>JAHLKC010000019.1:0-409809 GCA_025449115.1 Chytridium lagenaria | reverse complement strand
CCAACCTTAACTTATTTACCCCATCATCCAGCGGTCCCATCTTTCTCAGAGCACTGGAGAAGGTAGCTCCAATCTTCAAAACTCTGTAGAATGCGTTACTGCACAGGTTGCATTATCCCGACTCACGGTTGTCCCATCTCGCTCATTTCATGGGTCAAAGTGGATGTTGCACCAAAGATCGTGCAATTGATATCCTTTTGAAGTGGAGGTTCGAGAACACGCCATCATGGACGATAATGGTGAAAGTGAGGAGGAGGTGTGGAATATGGACTGACTACTTATTAATCTGGAATTAGGAAGTTTTTGAAATAGTGGATTATACGGTAGATGAGTTAGGAATGATATTTTCTCTAAACACTGGATAAAGTCTGCCTCGCCGTGGGAGCGCTTCGTGGCAACTCTCGAATCACAGTTAATCTCCTGGGAATTAAGTGAAGGAAGGTTGCCTTTGACAACCAGCAGAGACTCATTGAATCCTTGGAAAGAAAAAAGAAACCGTCTATTATGGGTCAAGGGCATATTCGCTGGAGTTTTTTGCGATGGATCATTCCGTCAAAGACATGGAGAAAACTCCGCTTTCTATACCCGATAATATACGAGATGGATCGAGAAGACATTTATGGAAACGATTATGGCGTCAAAGTCCGAAAGTTGTTGTAAAGGATTGGGATTTTTTGCCAGTATCGGAATTTGCAGAAGAGTAAGGACCAATCTCTTCTTTTTCTTCCTGGAAGCAGACCTTCGCCGTCGCTTGATATGCTTTGGTCATTAAATTATAAAATAGCCAGCCACCTGGAAACATTTCCAATAAGGCATTGATCGATGCGAAGCTTTACTCTTCCCAACTTCACCGATGGTTGGGTTTGACGTTCTTCCTTCTTCTTCGTCCTCTCGCAATGGACCGTTTTGGACAAGAGGGCGAAGTAAGAAATTATTCCTCGGATATTTTGCTTCCTGGCCAGATTCCGACTTCACAGGATTTTGATCATCACAAAATGCTGCTATCGTCGTTCCATATTGCATTGCAAAATACGGGATGCTGCATTCCGGCTTTTGTGCAATTAGGTCATTCGTCAAAGATTATCGTGCATGGCATCGGCTTTTTACAAGGAGATAAAGGCTTTAATTTTGTTAATATGCCTTCGATAACGCCTTACGGATCCGGATATCATTTTTCGAATTACACGAAACACACAGGCTACGCTTCTCAAGACCCTACTGACGTGATTTCAAGCGCTTATCTTTATCGGTTTAAAACATATCTGATACGCCATGGTTCTTTACATAAGAATTCTCAAGCCTTGTCGCGCTTCTTTACTGCCCAGATGAGCCGAGACATATTCCTAGGTAAGTGATACTTCGTCAATCATTTTCTTATCTCATAAATAGAGTCCGACACTTACGTCGTAGAAAAAAATCTCATTGATGGCATTACTGTCGCGGAGCTGTCGACGTATGATGCGCCGTTTGGTCCTAAATCAGAATGGGAAATGAAGAACTTCACGTCACCGGGATCAAGGAACGACCGGGCGAAACCGTTAGGGTTTACTGAAGATCCGGTTACTTTTATTAGACTGCAGTTATATGCTTCGTCACAATTGGTCGACTCCCCAACCGACGTTTCAGACTGGACTGTGACAGTGCAGTACCGGCATGAAGTTTATAAGCTCCCTATGCTTGCAGATTCGCTTAATGAGATATTGAGGGACTGGCTACCACAGCTATGTGACAATGACGGCGATTTGTTGGATGAAGATCAACGGCAGCTTGACGGGAGCAATGAGACGTTAGAGAAGACGTTGTCTCGCACAGATAGTGGAGAGACGACAACATTGCGCGCTATGCATATTGGCCGCAAAGCAGTTCTATCTTGGGCACTGAAACACGAAACCTAGATTTAGGGAGAGATGTTGGAGTTGTTGACATGCTGGAGGTGCAGGACGCATTTAGCTCGCTTTTTCCTTACAGTAAGGATCGTATCTACAGCTCGGCTTTCGACTACTACATAAAGCAAACGCCTGAAGCACAGGACACCGAAGAAAACGCGATACTTGATAGTGTACTATCTAGAGTGAGAGATGCGGTTGGGGTTCCTCAGAACTCGTTTTTGTGGGAATTTTGTAGCAAAATCTTGGATTCTATCAGTCCGCTTACAAACACACGTCTAAAGACAAGATCAGACGGGTTTGCGAAAACCTTGTGGGGGAAGTTACTCGAGAACTTCGAAGTCGATGGGATACTGGGGTTTTGGTGCCGTTCGTATTTTCAGGTGAAGCAGACCGGACGGCGCAGGTTATTGACTTGCACCAAAGCCTTCTTCATCAGAAGCTTTACATGCTAAATAGTTGTATTGTCCGAAAGAAGTCTCCTGTAACAAGGCGCGTGACGCCGCATACTGATGAATCCCCTTCACGCGGCAGCAAGGCTTCGAATACGGGTAAACAACGGGAAGGAATGGTTTCGATACTTTCCAACCTGGCATCCCAAACCATCGGAGACATGAGCTCTGTTGGCTTTTACGGAAACGGTTATAAAGGCAAAACATTGACGGAGGGTGCAGGTGCCATAATAGAAAATTTCTTTGACCGGATTACAGCTGAGGATGCACAAAAGGCACCATTATCGTCAAGCATACCGGAGCATGTCGTGGGCACGCCACATTCGGGCCTCCTCTCGTTAAACGGCGCAAGTAGTTGGAGCTCAGACCGTTCTTGGGAAATGTATGCTGGCCATATTGATAAGAGGAACCGAGAAAAGTCACTGGAGGCGAAGTTAAAAGTCAAGCCAGTGAAGGGTCGCCCAGGAAGTCCCAGGATGATATGTTTTTCGATCCGGAAGGAAGAGACACTGAGTCGACGTCGTCGTCTTATCCAGCAGCGGACGTAAAGCCTAAGAGTCTCCTCAAAAAGGACGATTTGAGCTTTGGTAGCCCCGCAAATGGTCTGATGGAATCATTCATCGAGTTGGGTGATGATTTCACAGTCGAAAAAGCTGAATCCGTTCAAGACGGCCACGGAAGCATTTTGGTAGATACCGATGGGCTCGACGTGGAGCCAGAGGGTGTGGCAGAAGAGAGCTCTGGAATTTTACTTTTGAATGGAGAGCCTATGCGGATACCCAATTTGCAAGTGAGTTTGGAGCTTTCCGAAATATATGTTGAAATGTACAAGGAAAACTGCTTAATGACTGAGGATATGATATTGGAGCAAGAGCGGATTTTCGAAAAGCTTGGAGCCTCGGCCGAAGCCACAAAAATTAGAGCACGTATGCAGTGTGCTCAACTCAAATCAGGTAGCTTAAACGTCTTGATCTTTTAGCGGAAACTCACCTTGTCAATCAGACATGGAAGCTTTTAAAGCCGCCAATCCGCGATGCAGCCTAGCAGATTTTGTTAGATGGCATTCACCTCGAGACTGGATAGAGGATTCAAAGGGGGCAGACTCAGTTCACGCATGAAGGATCCGGGGAATCTTTGGGACGAAATTTGGAAGGTTGTTTTGAGTTGTGAATTTACCGAATTGACGATTTCTTTAGGCATCCAAGCGTATTCCTTCAAATCGGCAAAAGCCGTTATTTAACATTGAGACTGAAGCCGAGAAGGTTCTTTTCTTCTTTGAGACTCTTCCCACACCAGAACTGTTTGCCTTGTGAGTTTAGATTACAAAAACCGAACTGAGTTCTGACTTTTAAGCTTGATTCCTATTATCTTCCTCGTTGCGTTCCATGAGGTGGCCTCGCATCCGCTGGTGGCAAAGATTCCGCATGTAAAGTCAGAAGTCATTGTATTGGGTAATGAATTGACTAAAACCTCGTGGAGACATCTAAGGTAGTTTCCATAAAGTTACATTATTGACCTTCTATACAGATTTAGTACAATGACAGACTTGCTGAGTCGCGTGGCTTTGACGGAGCGGCATCTCAGTCTTTCCATCTCGTTATCGAAAAAACTTCCTTTACAATATGGCCTGATTAGTCGCCTTGTGGGAGAAGGGTTTAGCAAAGCCGATACCCCATCTGAAAAGGATACAATCTGGGAATTACTGGCTGATGGTGACTGTCGAATTAAATTTGTAAAACTGACTGAAATAGTATCGCCATCCAAGTCGCCTGTTCCAGTATCAAAGGAATACCTGTTTCGATGTAATGTAATTGGAAGGAAAAAACGATTGATACGGCAGCGAATGTACGCCATGCTCCGTCATGGGGAAACAAGAATAGTCACAACGCTGGTGGATCCGAAGTGTATGTATTTGTAAATAATCACATGTGAATTAGAATAAAGTGAGAGGATTTCGAACCAGCCCTCCACGGAAGTTACTCATTTTATATGTGCTATCCTGTAATCTCCGGAAAGCCTCAAGGATATGTGTAGGTTGAAGCGGTTGCTGCTCAAAAGTGTTTCGCCCAAACAAATAGTTGGGATTATTGCAGATGTTGTCGTAACTGCTGTTTTGGTATTCTTTGTCTCGTTCGTCCCAAACTTTCTTCACGCTCAAAGCGGTCTCGGTAAGCTTGGCAACACATTCGCAGGCAAGGAAACCTAGAACATCAATGACATCTCCGTTGGGTTTGTTATTTTTATAATGTCTAAAGAAGACTTAGATTATTTATGAGGAGAAAAAAACTTACATGGCCATATTGCACCAATCTCGAAAACGCTTGTTCTTTTTATATGTAAAAGAGGCTTGCCTGCAGTCTGCATAATACATATAATCTTCTTTCGTCATTGTCCGGGTTACTTCGTCGGCAACCCGAAGCCTTGCAATCTGATCTTCAGATGCCTGACGCTCGTCATCATCTTCCTCTTCGTCGTCACCTTCATCATCGCTGAGCACGGAAGCGTAGTTGTTTAAAAGATCCCATGAAAACTTGACCCTCATCTTGTTGGCTTTTGTTTTTTGCTCTGTATGCAATCAATTCACGAATATTAAATCGACAGACTCACCTGGCTCATCAACGGCCATGCCTTCTTCTGCATCCGGCACCCCCTCCGTGCCTCCCCCTTTCTCTTTTACTTTTCGAACATCTTTCCAGCTTAAAAAGGTTCGGAGACGGTTGGTTTTTCTTTGGTCATGTCGGATAAGAAAGATCAAATCCTCAGCGCTTAAATGTTTTGACGCTCTCTTATGTGCTTGAGCAACAGATTGAACAATCTTAAGTTTCGTAAGCACAACGAGTTGATTATATGGTCTACAAATTCCGTTATTTGCGCTCTAGTAATCTCCTCAACCAGCTCAGTCGTCTCCTCCAAAGGCTCTTGAACTTCACCGAAAACAAACATCATTTGCTGGATCTTGAGACTGGTTAAAACGTATCGATTCGAAGGATATAGCAACCTCTGTTTGGTACATAAACTGCGTCTACTTCTGGTTAGCAAAAGTACTTGCATGGGATGGCGCAGCCGAACCTCCTTCTTTTTGGTTGACATCGTTGCAATAGTTACAAAATAAATATTATTAACTTAGAGATTGTTCAGAATGGAGACTGACGATTGTGGTGAGCATGGCCACCATATTCGCTGATGCTGACGATATTTACAGCAATATGCCTCATGAAACTAGAGTCTTTCTCTGTTGGGGAGGAGGAGCTAGGAGTCCTTAAATGCGATGCAAAAGTGCCCCACATCTTCCATCTTCAGGTTGTAACTACTTACTTTGCCAAACTCTCTTTAACGTTTATTAGTGTCTGCTAATGTGGAAGGACGTCGAAACGACATGCCCTAAAGATAGGATAGAATTCAACCATATAGGTATGTAAGTTATGTTACATAGCTGACCGCTTAATAGACGTTATTCATGAATTTGGATCGAAACCATTGAGGACAATTAGCGTTGAGCGGAAAGTCGCCGGCGATGATGACAATATGATCGACGACTATGCCTCTGATGAAGAAGAAGAAGTTACAGCTTGTATGATCTGCTCGAATTCTGAGAATGAGGAAGCCATGCTACTATGTGATGGCTGTGACCAAGGGTTTCACTCTTTTTGTTTGGGGCTAAATGCAGTACCCCAAGGGGATTGGTTTTGCTATATGTGCAGCGATAATATGCAACCTGTTTCTATTCCACCGGCTGAAGCCGCGGCCCCTGCAGCGGTTCAACCTATTCGCAATGGTCGTGCTAGACGGGTTCCAGCCGGTTCAAGACGTAATCCTCGAACCTCTTCGTCTTCGGCTTCGGTAGCCACATCCTCAAATCAAAGTAGGCGCGTGAGAGATCGGAATAGCATCATGATGTCAATAAGACGAGAGATGGCCGAAACGCGTCGACAGCGATTGAGGGAGGCGCGAATATTCCAAAGCTCGGGACCATCACGAAAGGCTATCGCGCCTAGCCGGCCCGTGAACAACGCCGTTCCTTCAACTGGAGTTACATTTTCCTTACCTGGCATGCTGTATACCGATTACATGGTGAAAGGGAAGAAGAGGACAATTGATGAGGTTAAAAAGGAAGAACCTCACGATCCTTTGGACCACATATGGAAGCAGCTTGATTTATGTCGGAAGAAGACTAAGTCTGATTCAGATGTTGTCTTTACTTCAGACCATGTTTCGGCTCCGCAAGTCACATTTATATCGTCAAAGGCCCCGCGAATAACGGAAACCGCCTTAAATGAACGATGCCCTGTGGTGGTCGGAACGTCAAAGAGTCGAGAATTCCAAGACCATTTTAAAGGAACTGCCCCATTAGACTTTTTGTTAGATACGGGCAAGGGGATATCGAAGGATAAGATGGAGACTCTGGTAATTGGAAGCAACGGCTTGCCGTTTAAGGATAAGGGGAAGTCTAAGATCTATGATTCCACGCCCTTTACTGCAAGCAGGGAGACGCCGCAGTCAAACTTCAGCAAATCCGAAGTTTTTCCGTACGTGAAGGAACAGCTTGATGTCTTCTGGCGCAGGGGTGATCAAAAGATGATCAAAGATGTTACCACTTACAAATCCCTCGCCAAGCGCCTCACGGGCTCGGTTTTTGAAAAGGTGAAGGTGCGAGTGCATTTTGATCACTATAATTTTTCTTCAAATGAACTTCATTATCCTATTCTGCTTGGTTATATATTCAAGCTTGTTCCTTTCTTGCTTTCAGTATTCCGTAAATTGTATTTATTTATTTTACTCAGGATACGCGAGTCAGGAAAGAGGATATTGAGGCTATCAAGGCGGTGGTGTCGCAGGAGATTGCGAAAATTCCATGGCAAGATTTTGATTGACGAGTGGGGTATATTGAAAAGATAAATCACGACAGTTCGAAACCGCTTGCTGACTTTATGGCTAAAGTCAATTTTGCTTTTAAAGTGGATTTCTTGCTGTAGGCGGGAAGCTTGAGCAAATTGAAACACGTAGCTGCCGTGGGCAGTCTTGAAGCGTCTTTCCCAATCTTCAAGAACGACCCGAGAGCTCGTAATGGAGTAATTTGATCAGGCTCATCTGCTGCACCCCCCTCTACAAATCGGATGGTGAAGGGCGGCTCGAGATATTGGAATCCGCCGACAGGGGGGCTAGAGCATGACGTGACAAACTTCAAAAACGCGCGCTAGTTGTGATGAGCTTTATGTATAAAGTATTAAATATACCCTTTCCGATACTTCGAGATCTTGCAGAATTTGCCAGAATGACCTTATCGTGGGATGTGCGTCGTAGTACCCACCTTCGTACCGGCTGTGCGCCCGGAGGTCTTTGATATCAAAGTCTACGTTGTCTCCAGACATTAGTTGCTTCAGTTCCGTCGGTGAAAATATGTGCAAAAATTGATCGGGGATCATAGACCGAAAACCGCCAATAAGAGCTCTAAATTGGTCTTTGCATTCTTGGTTCACTGCAAACGATCAACATAGGTGCAATCGGAATAACTTACACTTGTAATCGCTGACTAAATGAATGTATTCATATTTGTTGTCGTTCGTGACTTCCTTTGATTTTTTAGTCTTTTTTTTTTGCAACTACATACAATATTCCTCCCGCCCAATTTTATGTCTACCAAATGAGTTAATAATAGTGATGTAATTATCAAGGATACCCTTTGTTTGTACTTCTCCAATACGTCAGTGTCAACTGTAAAGCTCAACCCAAGATCTTCCGCGTTACCATCATAATGCTTTAAGAAAATCATATTCTTGTAAAGCTGCGCATCCAATGACGGCAAATCCTCCTATTGTAAAATCAATATAGATAAGTATTAATACAATACCAGAAATGTCATTTTCCCCAGCATTTTAGCATAAATAAACGTTGCGAAAGGTATGTCAATAATGATACCATCAAGAAGTGCCTTTCCAAGCATCTTTCCAACAAAATCAAAAGATACAAATGCTCTTCATGAATATTTGATGTTATTGAAGGCACGCAATTCCATCTGCTGTCACACGAAACAAGTTGAAATCAGGTGCGAAGGCACGTTTGCAAATATCCTGGGGTAATTAGAATTTATAATAGAGGGACGACATACCTCCAAAAATTCTTTGAAAACGCCATTTTGATCAATACCTGCCTCAGCCAAACCATGTTGATTAACGAATTTGACTCTAATAGTTGACTTCAGTTTAGTGGCCGATATTCCTCTGAGCTGAGCGAAGCCATCTTCTAAGACCTTCAAGAAGTTAGAAACCCGATGACTAGAAAACGCTACCCTCGTTCGATGTATGTTCACCATTATAGCACCATGGTCACGCGCTGACGCCTCTGCGTTCACAAAAGCACGGAATATCTCCACTAAATAAATAAATTAGAATGTAAAGACAGGCAAAAGGCAACCTCTTCCAGAAAACGGTATCGTATGTGGTATATGC
The DNA here is from genome assembly GCA_025449115.1 of Chytridium lagenaria. Classification (NCBI taxonomy): domain Eukaryota; kingdom Fungi; phylum Chytridiomycota; class Chytridiomycetes; order Chytridiales; family Chytridiaceae; genus Chytridium; species Chytridium lagenaria. The sequence continues at coordinate 401,025 of JAHLKC010000019.1, read as the reverse complement.
TCCAAAACGCTTAAAGCCTCCGGCTTTTTCGCTAATATATCCTTCACAAACGACGATTTTTGCGCCTCTTTCTTTATCCAGTTAAGACCATCGGCTCCAAATGGTTTTCGTTCGTTCTTGTCGTAAAGAAGACTTAATAGCTTCTTTGCGGTCTCGGCTATCAAATATATCTGACTTGACTCCTTGTCACTTTGCGACACACGGCTTTTAAAGACCAAAAAGCAGAAGTTATTAAGAAACACACAAATTGCTGAAATGTCCCTCAGACTAAACGGCTTCTGCTTCTCGTACAAATCGTCATCATCTAACGTCAAAAAAACGACGGAACACATATCGCAAAACAATTGGAGAATGCTTAAAAGGTCGCTTTCTCTTGATATGGCGTCGAGATATGCGTTATGGTTGGCGCATATAAGTTTCCAAAGTTGAGATATTAGCCCCGGCGTCCAACAGAGGACGTTGAGGATATGAAGCCTCATAGTCTGAAAAGTCCGACAAAGATTCAAAAAAGAGATGGGAGGAGAGAACGGCGCCACTGTCGAGGCTTTGGGGAATCGTGATAGTCTTTTCCGGGGCGACGTTGATGACTAAGCAAGCTAAAGAGTCCACTCTTGTTTTCGAGAAGGGATGATACAGAATCAGGAAATTGATAGGCTAATACGTCAGCAAAAATCATCTTCATGAATTCAGCACTGCGGAGGAAGTTGATGGTAGTTGTCAAAAGCGGATAGAATTCATTTGGAATTCCAACGGAAGGGCCGCTGTACCTGGAAAAAAAAAGTTAAGTTACGTCAAAACGTTGCACCCTTACCATTGGAAAATCGGATGGTACTTTGACGTATTTGAGGAAGACGATGAAATAAAGGCGTTGCATGACTCCAGAGCCCTTGAAATCACCCATACGACAGTTTCGACTTCGTCTTTTGCAAAAGCCAGTTTTCGTTCAGCCGCCATTGTCTTGAAAAGAATCGTAATATTGGCCACGAAGCACAATGCTCGTTCTCCCTTAAGTTCTTCAAACACTTGATGCTGATGGCGGCGATTATTTTTCAGAAGGGTTACCGCTGAAATAATATCCAAGGTCTTCGCCATGTTTATCCAGCCCAGGTCTATCCATTGCAAACGTCAATAGCGGAAGGGAAAGGATTTCTACAAGGAACACGATCAAGTATGGCTCCTGAACCTCCTTATTTCCTTCTTCCCCTTTTTCAAGGCTCAACATCGATAGATGAAGTATAGCTGTAATCCAAAGCCCGCAATTCTTCATCCGCTTCTCATCGACAGCGTCTCTCGTCTTCTGCGCCTTTGCCCTCAAAACAGCATAAACCCTTTTCACCAAAGCATTTGCCATAAATTGGTAAGCTCCACGATCAATGAGAGACCTTCTCGACATTAACGCAACACTTTGTCCACGAAGGTTCTTGATCCATTTTCTGATGTCCCACACTGTGACGAGGTAACGAAGTTCAGAGCCTGTTAGATACATGGAGTCGTTGGTTTCGGCTTCGCATGATTTCTCCAAACACGCCCATAGAAAGTCTGCAAATATCCGGGATGCGACTTTGTATCTGTTTCCTTCCATCAGAGTTGCCATCTTTAAAAGTTCTTGTGGCAGGAGCAAATACTTGCAAAGGAAAGCTGAGTGCGATTAATTGATACCACTAACGCAAACACTTACAAAGCCTATCAGCATGAGCTTTTCTGTCCCAATTGTAAAAGCACAGGAATACACCGACATTCCGAGCAATATCGCCGGTAGCTTCAGATCGAGAAGCCTTCTGAGCATTATCGTGAGGTTCATAACCCATCCATCCATCCCATTCCTCAACAATTGAATGCCGAGCTTTCCTTTTAGCTATAACATTCCGACGCCATGCTTGGATCTTGATCGCTGCTTTGGCTTGTTTCTGGGAAGCCTCCTCTTGCTTTTTCTTTGCCTCCCTCTCCTGTCGTTCTCTTTTAGCACGCTCGGCGACCGATTCCTTTTTGCGAGATCCACCAAAATCCATGCTAAGTTTTGAACAAGCATGCAAATGCTTGTTTAGGAATAAAACTAGGAAGACTACCGGATGCAGTGCAAGGCATGAAAGAATAGTTGTACACTCTTCCTTTTAAAAACAGTCTTTTCGCTTTAGTGTAAGAATGGAGAAACGCGTTAAGAGGCGCAGCATAAAAATGAAATCATTCGTTAGAGGTTTATTCGAATGGACGTCACAAGTCCAGGATATTAAATAAGTATATGTTAAACAACAATAAAGGATAATTGAAAAAAAAATAAAATCAGGATAGATAACATCAGAGGTCAATCGTCATATGTCGGTTCAAAAGTTCCTGCAAAAAATAATCAGCTTTGGCTCCAAAAATTTAATCAAATCTGGTATTTTGACTCACGTATGTAGCAAAAATGACCGCGCTAGTAGGAGCTGATCGGGCAACGGTAATTCCACAACCGCGATAGAAGCCCTTAATACCTTGGGCGCGATAAAGGTCGGAAGTGATTTGTAGGAAGCCTGACCGAAGGGCTCCAGTGCCTTCCAGAGTCTGCTGTCGTGATTTAATAACATCCGCGGGGAACAAAGTGATATTGTAGGCCTTTAAAAATTGTCAATAAACGACGTAGACTAAGGTTTAACAAACCATTCCAGCTAGAGCACCCGCACCCATCAAGTGCCAAGGGGAAAGATCCTCCTTCGTCTTGCGCTTGCTGTCCTGACTGATCCAGAGTTTGCAGAAGTACTCATAAGTCCCAAACCATGCAGCACCACCTCCGGATTCTCTAAGGAAAGTCCCTGTATGGCCCTGATAGAGCCCGAAAAATCCGCGGGCTTTATAGGTCTTCATGAGAATATCGACGGGGCCCTTGTATAGTGGTCTCGTGGATTTATCATCCCCAATATGAAGCCCCTGAACTTGAAGTTTGCACTTCACAAGTTCAACCGGAGTTAGGACAAAGGACACGATGGCACCCGAAAGAAATCCGGAGAGGCAAAGCTGCGGAATCGTAAGCGGGGCAGAGGCGTCGTTGGTAGATGAACTCGTGACAACCCTGACCACAGATTGGACCTGATTGTAGGCGAAGAACAGTCCGCTGTTTTCAATCATCGACCCAACTAAAGGGGCAGAGAGTCCAGTGTAGAGACCACGAAAACCTTCATTGCGAACAGTCCGAAGAAAGCAATCCAAAGGTCCTGAAAAAGTCGCTCCCGATCCTTCGAGGGCTTCAAGTGGTTGGGTTTGAAGGCGAACCTGGAAAATGCTTAACAAAGGCGGTAATCTCGCTACAAACCTTAATAGTATCGAAAGGATATTCAACCAGCTTGCCAGCAATACCAGCAATCTATCAAAAGTTATTATGCCGTAAATAAAAGCATTGGCCCACCGATCCAAACACCAGGTCCGCAAGAGTTGAAGACTTTTCAATCTTGACTACGAACCCAGATCAGCTTTCGAAATCAACTTTGCCCTTACCCTCAGGAGTCTTAATGTCTATAGCAGGAGGCAATGCTATGCCCTTGGCTTGTTCGTGGTGAGTCTGTTCCATCAATCTGATCCTGTCATGAAGACCGCAACGGTAAGAGAAGATCTAGCCAAGGCTGAGCCACAACATGGTAGACGTACTTTGTTCCAGACTCCAATCACAACAAAACTCAAAAGACGAAAGGGACAGATATGCCTGCACCAGAGAGGGTGTTTCCCGTTGGTCGGGAGAGAAGGATAAACACTCCTAACGGCTTGCAAGCTTGAGAGGCTCAAATGAGATTCGTCGGTGACTTTTTTTTTCTGTTGGTTTGTCACAGATCTGTTGTTAGAATCATCCAACAGCGCCTGTCATGTCCGCCCCGATCCCCCAATTCGCATGTAAGACTGAAAAGCCTCGAGTTTTTGTTCATGCTCATAACCTGCATTATTTAAGATTTATCTGATGCCGGAGTTTCGATTGCAAAAGGACCTGGATCTTGGGAGGTTGTGCACACAATGTAAGCCGTAGATGAAAAAAAACGCCCTAGCTGAACCTTTGCAGAGCGTCGGTACCCAAATTCTGGACCTACAGTCCTAATGGAGACCAGATTGCATTCGTCTTCGACAATAGGTGTGTCTTTCGTTATTAAAATGAGCGAGGCTCATCACTTCTGCAGAGTCGACATATTTAATGCGAGAACTTTAACGCAAGTTACCACCTTTGAACAAAAAGGAATTGTTGAGGTGGCGTTTTCTCCCCTTGGAACATATCTTGCCACATGGACTCGCTTTGGTTGAAACTTCTTCTTCGCCATATGTGCTCATATATTTTATTTTTAGTCAAAGGGACGGGGGATGAAGAGCCTCACAGAAATTTGGGAGTTTGGGACGTCCGTACCGGATCCCAAGTTTCTAGTTTTTCCCAAAAAAACCAGGTAGCTTAAATTCTCGCGTTTTCTTTTTTGATGAGTGATTGTATGCTAAACCTTTGTATGTAAGAACGGCTGGAACGTTCAGTGGACCAGTAATGAAAGCTACATGGCACGCAATGTGACCGGAGAAGTTCATTTGTTTGACGTGAAGACTTTGAGGGAAGGAAGTACTGTGACGGCCCGTTTGAAAGTTGAGAACCTTGGAAGCTTTAGCTTGTCGCCGAATGGTATTAGTCCTATCATTGCCGTCTTTATTCCCGAGAAAAAAGGGAGCGCCAGCATCTGTGCGTTTGTATGATGCGAGCAAGGCAGATTCTGCCCCTATCGCTCAAAGGTCATTTTTCAATGCGGACTATGTTGATTTCCACTGGAATGCCGAAGGTATCTTGCTCTTTCCTTCTTCTTCTCTTCTTCTTTATTTAGGTTTTGAGGTATTTACATGAATATCCCAATATTGCTTCAACAGGCAGTGCAGTGCTCGTGCTTACTCATGTGGAAGTGGACAAGACTGGACAGTCTTATTATGGAAAATCATCCCTTCATTTCTTGTCTACATCTGGCTCGTTTGAATCTCAAGTGGGTGTCGGTGATGGTCCAATTCACGCCGTGGACTGGAGCCCAAACTCAAAAGAGTTTATTGTGGTTCATGGAGCCATGCCGTCCAAAGCCACCATGTTCGATCACCGCGCCGAGACACTCTTTGAGTTCCCCTCAGCTCCTCGCAATTTCGTCAAGTACTCACCTCACGGTCGTTTATCATAGTTGCTGGATTCGGAAACTTGGCAGGAGACATGGACGTGTGGGACAGAATGAACTTTACAAAGCTGGCCAGTGTTCACGCTTCCAATTCAGCACTTGCGAATGGTCGCCCGACGGTCGTTACATCATGACAGCGACTCTTTATAAGCGGTTAAAAGTGGATAATGGTATTCGTTTTTGGCATTACTCAGGTGTCCTTGCACACAAGATGATGTGAAGGAGATGTACCAGGTGTCTTGGAGACACGATAAGTCGGAACTTTGGCCGAAGAAGAAGGCTTTGACCCCACCACCTAGTCCGAGCGTTCAGGCCGTCGAAACCCCTGCGAAGCCAAAGGGTGTTTACAGGCCCCCTGGAGCCCGTGGAACTTCTACACCATCAATGTTTTTGGTAAGTGATGGAACTGAATTGAGTCCCCATTTATCTTTGCTGACTAATAAACTACCTTTTTTTAGCAAAGAGAACAAATCTTTGGAAGTAGCGGTAATGGAAACAATGAGTCTGCAGCGGAAGACAAGAACCTCTCAAGAAACGCACAGAAGAACCAAAAGAAACGAGGGAAAAAGGGAGAGGACGATGCCGCCGCGACATCCAAGCCATCAACACCCGCAGTACTCCCTGCCTTTATTCCCACAGACGATGGCGCCAAGTCCCTTGAGATTGAGAAAAGGCTCAAGGTCACCAACAAGAAGCTCAAATCCATTCATGAGCTTAAGGAAAGGAGGGCTAAGGGAGAGAAACTGGAACTCACCCAGCTGCAGAAGATTGATGCCGAGGCAGCTGTCCTTAAGGAGATTGAAGAGTTGATGGCTAAGCTCAAGTAGAGGGATTAGGGGAGCAACTCTTTGTTTCCGCTTGGATGCTTGAATGAGGTCATCGTCCTGCCTTCAATCTATTCCAAGCAAGGAAGCATTTAGACTTGATCCCCTTTCTTCATTAGAAAACTAATAAAAAAGACATTTTATAGTATTTTTTTAATGAGACTGGCCAATCATAATCTCCATACGTGAGCCCACTCGGCCACTCCATTATTTTACCCAATGCTGAATTACTGATTGCTTGAGCTAATGCGTTTCTCCGGAAACTGTTTCTTTGATGGGCTGTCACTTCCTTTCACCACGTGGACGTTACACTCACCCTTTCGGCCTTTCCACGACCACCAGCACCATGCGTTTTTTTCATGTCAAATTTTTACTTTCCAATTTTCCAACTCCGCTGACCAACGCGAAGGTCAGACAGTCGGCGGGGGACCAAGTCACGCAGCGCGAATGAACGTCTCTCCTCCACGATAAAGTTACTGATTTGAAAACTCAGGGGTGGTGGGATCTATACCCATCGCTTATCTCTTTGTTTGTTTACTTGTTTGTTTGGGGGTTTTTGTATATCCACATTCGTGCATTTCCTCGGACCAGGGCTGCACGCTGGGCATTATGAATTTGTGATAATTGGGAAGGTCTAATATCAGGCGGTGGTTAAATTCAATAACTCTGTCCTCACATGGCCTCACGCACCTTCTTTTCCCCTACACACGACACCATCTGACCCTAAAAACCCACCTCCTCTTCCTTGTGCGGAGGATAAACATTAGTAAATGGCGTAGGCTCATCGGCATCCAGCGAGCCTAAAATGAAAGACAAAAGATGCGATTGATAATACTCCACAGCTTGACTCTCGTCATGGACTCCTGCATCGGGAGTATTAAGCCGTGTAGAAAAAGTATAAAATGCAGCCATACAAGCTTCATGGAATTATAGCAAAGGTTGACTCTACCGACGCCAACCCGAGCAATACCTCTTCATACCCCACATTCATCTTCTAAACCTCATATAACACATATATAATGCGATTCTCTGCTTCTAAATACATCGCCGTCTTGGCGGTGTTTGCCGTTTCGGTATTCTCGGCCCCCGTCGTGAACCTTGAGGCTCGTGGCGGCAGTTCTCCCTTCCAGATGAGACCATTTGCTTCTAACTGGAACTCTGCTGGTAACAACTATCCAATTGTGATGGTTCATGGACTCTTTGGATGGGGAGAGAAGGTGAGCATTGCTTTGCATCCATGCTTGTTTTGCAAAACGGTACTTGTGAGAATGTTTAACTAACAACTACTCCTTTTGTCCAGCCTCTTCTTGGCCTGTTAAAGTATTGGGGTGGGTTGACAAGCGACATCGTTGGACGAATGCGCGACCTTGGATACACCGTTCACCAGCCTGCCATGGGCCCTATTTCTTCAAACTGGGAGTGAGTGGCCATGCTTAGTATTTCTTTCCAAACTTGAATTGAAACCTTTCTTTTTCCTTCACAGGCGTGCATGCGAGCTGTACGCACAGATTATGGGCACGAGAGGTATGTGTATCTTCACAGAAAAGAGCCCAATCGTTCACTCAACTGACATCTTATTTCATCTTTTCAGTTGACTATGGCATCGCTCGCTCCAAAAAGTTTGGCCACGCACGTTTTGGAAAAGACTTTACCGGCAAAGGACTCTATCCTGCCTGGACTAAAGCTCCTGATAACAAGATCAACCTTATCGGTCACTCCGATGGGCGGACCCACCAGCCGCATGATTGCCCATCTTATGGCCTATGGCTCGGCTGAGGAAGTGGCCGCCAGTGTTGCTGCCGGCGTCCCCGTGTCTCCCCTTTTCTATACAAACAAGACTTCCAGCTACATTCACTCTGCCACCACTGTAGCGTGAGTATTTTGTTCTAAATTGTTTCTGTACCCATTGGCTGACGTCTGAATGTCATATTACAGCGGCGTTCTCCGTGGAAGCACTTTCGACGACTACCTCAACAGCAACGATCTTGCCGTCGACTTCCTCCTTAGTCTTATTAAACTTCTTGTTGGCGTCAACAACTCCGGCATCGACCTTTGGGACTTCCAGCTTGGTCACTGGGGATTGAACCCGAGAAGCGGAGAAGGCGTCGATGACTTTGTTAGGCGTATCTGCTCTTCGCCTTGGTTCAGGTTACCATCAAATGCTCTTTTTGATCTCACAGTTGCTGGTATGTACTTTCCCTTGGTTCTAGATATTTTCCTTATTCGTAACGTAAAGCACAACTTTTCTTACCATGCAATCATTCTTTATATAGCAACAAGGAACCCTCTTCTTTCATTGTGAGTAATCTAAGGATCCTACATTCTAGAGTTTTTGTTCTTCATACACGTCTCTAACTTAGACTCTTTAATTAATCAGCGTTCGTAACTCTGCCGACACGTACTACTTCTCTTTCACCGGTGACGCGACCTATGAGTTCCTCGGCAACTACTTTGCCAGACCCGACACTCTTATCTTTCTACAACCCACTACCAACATTGTTGGCTCCTACACCAATCGCACTCTTCTCGGCGATGATAGCCGCTCGTGGAGGCCCAACGACGGTCTCGTCAATGTCGTTTCTGCCCAAGGCGACAACTCTGGCTTCAACTCTTACTCCCTCAACCTCCGCGCTTCAAACTCGGAAGTTGCCGGCGCTAGAGCTGCCAAGGCCTTGCCGCCAAAGGGAAGGTTCAACTTCCTTCAAACTCTTGAAGGCGTTGATCACCTCAAGATCATTGCACTTCAAGACCTTATTGGTGGTCAGATGGACCAGGTCTTTGTGAATGTTGCTGGTCTCCAAGCTTCGCTCCCCCGCTGATCGCCCTTTATCTTGCTAAAGGATTAACAACCAATTGACCTCTTTTCTTTACCCTTTTTATTCTTGGCTCTTCTTGTATGCCGGTTTTCGGTTTTCTACGAGTCGCCATTTCCTTTGTCACCGTTTCTTGACGCATTCGTTTCCCCCCAATATCCTGCTATGATCAATTTGAAACCTCATCGGCTAAGCCCATTCCCCTCTTCTCCCCTGTGACGTATCTGATTTTATACCGTTTCTTCTGAAACAAAAGGCTAGTCTCTTTCTCTAATCGGAAATAAAGACACTTTTATTATGATGATTTTTGCCCTATGGAAGTCGACTTAAAGTGATATAAATTTGTTTTGTTTACCGTCCAATTTCTTTAGCTCTTGAAATTTAGTAAGTTCCTTCCAAGTGTCGTATTTAATGTCATTTACTTAATTGCAGTTCATTTCTATAAATATTGGCAACCAGTGTTGCCACCATCACTGTCTGTAGCAAGAATCTGTTGCCATTGCAGTCCAGTTACTTACGTTCGGATAATATCAGTCGTCACAAGTCACAAGGGCCGCTGAAAATCAGTGCATGCAAGCGAAACCTGAAACGTGATAGATTCGACTCATTGGTATTATAAGACTTCTTTGCCGTAATAGGCGATATGTCTTAGAGAGTAGCTTGGGATGGCGGTGAAGGTAAAAAAGAGAGAAAATCGTTTTAAAAAGTTTATAGCCCCTTGTGAGGGTCGAACTCACGACTTTCAGTTATCCTTGCCGGCCACACGGACCAGTAGAAGACTGACACTCTACCACTGAGTTAAAAGGGCGGAAGATGGTGTGACCGTCAAATAAGCATAGACAAATCTAACGCTTTTTAAAGTAGTACAAATCGGAAAGATAACTCAGATTCTATTTTATTGCTTCCTGAGCCTTGAAAATGACCACCTAGCGTTAAGCTAAAGGTTCTTCAACGCACGCGTAAATGAAAGGTATGAGGATATTATGATATGGGCTGATTTACTGGCTTGGTAGGTTAAACTGGAGTATCATGTGCCGCCGACGTGGCGAGAGAGGATATGAAGATGGGATGTATCAAAACTATACCAATTAATCGAGAACATCGCGATCAAAACAATTTATTTCCTATATAACGCCTTAGTATGTCCGTGACAATGCAGCCACCAATGCAACTGTGCTCTTTCACCCTTAGCAATCTCCTCGCTAGTCCCACCCCGACACCGCTTACTCACGCCCCCAATTTGACATTCCTCCGATACGGTTTTTAACGTAAGCTCGGGAACTCGGCACTTTTGAAGGTGTCAATGTGAATAAATTGAGTAAGAAGGTGTACTACTAATTATAAGCTATGATGAAGACTGTGGAACGAAAAAAGTAAAACAGCCGGTCTCGCGATATTTCGGGAATTTCGTAGGTAAAATGTAGAGAGTGATCAAAAATCCTTTCAAAACCGCGTGTCGTATGCATCTTTTAATATAACAAACAAAGCGTCACCAAATGCCAAAGACGCACGTGTTTCCAAATCCCATATAGTTTCCACCTTTATGAGGAGAACCAATCCAGAAACAAGAGCGAGGCCGTCGAAACAGCGAAAAATACGATAAGCCATAAACGCGAGTCCCCAAAATTCTTATGGGCACGCTGAAGGTAAAGGTTTCCAGACTCTACATTCTGATTCGCCACAACCGCTTCCTCATGCAGCCTTTGTATTGTCTTCTCCTGCTCTTGAAGTTGAAAAGCCAACTGCTCATGCAGTTTGGCAATGTCCTGCATAGCCTGTGTTGCGTTTCTTTTAATTAGTTAAAAGTAGACGATTAGTTATGGCTGCCATGACCAGACAATCCTTAATGCTTACCTGACTTGTTCTATGCCGCTCTGAAATTCAATCGCTAATTGATCATGCTCCTGATCTAAAAGTTTCCTTTGTGCTTCTGGAAAGACGGACAGGTACTCATCATCGTCTTCCTGATCCAACTCCAATTCGAATGTTTGCCCTTTCCCATGAACTCCTAAGAATTCCTTACTGTCCTCCACTTCTGTTACTTTGCTTAGTTGGATCAACTTTATCTTCATTTTCCGAATCCGAATCGTCCCAGCCGCCGGGGCTTTTGCCATCGTCACGGGGTCTAAACGGCGATGTTGCCGATGTTGAAAGGCTTGAGGTGGCTGCTGTAATAGCTCCTGCCGCTACCCTTCCGACGGACGCTATCAGTCTCGCAGCCCCAGTCGACTTTATTGCCGTCGAAATGCCACTTATATGACCCTCTGACATCGCCGGAGAAGTAGCTTCTTTCTTGGGTGGCTGAATGGTCAATCTAATAGGAGACTTTATCAATTACTATTGGATAATTGAAACGAATGTATATATGAAGTATCGTACCGGAGTTGTCTTTTAACCTTTACGTCTAACCATGTCGTTTGCATGGTTTGGAATTCCTCCGATGCCTCCATCAGCCGCTTCTGCAATAACCAAATGATAGACCTTTTGTGCTCAAGTATCAAGGCTTCATGCAATCGACTTGCTGCGGGCGATCCTGAAACCAAATCCAAGAAGCCAAGCTTGGCCAGAAAACCCGAATTCTTCTTATCGGCCTCGACTGGCGGCCTCTTTGACGCTATCAATTCTAGACCCTTTATGCGTTTTAAAAGTCCCTCAATAAACGTGCGAACAGTCAAGTCGATTTGATTTCTCTGATCATCGTTGAGAGTTCGAAGGCCCTGGAGTTTGCGCTGGATGGAGTGAAGAATGGCAAGCGGGGAGTTGTCTGTGGATAAGGTTTCAAGATCGTCCAGACTGTTGGGAGTGTTTACATGCTTGTGTGTGTCAAGGTAAAGTGTCCTCGTTTTGGATATGAATATTTGAAGATGACGAATTTGAACGAGCTGTCGAGGCAGTCATTTAGAGTGGGAGTACTATGAATGCTAGTGAATACTGAATCCGGCGCTTACTTACGACGGCATATCCTTCGCGAAGAAACACGTCTGATGGTGGTTGATGCCATCGGCGTTCAATCCCACTAGGATTCCTTGAAGATGAATTCATGCCATCACCAGATGGCTTTGAAGACTTGCTTTTTTGCAAGTCAGTGAGGATGCTGAGAAACAACGAGGTATTGTCCGTCATGAGCGAAATTTTATGCCATCGTTTAACAATACAAATAAAGCGTTTAGGGATAGGATACGCAAAGGTAATAGTATTATGCATATAGACGGTTGATGCCAAGAGGCCAATGGTCTGAATAGATGTGTAAAGATAACTTAAAAACCCTCCCAAAAATCATGCACGGACCAGAGAGCATCGGGATGGACCATTATCCGCTGGCCCAGTGCCTGAGGGCTCTCAAATCCATCTCTATACTCCATATCAGTCCCATTTGGGAACTGATCCAGATCAGCTACTGGCCTTTCTTGGGGTGCAGTGACCCTGCTAGATCCCATCCATTCTCGAAGCTCCCGCAATTCCCTTTGAAGTTCAGCAATGGTTCCCTGCATCTGGCTTTGCGATGTCCTCAGAGTGCAGACTTCATTCTCGAGACGGTCTACGTCCATTCTGAGAGTCGCTACGTGTTCGGAAGAGCTTTTCCGTACTTGTTGTGATGTGGTACTACGATAGTGTGAGTTGATGTTGTGGAAGTGTACCTCTGCTTCCGCAGGTGGAGTGAGAGACGATGATGGTGGTGCCTGTTGCGTTGAGATGCCTTGTTGGTAGTCTTGATTCATTTGTGCAGACAGGGGGTAGGCCGCGTTCTCCTCCATCCGAACCTTCTTCACGTTTGGCCAAAATGTCACTGGAGAGGCGGCTGTCGCTACCTGAACCTCCATAGGCTCATTTGCGTGCACCGCTGTATCGTAACCATGCCCTTGCAGCTGCGATGGATGACGTCCGTACAACCCTTCTTCAAATGGACGCTTGGAAGTGGACATTCAACAACAAATTGGGATGTGATTTCATCACGTGTGGTCTTTTTTAACAGACTTCGAAGACCACCTCACTCAGATATCATGAAAGTTTGCGCTTTATCTGCTAATTACCAGTCAAGCTTATGTTTATCACAATTATGACAAGTATTTAAAGAAGCGTGCGCATGGGTCTCTATAGTTAGACTCGGTGTTGTTTACCGAGTGAATGCTTTGGTTGGTGTGCCCCAGATTGTAAGCTATCGGTTCAAAGTCTGGAGCGATAACCAAAGGACGGAACCCTCGAGATCGCATGAATCCAGAGAGGTAAACGTCGTCATGCCTGATAGACAAGGTTAGATGAAAACACTTGGATCCCAGCATTTAAGAAATCGCACTCACAAAAGGCATCCATCCGGCACCTTTGTGTAGTCAAACACGTCCTTGTTAAAAAAGCGGACTCTGTAGGCAATACCAGCGAATGCATTCGCCCACCCCTTACAGACTCCTGTTGGTGCATACATCGGCTTAAATGACCACCAGGGCCATTTTTCGCAAATGAAGCATGGTGCATTGTTAGGATTCTTTTCTGAAGCTTCCACAAGCGACAACACCATATCCAGATGATATACTTCGTCGTCATCGACTGCATACAAAGTCATTATACATAAACAGTTAAATATTGCAGCAAAATGGTTAACGAAAAGCCAAGAGAGAGATGAAAGCAAATTAAAGCAAAAGAAAAACCACTCGCAGAGGAGCTTAAGCTGATTACCGACCTGTAATAATAATGGTGTCTGGATCTTTCTCAACGAGGAGCGTCCCCAACAATTTCGTACTTAGCAACAAGAGTATTAGTCAAAACTCCATCCCATTAACAGAAGGAAAGTTGATATGCATAAAAACCTTGGTCCATAGTCTTCTGGCCTGGTAATCTTGAGCCACCCATCATACTTCTTCTCAAGTTCGACCACCATAGGCGTCAAAAGCTCGCCAGCCTTAAGTCTCTTCAATTCTTTCGGCACATGAAGGTAAAGAACATCCGGCCTTCTGGATTGTTTGTATAGTGACTCTACAGTATTTTCAATCCGATTCGACCGAGCGCCAAAGGTGGAGATGGAGGCGACGACCCTGATATGTTTGAAAGCACCATCCAACAACAACTGATCCTTCCTTTCTGAAAATGGCGCAACTGCGAAATTAATGAAGCCGGTCCACATGAGGAAGGAGATAAAGACGATGGCAGCGACGATAATGAGGATATGGAATTGCTGCAGCCGGCACCGGGCAGCCGATGGTCGTAGAGTGGGCGGCATTGGTAGTTAAAACAAAAATGCGGGCTGTAATAGTGTGTGACTGGACAAATCTAAATATAAAAACGCCAATTTTTGTAGTGCACATGCATACACCTTTGATACTCTTAGTTCCCTGAAGTACACGGTGATCGTGTTCTCCTGACACAGTATAGTGAAAAACAGTGTCCGCCTCGACCACGCTCGTCTGCAGCAATTAAGAAAGCCGGATAAGCTGAATACCCCTCACCTAAACATGACAGATTATCGTCCTCTGCTTTCTAGAATCACAAAATAAGTGCTTACTCTTTTTGATCGAGTGCCAATTTTCCGTTCAGAGCTTATTTAATGCCTACAGTTTTGCGGGCTTGAAAAGCCGAAGTGATCATAAATAACGCCAGAGGCTCCAATTTTAAGGATCATTACCTAACAAACTTTTCGGAGCTCGTCTGAGACAGCTGATCCTGGTCACAGATGGTGGTAAGTTCAGATGTAGAGAATCAATGGCCTCAAATTGGATTTAGCTCATTGATTAGATGTTCACGAAGGAGTATTGAAAGGCGGGTATGATTATAATGTGCCGAGCGTAAGGTGTCAGATACCGACAGATATCTGTAGAGGTAACCTATGTCGTCCAAATGAAATTGATAGCTTATATATCGATCAGGGTTCCCTGTTTTTATAAAAGTTCACAACAAGCACAAAATAGATTGGCAATGATTATGATAACGGCCTCGGTCCAGAATGTCTCACTTTTGAATATTGTAACGCAGATACTTTAAAGTCGTTGCAGCCAAAAGAGTTGTTCAGACATATATTACGGAATATTAATCACAATTAGTGGTTTAATACGGGGCCCATCTCCATGCCGCATATCTGTCTCTAAGCGATGAGGGACGGCATATGCTCGCGTCATAGTAGCCAAAGAGTGAACGTGAGTTATAGTACGGCTTTGACATGTAATATACGGAGGTGTCATGGGTCCCCAACACCGTGGAATTCTGGGTAGATATTCCCTGGGTGGACTTTGAGGTGCCATGAGTATTGCCGAAGCGGACCCATGCTTCCAAGGCTGTGCCTTTCATCTGTCCTTGGTCTCGTGTGAGGGGCAGGATGGAAATTCATGTCTTGCGGCGAGGTGTTGACGGATAAAGATGTATCAGGAAAGTGACGTGAGTGTTTGTTGAGCTTAGTTTTGCTGCAGCCATCTTCAACAACCTTCTCTCTGCCACATTTCATCTGCACAAATGGCATTGGACGAACTATTGTATTCATCTTCCTCATGAATACTTTGATCACAAAAGGCCGACGAGCTAGAGCTCGGCGAGTCTCTCCGTGAAATGACAACTGCTCGTCAAATCTTAATTGCTCCTTGTATTGCTGTTTCAGGTGACTGGCGTATAGTGCCCATTCTCTTCAAATCATCCCGGCATGGGCTTCTAAAAGACGCCGCTGGATTCCATCTTCATCTGATCCGAAGGAGGAGCAACTTGGCGCCATCACGGTATTGCAACGGCAACAGGAGGCAAACCCCCTCCATTCTTTCAAGATGACCGTCTTTGAAAGACCATGAAGCACCGCATTGTCCAAGTCATCTTTCCGCCGATCTATTTCCCATCTGATGACCTCATTTATCTTTGAGGCGCAGAATCTCAGACACGTCCCCGGTTCAACCAAACGATGTCCGCGTCCCATTATCGGCGGGATGATGATCTGAGTCGCGATCCATTCCAGGAGATCGTTGGCGGTTTTGCCGCAGAAGTTACGGAATCCGGGAGCTTTCTTGCCTCCGATTGGGTAGGGGGAGGTCTGTCGGAACATAAGACCCGCAAGAGCGTATATGAAACGTTCAGGGTAATTTGACGTTGATGACAAGTAGTTAAAGACTTTTAGGATCGTGTTTTGGCAGTGTTGTTTGAGTTGCTCTTTCGTCCATGTCATTTGATTGTCTTTGGGGTCCTGCGTCCGCACCGTGTTTGCAGCTTCGTCAAAGTGAAGAACAAGAGCCGGCCCTTGGTTTATCACGTATGGGTTCATACTTCAGACGATGGTACTGTTAGGCCTTGTTTATACTAGTTCCGTCACAAAAAAACATTTTATTACGAAAGGGGAATAAGTTTGGGAGGAGAGGGGGCGCTTTGCTGAAAAGATAGCGCTACGAAAAAACGGACGGACATCAGTCAGCCTGATCATTTATAATGTCAATCCTCAACCTCAACCCATGGAATATGAGAAAGGTGAGGAACAAACCCAAGCTCTTCAAGTAATTATCAGCCCGAATAGTGTGGTTTGTTGGTGAATGAACATCTTTGAGGCGATTTACCGCTGTGTTGAGGAGAGCAGAGATAATCTTTCCTCAAACGCTCACCCGGAATAAACAAGCAAACACCAAAATCTTGAGTATATGGAAACCGGTTAATTTATTGGACGTTCGCCGTAAAGTCGAAGAGAATAAAATCGTGTGCGGATTAACGAGACAAATCAAGCCCCAAAGTTGGGAAAGCAATCCTTGATGGTTTTGCCAGAATGCTGGAGTTAAATAAATAGACGGTGTCAGTCCTTTCCATGTGTATTAAGCCATACTTACCTTGCTATCGATATGCTCTTGAAGAGCCTGCGCCGGAAAAAGATGATCATCAAAAAAACCTGTCTACCTGAATACAAAAACCCACCTTTTCTCTGATGGTCAATAAGAAAGTCTGCCGGCATACAGTACAGATAATGTTCTTTGCTGCCTCGTTCTAAATTGAAAGAAAGTAAGAGTGTTGAGAGGCCGCCCGCACACAAAAGATCGTTTCATAAAGTTGTCTAGGCTCACCACTTTCAGCTGAGACTTGGCCTCCTTCACTGGCCCATCCTTCCTGTCTCTCCGGTTAGCAGCCTTTGCTCCCTAAATGACGTGTTATCATCCAGCCCTACTCCGTGCCATCATCAAACGCAAGATGGCCTTACGTTACCCATCGTTAAGCTGTGACGTCGTTGATGGCTGAAGAATCAAAGACGAGCAAAAAAGAAAGGAGCTCAGTCCTTTTTTGTCCACCAATCAATTCAAACCTGCTTTTGGTGATGGAGGCCGTCTTTGCTGTTAAACCGTCACTGGGCTCAACACACAGCATCCAAAATGGTACAGAACACCTGAAAGTCGTCGCATGCGTTTTCATCAGCCCCGGTGAAGCAGCATTAGAGGACATTCAGGTGGAAGTGTGGACGGATGCGCTGGGTGAAGCATGGCAGGCCCAAAGAATGACTCGGGTTCAACATCAACACCTTGACAACGATAGAGTCAGCATCAAGTTTCATCATGTTCTCTCTTTACGATTCGGGAAAGAGAAAGAATTGAGTTCACTGTTCGGTTGCTTGTTCCGGATGAGCATGGTGTTGGTCAAATCATCTGGGCCGGAGAGGACGGTGGGCCGGCGAACGCGCGCATCTTCAAGGCTATTGGAGTCGATGCTATAGATCAGATATTTGAGCCAACAGATATGAAGTTTCACCGCACCCTAATTACCTGTGACAACGTTTCATTTGCTGGCAGACTTACAGCCTCCAACAACTCAACTTTCGAATTTTTAAAGCCCTTACGATTACGGGAGTCGTTGATTTTAAGAAGAAAAAACAAGTTTTGGTACGAGCCTTTTCAATCGAATAACGGTTGGGGTGTTCAAGAAGATATGCAGGCCGTTCTGTGTATTTGGAAAATTGAATGCATGTGCGTTGTTCTTCTGCCATCCGTTGGGACACGGGTTGACGTGACCGTGGATGGAGGGATAATGGTTAAATCTTCTCGAGATCGATTTCATGAACAGCCTCCGTCGGTTTTATTCGCGGTGACAGGTAACATTAACCAAGCCGTTCGTATCCTTTTCAACGAGATGGATGGAAGGAAGCGGTCTTTGCAAACTCCCGTCACCCCTTTCTCTAAAAATCCTTATTTCCATGATTACTTGGGATGGTGGTGAGATCATTTCCGAGTGTTCTGTTGCTTAGTTTTGTCAGCACATGGAATACCTTTGGACAGGAAGTCAGTCAATCAGAAGTACGCGAAGGATTGGAGGACTTAGAACGACACGGCATACATGTTCGAACATTGCTTATTGATGATGGATGGCAGGATGTGGATGATATGCGAAGGCTGCGGTCCTTCCGAATGGCAGGTTTGAAAGATTTTCGTCACAACTCCTAACTCTATACAGAATGAAAAATTCCCGGACGGTCTCAACTTTCTTCAAAGCCTCAAAGACCACCACTCAATCAAGTTTGTGGGATTATGGCATACAATTAATGGATACTGGTAATTTTATGTTTTCTTTTCTGCACTGTAATAAATTATACTCATCTCCGGTTGACAGGAACGGCCTTTCTCCAACCCTTCCCACCGATTTTGAAACCGTCATGATAGGCGGCAACCTCCTTCCTTCTTCAACGTCTGCATCTCTATTTTTCAAAGCCTACCATTCCGAATTTTTAACGACAGTCGATTTCTGGAAAGTCGATAATCAGGCGTTTTTGGATGAGGAGATGGCTGGGGGTTTGCAGAGAGCGTATCAGAAGGGGTTGAGGGAGACTGTAGGGGAAGGTGACCGGATCGTTTGGTGTATGGCGCATTGTCCGAGTATCATTGAAGAGATTGGTTTCGCGTTAGGGAAGGATGTGTTGGATACCGTCAATGTCGGGGTAATTAGAAGCTCGGATGATTTTTTCCCAGGTAAGTCTCCACAAATTCCTTTACATTTTCGTATTTTACTACCCTAAATAATTCGCTGCCGCGATGTAGATGTCGCGTCCTCTCATCCATGGCATATTTACACAAACGCTATCACAACGCTCCTCTTTTCCAACCTCAACCCAACTCTCATCCCCGACTGGGACATGTTCCAAACCAACCACACATACGCCCGTCCCCACCTCATCTCCCGACTCTTATCCGGCGGCCCTGTTTTTCTATCCGACCCCATCAACCACATAACCTGACCTTCTCACTCCTATCCACTACACCACCGACGGCAAGATCGTAAAACCATGGAGCCTCGCAACCATCTCTCCACGACCGCATCGCGTTTTAGCAGCAGTGAGAGAGGGCCGAGGTCTATTGCTTCTAGAAATCCCGTCAAGCGGGTTCGTCGTGAGTGACAAAGGCGTGAAAACGGGTCGTGGTGGTGGATCCACCCTTTTAGGCGTCTTTAACGTCTCGCAACGTCAACAGCATGTTGCGGATTACATCAGCATGGATGATATCACGCCGTAACGCAACGGTACGTCGTTTACGAGTTTTTTCGCGAACCGGGTGACGGTGCTTGAAGAAAATCGTGATGAAGTGGGGTGTTGGTGTGGTATTGGTGTGGAGGTGGATGGATGTGATGTTGAGGTTTTGACGGTTGCGCCGTTTATTCGACCGAGTTGTCGCGTTTTTCTATTGCGTGTCTTGGATACGTTGACAAGTATATGACGACGGCGTGCATTGTGTCGACGGTCACCACCACGTTCGATGGAGCGGTCACCATGGTTATTGATGTTATTGAGGATGGGAGTTGGGTGTTGTTGTTTTGCGACATGATGGAGATGGAGGGGTTGTAAGAGTTTGGGATGGGGAGGGAGGCGGGAGGGAGTTGAGATGGCGGAGACGGAGGTTGTTGTGAAGGTGAGGGTTAAGGGATCGAGGGTTTGGGTGAGAGTGTCTTGAATGGCGATGGGGGTGGGGACGGGGAATCGGCGATCGGTGGGTAGATGATTTCAGCGGGGGGTAAACCCAGATCCAGGAGAGCGTTGGATATGTGGGACGTTTTGTTCAAAGTGTAAAAAGTAAAAACCGGCCAGTAGATAGCAAAAAGAGACAAACGAGTTTTAATTTTTGTTTTTTATTTTTTGAGATTTTCGTTATTCGTCACTTTAGGGATTATCCGCAGCTTTTTATGGACAAAGTCATGAACTCAATTCAGGTGTGTTGACGTCAGAAAATGGCCGACTTTAAGGCACATATCGTAGAACAATGTCAATTGCGGCCCTTATTTTGAGGGCAGTTATGAAAGTTTGGTCAACGACGACATGCTCCAGTTGTTTCAGATTCATCAGAACCGGCGTCTCGCTATAATACCATTTTCGTGCTAAAAAAAAAACAAACAAAAAGAAGCGATCTAGATTATAACCAATGATCAACTTTTTTTCACCTCTACAAAAAAAAGATCGCCTGACCTACCATTATGTCGCTGATCGAAATTTAATCGCCGATCTTTGCTGCGCCATCCATTCAGCCATTTTAATATTTTCTTGTAGTTTAATGATTGCAAAACGTGATAAACCAGTTGTTTCAAGTCAACCAAGCCGTGGCTAAAGTAGATCCTTCTATGGCGATAAGCCAGTCATTTACTGTATAAGTAACTTTCTGGTGGGTCATTCCATTTCTAGAATCTCTATCTATTAATAGGAGAGCGAGTTTGATGTGGGATGTAGGGCGTTGAGGTCTTTTCCTTGAGACGGCCTTTTTTAAAAAACAACGTGACTCTGGGTTTTCGTTTACTTCAGTGTTTCTGGAGTTCATCCACCAACTATCCCCAAAAGCATAACCTAGAGATCGGTAAAAAGAAAACAAAAAAAAAGACAAAAAAATGGCGTGGAGGTAATGAAAGCAGAGTTGTAAACAAAAAGGAAACGGAAACAAATCATGCTTCTTTTCACTCTTGTTTGTTTTTTATTTTTGCTTCAAAGGTATGCCTTATGTACATGCCGGTAAAAAGAAGCAACTTCATCAACACTGCCAAGCGGCCGATCAAAATAACAAACAAAAAAACATCGTCGGGGTTTCAATAACAACACCGGCATTCCCCGATATGTCAAGTTGGAACCAACGATCGATTGCGGTGTTGGGCTTTTTTTTAAAGGTCGTGGAAGTACTGGGGGGAGTCATGCGCGGGGGCCGTCGGAGCATGGCCCAGGGGATATCCGTAAGAACGGTGAAAAAAGGCTTAAGAATGAAGAAACAAAACAAAAGAAGATGGGGGGGACAAAGAAAATGATTATTGAGAACAAAGCATGGAAGGAAAGGATAAGAGTGCTGTGGGATGAAGGAGGGTTGAATGGCAGTACTATGGGATGAAGGAGAATTGAATGGCATGGATGTGTGGTGGTGGGACTGCGAATGATATGATGATTGCAATGAGAACAACGTTCGAGTCCAAAGACGGTGTTTATCGGCATCCACAACCCAGCTCCCAAGTAAAAAACAAAAAACCTCTGTCCCACCCACCCCACCAACCAAGTCCCGACCCACCGGCTACCTTAAAAGGTTAAAAAACCCGCACATCTCTCATTGGATCAAACCATGCAGTTCATTGAGGAAGATCCAGACCTTCAAGCGCCAGTTGCTTGTGAACGGGCCACGGGGTTGTGATTTGGTATGATTAAGAGTCAATGAGATGCTTTGAAAGGGTGATAACGTTGGAGAGTAAACACGGGAAAAAGATAAAAAGGAGAAAAGGTGAGTGTTTGAAAATATGTTGGTTCGTTTAAAGAATTAGTGATCTCTTTCAACGTCACCCATCTTCGCGTTTCAATCCAACAAAACAATAAAGAAACGTCTCCTCATTCGCCTCATCCACCACGGATACCATTGCTCTCCAACATCTCACTCCTCACACATGACGGTATCCAAATAATCCTCCAAACAGTTATCGTCAACAGTATCCAAAAAAAAAAGATCATGCAAAAGTTCCGTAACACCGACCCGCCCTTCCTTTCAAAAGATTCACCCGTCCATGACTCCATTCACTAATTTCCGCCTTATATCTCCGCACTTCAAAAACCCGCCTACTGCAAAATACCGGGCGGAGGACAGAACCGAGACCTCATCGCCCCCCCACCAAAGAACGTACTTCAACGGTGTGTGGCCCATGAATAGAAATCAAAACATGGCCGATATGGAGCATCCTTGAGGGGTCTGTATGCTTTAGGTGGATCTGATTGGAAGGTTATTGCTGGGTTTTAAAAAATATAATGTGTGTGACGCAAGGTACAGTCATCCTGCATACATTCCATGCCATTCCATTCATGCCTGTTATTGGGTGTGTTGGATGATCATGGAATCTCAGTGCTGTAGGGTGTGTGCATTTCAGGCTGTGTTTTATTAAATGAACTCAAGGCCCAATTCCATTAGTTTTAAAACTTAAAGTTGTAAAGACACGTAAAAAAAGTTATTTGTTCACACAGGCCTTCATTCTTCTCTTATTCAAGTTTTTTTCATAAACAAGAGACAATTATAAATAAGCTTCAGTCCTCCATATTGCAGAAGTGACCAAAAAAACACAAGATAAAACGATACAACACAATACATGCTGCAAACAAGAGAGATATTTGGGGTTGAGGGGTAAGGGGGGAATAATGCAAAAGAAAATATTCATACAAGTAGGGATTGGGAGGGAGGTATAAAGTCTGTACAGGTAAGGGGAAATAATAGTGTAAGAGTGCTTAAGAGTGTCGGTTGCGCGCGTTGCTGATGTAGAATGGAGAGACTGGGAGATTTATGCGAACCACGGGTGGCTAAGAATCTCAGCCATGGTCGCTCTCCGTCTCATATCCTTGTCAAGCATGCGGGCCAACAAATCACTGCACTGCATCGAAAGCGGGCCAACATTGGGCCTCAAAGGCTGGGGTCTTGAAAACCTCACATCCTGAGGAGTAGGGAAGGGAACCTCCCCAGTCAACATGATGTAAAGGCAGCACCCCAAACTCCAGACCTCACACTCGGGTCCAAGACGACGGTGACCCTCAAAAATCTCAGGAGACGCGTATTGGAGGGTACCAAGGAAAAGCCCGTCATTGTGGGTGACAAAGGATGCGGATCCAAAGTCAATGAGCTTGACGTTGAAGCTGTCGTCAATCAAAATGTTTTCGTCCTTGATGTCGCGGTGAACAATACCAATGGAGGTAAGGTAGGCGACAGCAGAGGCGATTTGACGGAAAACGTGCTTGGCTTGCTCCTCAGTAAACCTCTCCATGAGCTCAATGCACTCAAACAAGTCGCAAGAGCTGCGACGCTGAGCAGTCAACGGTGAGCTGGTGAATGGCGAGGACGGGGTCGAGTCGGTGGTGAGGGAAGGGGTGGCGGAGGAAGTGTTGGACGCGGACCATTGTCCACCGTGGAGCTCAGTGACAAAGAATGCAGTAGACGGCACCGTCAAAGTAGTCCACAAAGCGGATAATGTTCTCGTGGCGAATCCTCCTGAGAATGTAGACCTCCATGGGGACAATAGCAACATCGTCACGGACCCAGTTGGTGCGGGGAACCTTTTCGCGGAGAATGAACTTGACGGCAACTTCGACGCCGTCAGAGATGCGAGTGGCTGCGTGAACCATGCCAAAGCCGCCTTGTCCGAGGCAAGCACCGACAGAGTTAGCGCCTGGTGAATTCTGGGTGGAGGTGTGCTGGTGCGGGTGTTGCGGAGGGAAGGGGGACGGCGGGGATGGTTGATGATGCGTTGGGAGAGACGGGTGTGATGATGTTGAGGCCTACAGAAGAAAGAAGGGCAGGGTTAGTTGATTGTAAGTGATGAACTTGTCAGGTGATTATTGGAATTTAAAAAATAAAAATGAGATCCAAAAGAGCGGGTCTTTTGGGCCCAAGCACAAGACCCAAAAGAAGAATAAAAAAATTTGAGAGAGGAGTGAGTGGTCTGGGCCTTTTTGTTGTTGGTGGGTTGGGAAAGAGACTGCTCCTCAGCTTATGCTGTGGATTGTGGAGGTGGAGGAGTTGATGTTGATGGATAAGAAAACATGAATACACACCTTGGGGAGAGGATTGACGAAGGGTGGAGGCCGAGGTATCAATGGAGAGTGGGCTCATGTCCATCTCTGCGCGGGGGGAGGGGAGGCCAGTGTTGTAGTGAGGTGGCGATTGGGGAGTGGTGACGTTGAGCTTGCTCTGTTGTTGTTGTTGAAGACGAAGAAGGCCTGATGCCTGGGAGGGAGGTGATGGAGAAGGAGTGACGTGTTGGTATTGGGAGTTGTAGTGTTGGTTGGACATGGCAATGTTGATGGGTTTGCTCTGAGTGTAGTTGACTGCCGCGTTCATTTGAAGTAAGAAGGGATCGGGATGTTTGAAGAGTGTTGATTGTTTGATGTCGTGCTGCGAGAAGCTGAACTGGTGATGGTAGATGGTTGAAGAAGGGTGTCGCTGGAGGTGATGGCTTGATGAGCTGTTGTTTGAGTGAATGAAGAAAGTATGATGGAGGAGGGGGGATGCCAGAGGGGGTTTTATAACTGAAAAATACACACACAACAAGGGAGAGAGTAGTTGAGAGAGAAGAAGAAGAAGAAGAAGAAGAAGAATAAAGAAAAAGTATTTTTTAGTATTATGAAATATGAATATTATAAGGAGGGTGATGATGTGGTTGGGCGGGGGAGAGTAAGAGAGAGAGGAGGATGGAGAGGAAGAGAAGGAGGAAATGGAGGAGGAAGCAAGAGAGGAGGAACTTTTTATTTTATAATAAATAATGATATTTTATCCACCAGCACGCATGAGTTTATTTGTTTTGTCTGGAAGCATTTTATGCGCTTGGTCTCTATTCATTGGCTTAACCTTTTAATTGCATATATTTATTAATAAATAGATGTTTGATGGGCCCAGAACAATGGAGTTGATGAAGAAAAAGAACACCCTTACTTGTTGTGTAACGTATAGAACGGAAGAACTTTTTATAATTAATTATTAATTAATGATGAGAGGGTGTTGCTTATCCACCCACTCACTCCAAATCAACAACACTGCTTTACTCACTATATACCTATATACCTAGTAGGTACATAGATAAATAGATAGATATGGGAGTGTATTAAGTGTCATAATAATAACAATAATAGGAATGCAGGAGTATCCATTTGTCTCAATATTCTTTAAATAAAAATACAATACTAATAATCCTTAAATAAACAAACAGGTCATCGTTTTATACATGCGCAAAAGTCTGATTAAATAAGAAAGAAGCCGTATTATTATTATTAGAGTCAGTCAGTCAAGTTCCAGGCCTCTGGGAATAATAATTAACAAGTACATAAATAAATAATTGTTTTATTTATTTAATTAATTAACAAACAGATCGAATTATTATGTGAATAGTATATATCCTATTAGATTCCTGATCGAAGAATGAATTAGAAAAGTAAGCCTCTGTGTAACATTGTATAAACCCCTAACACCTAATATGTCGAGTGTGTCTACCTATTTCATTATTTATTAATATTACTATTTTCGTATTAACTAACATTCTTGACATTTCAACATTCATGCAAAAAATGCATTATAAATAACCCTTTCTCACTCACGAGGATAAGTTATAATCAATAATTAATATATGAAAATGCACCCAGTAGTAAATAGTAGTGGCTTTCACTATATATTATTATACTATTTATTATTATGCATTAAGAGTGATTGTAACATTAACTAAAAGAGGGCAGGGTAATTATGAAAAGTGATGATGATGATTATTATTATTATTATTAGAATGTATAAATTATTCATTAATAATCAACACAGCGAAATTAAATAATGTTATTAATGATTTGTTTTATGTTAAATTTAATATTTATTTATTTGTTTATTTGTTTGTTTGTTTACAATGTATTTATTTATTTATTTATGAGGGGAAAGAAAGAGCGCCACCGGAATCACATTCCATTCATCACTGTTATTCACCGAGGGTTATAATACATATTGCTTACTTTGATGCGACGCGTGAGTATAAAGTTCTTTACACTGTGACTGTAGGGGCATTTTGTTTCGCTGCGTTGCAGTCGTCCCCCCCCTTTTTTAACAGACCGTCGCCGTGATATCATGACTCCAGGTCCATCTCGACATCTGATGTAAAGATAAATATTCGGCATGACACCAGCCCAAGCGGCGTATTGGGCGTCACAAAGGATTCTTCGCATGATGAGCCTCGTTGATCCAGTTCATTTTATGTCCATGAGATCAGATCATCTTTTGATGATCGCGTAAACGGGTTCCTATCTTTGATCGTTTTTTTTTTCAGTTTTTTTACTTTGACCTTTTTCTTTTTTCACCTTTAGATTGCGCGGTGATATTTTATTTGGAATTCTAGGACTGTAAATGAGGTGCTACAATCGCCAACGGCCAACCCATTACGTTTTCTTTTGCGAGGTTTTTTGCAAATAATAACACTGTTCAGCGGTCAACGTTTCCCAACTTATGTAGTTAATAAGTGAGTTTACTTGGTCGCGTTCTATAGCCTCGTCGCAAGTCCGGTTTTTCTTTCCCACGAAAGCTACACAACGTGTTCTGGGCCTTGTTGCCCAGCCATCAATTTAAAATTCCAAGTTGATGCAGTCTGGAACCTTTTTTGTCCAGCGACTTGTCGATTGACTCCACAACCACAACCGAAGACATCGAGGCAATGAAGGTGGTAACAAGCCCGTAGGTTATTAAAACAATTCCCTCTCTTATGCACCAACACACCACACGTCGCCCCCAATCCATGTCCCATCAAAGACATGCCCGTATTTCATTTCCATCACAGACATCCGCCGTTCATTTCCGTCCAAAAAGACATTGTTATCAAACGAGCTCTGCCGCACCCACAACCACCACTCATCATTGGCACTCGTTAAAACAACTAAAAAGCGTAAAACAGAAAACGCGCAAAAAAAAAAAGAAGTAAAAAGGGTTAAAAGAGAATGAATCCGTTGGAAATGATTTTGTTCATTTTTAATAAAATTAAAAATAGACCCACCCTGGGTTCTTTTAGTAGTTAAGTGAGGCAAGCCAAACACCGGAATATTCACATCGTCCATTAATACACCGTGATCGCTTTGTCCAGGTCGTTTGGGTCAGGAGTCTAATTTAATCATACAGTCGATGACTCGTTTTCGTTATACTCTTCTCAGGAGGAGGTGTATCATTCATTGTATAAGAAGAAGAAAAGAAGGCGTTTGATTTTTTGCATAATAAATAAATAAATAATATTAAATAATAATCAGGTATCATAAAGTGCGCATCCATCAATGATGAGTGATGACATTCTATGACTCGTTCAATTCCAGTCATTTCTTATCTAAATACCACTGGAACTCGCACCCAATCTTCATCCATGTGTGATACATTGTCATACATTCGGATAAAGATTAAAAATAAAAATAGAAAAAGGAAAGATGGGGGGAGGGAGACAAATCTTTTTGCATCTTTCATTCTTAATTCCAGACAGAGATCTCGATCGTCTTCATCCTAACGCTGACAAGGATCTTTATTTTGATTTCTTTCATTTCAGCTTCATTTCCCCAATTAAATTGGACCGACATGTGACTCAACGTGGGTCAACTGCGCAGATCCCCTTATATAAGGGAGTCTAGCCCCCTGCATTTAAGAAATTAAATTTGTGTTCCTATTGCTGAGCTGCTGAGCTGCTTGACCTACATGAGCGTCACTGTGGGGAGCTGCGGAGATATTCCGAAGCTCATTTGGTTAAAACGTGATAACCTTGTTTTTTTTTTCTTTTCGTTGTTTGGGTTTTTCGGTCTTGACACTTTGAAATCTAGACTCTGCATCGAGATCTTCTGACGTGATGTTTGACCTTCATGATGGGGGGTCTGGATCTTCTATGGATAACCTTGTCTCATGCGTCGGACGTTAAAATGCTGCGGAGATATTCCAGGTACCCCACTCTTGTTTGCTTTTGATAACCTTGTGTATTCGGTGTTGGCTTTGTGACCTTCCTATGGACGGACGATTTTCTATTGATAACCTTCTGTATTCGGTGTTGGAGCTTCGACATCTAGACTTTACATCGATACCTTTTGACTTTTATCTTGGGTGGGGGACAAAACGATGGGCCTGGGTCTTTCATCCAAGAGAATAACTTTATCTTTAACGTCGGAGTCAAACGATCTTGATCCTCCGACGAGATACGGTGGGTAGTATCCATTGACCGAAACTCTTTTTGACCTTCAAGTCATCAAAGTTAACGATGCGGAGGTCTTTGATGTGATAACCTACGGCCATCCAACAATTCTGATCTTCCGACAAACAGTGGGCGTACTCTGTGAGACTATCAACGCATCAAAATAAACAGAGACTATGAATTTGTTGACTCTTGATCTTCCGACGACCGAATTCCCTCATGTTCTTATTCGTCACTCAACGTGACCTACTGACCTGCAGATGGTCTGGATCGTTGACCATCAAAGTATAAAAGTAAAAGAAAAAAGGTAAAAAGATAAAAAAGAAACAAAATATATTATTTCTATTTGTTTATCATTTCGCTGATGCCCATCACTCGAGTTTTTCGGTTTTAGCAGGATTGCTTAATAAAAGCTAGATCTTCACACCGACGCCGTGCTTCAATGTCATCGGTGAGGAACATCAAAAGACACCATCTTCTCCTCCTTTTACAACCGGCATCCAGTGCAATCTAAACAAGTCCTATCCGTTATCCTCAAAACCACCCCACCGATGTGCATGGAATGCTAGATATTCGCTCCGATCCTCACCCTGTTTATTTATCCTACACCTTTACTTAACCAGTAACGAGCATTGGCATCATGGATCACCGCCTACTTTCCAATCCCTCATAACTATTCATAATAAAAGCGAGCGTTGATATTCTTGATCATCGCCTCTCATCCTCAACCTACTTATTAACACCCACAACCTTGTTTAACGTGCAAACCAACGATCAACCTTATTCTCGACGTCGCATCAAAAAGGACGATACGTGGATCAATTCATCAACTTTCACCGTACACCTCCAAACAATGAGTGCGGTAAAATAAAAAATAAAATGATTCGTGTTGTGATGCTAAGAAGATCTACGTGATATTCATAACCAATTAGAGTAGATCACGTCTTTACATCTTTCTATAGCCTTTTACCTTTTTTATTTTGTCTTTTTTGCTTTTTGTTAGGTCTTTGATCTTTTCTTTGATCATTTTTAGATAAAGATCGGATGGGCTGGGTACGGGAGACATTTTCTAATGAACACATCCCGCTAAGTGATAATCGTTATTCATAATGTATGTGGGGTTTTAGATCTTCCTGTTTTGTCTCTCATCGCCTTAGTTTGAGGATTCAATTGAACTATCGAGGAGGCGTCAAATGAAACATTAATCACATTGCACCCCAAAACCCCTCACGTCACCGACGTTCGATTCCAGCCGTCAGCAATGGGGGGACCACCTACCCAAAATAAAACCCCTCTCCGCCAATCCCCGCGATTTTCCTTTTCAACAAGAGTGATTGACGCGACCTACAACTGTCTCCCTTGCGCATTCTTAATAATATTGGTGTTCCAAAGATTGTTTTTCATTTCGATGTGTTGTCCCCCACGTTCATGGAGCTATTTTTGGATTTTTTTCCACCTTAGCGTGATAAGAAAACGTCCATGGATACTAGGAGTTCTCGCACAACGGTCTAGTTTAAATTGTAGCATTTTGGTTATGTTTTAACGTGCGCGCGTTTTCGAGGATAAGGGGTTTTCTATGGCATATAAAACCGCTGCGGGCGTACTTCATTTTTAAGGGGTCGAGAGTTAAAGGCAGGAAAGAGCAAAAAAGTCGTGTACCGCGTTAACTTTTTCAGTATTAAGAAAGTCTTCTGTTGTGTGGGTGTAGTCAAACAAGAGCTTGAATCAGAAAAATGAAAAATGACATGAAAAAAGACAGCTTCGTTGCATATGAGCTGACAAGACGGTGACTTCCTCATCCGATTCCCATTTTCCGTGATTAACACATGCTGCAGCCGTCTGATGAGCCATATAGGTACAAACGATGACGAGAAACAATCCACATTCCACGACGTACAAGACGGTTGGATGTCATTTAAAAGACGGTTATGGGGGCTTGAAAATCTTTTGATCTGCCATGAAACAATCATGGAAGGGTTAATGGAAAACGCTAAAAAAAAAAAAAAAAAAAAGGATTGCGAGTGTCGAGGGTGACTAACCCGTCCATGATCGAGATGACGTTGGCATGAGTGCTTCATGCAAGGGTCCACAGGATCCCGAGAGGCGGCAAGACGTATCAGTCCGCAGATTATAACGGAATTGCTAATCTGGAGGTTCCCTACATATTTGGACAGCATTTGACAAGGTCCAAACTGCATGAATCAAAAGAGAAAAATCAAAAAAAAGGAAGACAGAACAAACAATAAATATTTATTTAGATGATCTTAAGACAGATTTGTACATTAACGGCTTGCGCGTTTTCCGATAAGAGTTGATTGACGTTGTAAAAAACCACAAAACGTCAACTCATACTGTCCGTTTGCACAACAATTTCGCTAGGAAATCATAACCAATCTATCGGAAACAACGTACCCGTCCCTTCCGATACACCATCATCACGCAGGACCCACCGGACCACCTTCTGTATATGATGGGAGGCGTTGAGCACCTGGTGGCTAGCCGTTAGTAAACATAATATTCTATAATATATACCTCTGGGCGCACCATGCAAAGTCTGCATGGCAAGCGGAGAAACAAACGAAAAAGGATGTGAGGCTGATGATTTTGACGTGATGGAACCCACCTTCAGAGGGGTTCACGACGGCGGGTATCGCATGAGCTGGCTGGCTTAAGGGTTACAGCATCATTATAGCCTCTTTTCACCTTTTTCACCTTTTTTACTGATTGTTTTACTTTTCACTTTTTACTTTTTTTGTTATTTGTGAGGCTTTTTTGATAAGGTGGGTTCGCGTTTAATGGTGGTTAAGTCTATGTGGTTTGACGGATATTCGAGATGGGAGTGACGGATGATGCGTGGCAGCGTGATGGAGGCTTCGTAGTCCGGCATTTGAAAGATGTACGAAAACATGGACGGAGGGGCTTTGATCATGATCATCAACGTCTTCTTACCTGTATACTAGTTATCGAATACCATATCTTTCAAGGATAACTCGTATTGAATGGGGTTCCGATAAACATCTTTTTGCAAAATAAGACAAGAATGACGCCCGTCACATCACTTTATGGAGGGTCGCCCACATCCAAAAAGTGAAGTTGCTTCCCCACCCTTTGGCCTTCAATCCAAGACTTCCAAATGGGGCAGGTCACACCGGATGGCGCAGTAGAAATAAGGATTTACGGATTTACTTTCGGAATCAATCAATCGGATTTATTATCGTGACACAAAGGGTAGGGGTTCATTATCCTTGACACGGTAATGCCAGGAGTGGTCAAGTCAACAGGAAAATAAAAGGAATCTAAATCAATCCGTCATCAACTGAATGACAAATAGTATTCTCTATACCAAAACCAAGCAAGGGAATCATGATCGGCAGATGGTCAAGATGGTCAGCATATCATCTTTTGAGTAAAGCATATGCAAATGTGGTTTACCCCTTCGGCCTTTTCCTTTTAATCATCTCGCACATCCCAGCGGCAATCAAAATAGCTTAGCACCAGTATAGCCTCAAAACGCTCGAGAACTGTTCGGAAGATCATCATTTGATCATCAAGACTTGGAGGTAAGCATGGACCTGGTTGCGAAGTGGTGAAGCACATCCTGGAGTGCCACCACCCCCAGTAGAATCCTGATCGGCGCATCTCTATAGTAAAGTGACTCATCATCAAAAATCCTTTGGGCTTACAAATATATGCTCGGCCCGCCTATTCACCCTTCATTTATCCCGCCTATCCCACCGGCAATCAAACCAGCTCAGCAGCGACACCGCCAAAGGAAGTCTTAAAACGGAGGACGTGAACACAGTTCCCAAAAGAACTGACTGGATGCATTGCGGAAATGAGGAAACACCTGTCTGGATCTTTTATCGTCTCATCGGATATTCCTCAAGACGGAGCTTTACTCTGAAAAGGGAATCCAATTTTGACGTGATCCGATTTTTGTCTTTTTTAACTCTTTTTGTTTTTTATCCTTTTCTTTTTTGCTTTTTTTATATGTTTCTTTTATTGAATCGGCATATCGGTAGGATTTCTGGTGTTCGCCTCTTAATTGTTTGTTTGTGATGGCTGAAGAATCTTTCGTCGTCAGGATGTATAAAGATCTTGAAGATACGACGTCTAGATGATTTATATAAAGTCTTTTATACTACGTCTGGATGGTTTAGATTTTAGGTCACAGGCGTCAACGGTCCAGACCTGCTTTCAATGCTTAGCTGTTTAGCGACCACGGACTTATTTTAAAACCAGCAAGGCGCAGGCGAGGGCTTTTTGAGGGACTCGGACGGATTTATAGGGGTTTTCTTTGTTTTTCCTGAAAAGGCTATTTAGTAGGACGTGATGGGAAGAACCCGGCCTCTTTATTCCTTCAATGAACCTAAGCCATCTTTACATTGATGGAAAGTAGTAAGAGGTTTCCTTGTGAGGTCGATTGAATCGCGCACTGCCACGATGATAGATGAACGTGTACCTCGTAATAGTGGTTCCGTCCCATTGGTGGGGCAGTAAACCATCATAACCACGTATCCCTGAACAGATTAAACATAGCCACTCGATTTCCATTCCACTTCGATGATCGCGCCCATTTTAGAAGGCAAAGATATTCGTCTAATTTTATAATGCGAAGGGTAGGAAACTCGGCCGTCATTGGGGTTACCGAAAATAGGATCGAACGGGTCCACTTTTTGATGTCTCCACGACTCGTTTGAGGAGAATAATAAATCGCCGATTTCTTATCGCGTGAAATGACGACATTAGTGTACTTTTTGTTAAAGGAGTTCCGGGATTTACGTCGCGGTGTAAAAGTTAAAACCCCGATTCAATATGCGTAACCAATGAATATTAAGGTTCTGTTGTCTCATCTCGTTTTGCCGGGACCTATCTATTAGCTGGATCGAAGGTCTTCGGTCGTTCACTCATTCATTCCTTTTTTTTCTTTCTGATTTTGTCTTTTACTCTTTTTTGTGTTTGTTTGGGTCTTACTCAAACCTCTACATATGTGAGTGTCGGAGGTTCTCGTATTATTGATGTCTATAAATAAATCATGTCGCTTGACCTTGGGCCTCTATGCTGAGCTCCTCAAATTCAAAACAATAATCAAAACACCACAGATTGCTTGAATCCGCGGTCGAGGCTCTTTTGTAAATAATAAGTTAGACTTTAATATTCCACCAGTCCCTGTATCCCCGCCCCACGCCGTCCCCGCACGTGCATATAATGTGAATGCTCAAGGCCCAATACATTATTAATAATGAAATTGAGGCTGTCCTCAATCTCAGACTCTCAGGTGATTGAATTCAACCCAGGCCCATCTCGACGTCCGTGCGCAGCAAACGAGATGCATGAATTCATAACCATCTCCATCTCCAAGTTCTTTTGAAGTGGCTGCACGTGCCTTTAATTGCGTTGCGTGCATGAATATCCTGTGGTCTTCAGCTGCGGTGGCATCCTCAAAAAACCCCTCTTTGGCCCGTTCCAAGCATCACATATAAAGTTTTTTTTCCAAACCTGAAGCCCAAGCACCTCCAGAAATTTTCAATTAAAAAATATTATTTCATGGGTGTGTCTGCTGTGGGCCTCGCCCATAGCCGATAAGCGCTTTGCTCCTAGTGGGATGAGGAGCCAGACGATAGCAGACTCGATGGACTCGAGTCACTCGACCGAAAGGAAGCTCGTCTACCCACCCATATTTTTTAGTAGTCCGATACCGAAACCTTTTTTTCGGAGAACAAATAGTTCGAGGGCCGAGGCTTTTCGTGAGGACACATTGCAATTTATAGCGACCTATTTGGGACCACAAAGCACGTTTATGGATCGTGGATACTCGGCACATCGCTTGGAAGTCATTTTTATATACCTAAATACAAACATGGTATGGAGGGCACCTTTTGACGGCAAATCAACGGAGCTGGGCTTTACCTTTCACCATAGAACCCACGGTAAATCGACAGAATGCGGGTAAGACAGTAATACTAACGAACACTTGGTGGGATATCAAGGAGCCTAGCCCTTTCAGTGATGGTAATGGAATTAAAAGGTTTTATCTTGAGTGCTTCATTGGATGATTCTGATATTGGAAGGCCACGAATTCTTACGGTGCACGAGGAGAGATTTCCGCATAGCGTGGATCGTTGGGTTCAACCGAAACGCATGCTGGAGCCTGGAACGAATTCGGACCGTACTGATCTTTAACTCTTTTTATATTTATCTATATTTTGTCTCTTTTTTTTGCTGTTTTTGTGGATATGAAATGGCTGTGCACTGGACTCACTCCGCATTTTTGTAATAGTTTTGGAAAGAAAAAAAAGGCAAGCACCCAGGCATTTTCAAGGAAGTGTGGAAAAGATGCCTTGGTTGAAGGTGGCCCAGTGGTGATGAATGCGCATCGAACATTGGGAGGTACCTCACGTGTTTTGGCACTTCAGTATGGACGGGTTCACCATTACTAAGAATAGATATACTTCTTAACGTCTACCGCCCATCACTACGTAGGATTTGTTACATCGACGTGGGCTGAAGACATTAAGGTGATCAAGATTTGTATGTTTTACTCGAGGAAAACCTTCCTGTGCCCATCTGTATGCAAGCGCGAGTCAGTTACTACTAAAAAAGAATAAAGAAAAAAACCTATAAAGAAAAAGAAAAAGAAGTAAAATAAAGTAAAAAGATAATACGATATAATCTACTATAACAGTATATACATACACAAAGTGAAAAAGGCAAAGAATCGTAGGCAGACAGAAAGGTTAAAAAAAAAAAGGCGTTGGCGGGGGTGGAAAGAGAGCGAGATAGCGTCGGCTCGGTTCCTAATAGACCAGCCAATTTCAACAACTTTGAAAAGACGTTGGTCTCATCATTCAAAGAGGAGAACTGTGCCGCTGACATGGAGAGGCTGGGGAATGGGATCATGCGTCGTTCGCATGCGATAGTGTATCTCTGCGACTCGTCGGGCGGTGCTCAACGACGTTGGGTCTTTTTCATTACTTTACCCCGCCGCCAGCAAATCCCTGCAGAGTCAGACTGGGTTCCAAACTGAGTTCTAAAAGCGTCGCTTTGTCATTGACAATAAATTGACCCGTTGGGATCAGCTTGATTGCTGAGGCTGGACTCCGGGTGGGATGAAAGAAAAGTGCCACCCTTATATAAAGTATCCTTTGCATCCGAGGATAAGCCCCGTCTTTGTGGAGACAGCTTGGCGGCTGGTTAAAAATCAATCTAGACCATCACCACGTTTGCATGAGAAGGTCCCATGTGTGAGGGATTAATTAAATGATATAGAGTTGATACGCCCTTGAATAGCACGTTGGAGAAAAGCTTGACTTTAAGCCATCTCATTTGTTATGACTAAAACAGTAAAAGAGGTTTGGAGCCCCATATTCAAAACCCACAAAACTGAAAAGAGATAAAAAAAGTTGGTTGCTTTTCTTCATTTATTGATACCCGCACAGCCTCCATGCGCATGCGGGGGATGGACATCATCATTCGAAGCATTCTTTGAAATAGCTGGAGGATGTTCCCAACGCATTCATTCCTTGTTGCAGTCTTGACGGTATCAATTTCAAGACCATTTTGTCTCATTTGTCATCGAATTAGAACAACCAATAGAGGCGCAGTTAAGCTTGAACCAAGCACTCTTTATTTGGTAAGCCTTAAGGTTTGTGTAACTATGAGCATGGGCGTCGGTTCTGGGAAAATCACGGATGAGTTTTTCACAATTGGAAATGACGGACAGCTGGTCTATTTTGCTTACCCTCTCTGACTCAACTATCATACACGATCACGACACCAGAGGTGGATGTGCGATGGATGCGAGAGAGTCGGAAGATCAAAAGGATCTCTGTGACTCTGGCATTGATAAGACAGTCGTTATGGATCGTAGATCGCAACAAAGGTCTCTTCAACCGCAATGCTCGAGATTCGGATAGCAAATGATGTGCAGTATTCGATAGCTCAATAGTTAATGGCATTCTATGCAGGAGACTCAATCAATTTTAGACCCCTCCGTGTCCTGCGGGATTGAACTACGGAACTAGCGACATTGTCCATGGTCCGTATCCATTCACCCACCCACATTTAATCTTAAACACAAACCGACCAAATCGAAAAGCGCTGCTGCGCATCCGCATCACAGGTCTCAAGTCTCAATGCGGCGATTTGAAGCAACAAAAATTATGCCTCCCTGTCCCCCCCACCATTTATTAAAAGAGTGAAGGCACCGGCAGATCGATGACTGAATGAATATGAATACATTTGGCCATGGAGTGTCTGGGCCTCGTTTTGATTCAAAGAGGGTTTTTTGCGTTTTTTCCTTTTATCTTTTATCTCTTTTTTTGACTCTTTTTCGGTTTTGGGCCTGTTTTCTCACAATTCGATCGGCGGCCGTGGGATCGGCAATTGGGCCATGGGCCAGACAAAAGGGCCTTTGAGAATCAGCCAATGAGATTGTGAGGTGATACATGAACCATCCTTTTTTGATGTAAGTTTGATGTAATTTAAAGCTGAATTTCCATATTGAGAAACATGCCGTGTTTCCTTATCGTTGCATGATTAAAATAATCTCAACAATAATCAAAACCTGATAAAAAATGAAAAGAGGCTTGTTTGCCCAACTCAAAACAAAACCCTCACACACCAACAACACAACAAACACACGCTTTCAACAACTCGCAACATTCAAGCCTTGGTAACCTCGTGAATGGCCTCAGCAAGGTACTTCACATTGTGGCTAGTAATGCCAGCGATTGAAATACGGCCGTCACGAGTAAGGTAGACAGAGAATTCGGTCCTGAGACGGTCAACCTGCTCAGGGGTGAGACCAGTGTAGCAGAACATGCCGATCTGGCTGGTAATGTGGGACCAATTGCGCTTGCTACCGTAAGTCGTCTCAAGGTGGTCCTTGAGCGCGGCCCTCATGGAAATGATACGATCGGCCATGGACTTGACCTCCTCGTGCCTGGTGACAAAAAAAGTTAATCATTAATCAGATATGACCAAACAGGAAAAAACTACAACAGACCATTGGCTCCTGAGTTCAGGAATGGAAAGAATCTCCTTAACGATCCTAGGTCCGCTTAAAGGAGGGTTCGAGTACATAGGCCTAACCAAAATCTTTACTTGCGAATCTACCCTCTTGGCCTCCTCCGCATCGTTGACGACAATAGAGAACAACCCAACACGTTCACCGTACAATCCCAAGTTCTTGGCAAACGACTGAGCGAGGAGCACATTGTGGCCATCAGCGACAAATTGGCGGAGAGCAAAGGCATCAATGGTAGGGTCACCTGATGCGAACCCTTGGTAGGCCATATCGAAGAAGGCAAGGTGGTTCTTAGATTTAATGAGTTGAGAGAGTTGCTTCCATTGGTCTTGCGTGGGGTCGACTCCAGTAGGGTTGTGGGCGCAAGCATGGAGAAGGACGATGGATTCATCAGGGATGTTCTGTAATTAGGGTTGGATAAATGTAGAAAGATGACTTGTCAAGATATGTACTATATAATACTTGGGGAATTCCTCCAAAATCAACGCACCTTGAGGTCTTCGGTGAGCCCGGCAAAATCAAGTCCGTTGGTTTTTTTGTCAAAGTAGCGGTACTGGGCCACCTCAAGCTTTGAGTCGCGGAAAATGTTGGCATGGTTTCCCCAACTATCCAAGGTCAATAAATATATAAACCAATTTAAAGAATAAAATATCAAAAAAAAAAGACCAATCTTAAATATTTACCTGGGAGTGGGAAGGTAGATCTTCTTTCCACCCTTACCCTGGTAAAACCTGCTCAAAAATTCTCCGCCAATTCTAAGGGCACCGGTTCCAGACAGGGACTGGGTGGTAACGAGCCTCGAGCCCTTGATGGCAGGTGAGTCCGATCCATATGCGAGCTCAGCCGCAAGACGGTTGTAATCTGCGAGACCAGTAATACCGAGGTATTCTTTGTCAAGTTTGAGGTCCTGAATGATCCTTTCGGCCTAATTTATTCTTGTCATTAGATTCGTGATTATTTTTTCCCGTGTAGTAAAAAAGACAAGTTTAACAAAAGAGATTTTACCTTCTTGACGGCCTCGAGAACGTAGGGCTTATTGTTGTCGTCACGGTAAGCTCCGACACCGAGGTTCATCTTTATAACGCCATCAGCATCTCTCTCGAGTTTAAACAGAAAACAGGTCCAAATTACAAATCTAATATTGTTTACTCTCACCTTCTTGGGGTTCTTGTCCGCCCTGAAGGCCTCAGTAACTCCAAGAATGGGATCGGGAGGACCTAAGGTCGTTCAAAACAAATGAAAACTAAGTGAGACATAGTAGCTTTCTTCCTCCATGATCCAATACCCAACACATCCTAAATCCTTTCTCCCTTCCCGATCCAAGCCCACTAACCCTCAGCCTGATCGCACCCAAAAGAACGACAAGGAAATATCCCAACCTTGTTGAACATGCGACCAAGTCGACGCAAACACAATACGAGCCGGACGAGCTCCGGCTGCAACGCGGACCGTTGAGCGCGCAGTAGCGGCGCGAGCGAGGGAGGCGAGCATGGTGTGGTGTGATTTTTAGGGGGATGAGATGGAACGATGAGGGATAGGTTGATGGTAGTGTGAGTGTTGATGAGATCTCAAGGAATTCCTTTTCGTTTTTTTTAGATAAGGTAACACACGGGTGTGGGGTGTCGTCATTATGGGAAACGTGAGCAAAGTGGCGAGGTTGAGGGTGTTAACAGGTTTTGTTGTAGGAAGTGGAGAAGACGGCACCGAGCGGCAAGTATCATGGGAAAAAGGACCAGATCAAAGTAGTGAGTGTCTAGAGTGGAAAACCGTGGCGATGGATATTAAGGCTGGCACTTTTTACTGCCAGAACGAACCTCCCAAATCCATCATCTGCACCATTTGCCAGAGAGAATATTCTCCAACTATTCAAGAAAAGGTATTTTGATTGCCTTAACATATTTTAAGCCCATCGTCTTTGGTCGAGTAGCTACTGCAGCACCATATTTGGAGAAAGGTAGCAATGTGAATACGCAACGATTTGAAAAGCTCACCTTTGTATTTCTTCTTCAGCACTCTGGCGAGCCCCTTAGGGAGTGTTTTCCCAGCTTTTACAAATCTTGATTACCTTTCACGCTGATGAATGACACTGGCAGTAGATACTGGCAGTTCATCTACTGCGAATCTTAGATTGCAAAGCTTCTCACAAGGACTGTTGGAGAGATCATGGTTATCCCGGCTTTGCGTTAGTATGGTTATTCCTAACGACCTCGCTGCTGTTGATGAATTGGTGTGGATTTAGAAGGACGTAAGGCTCAACTCATCCGTCCCGACGTCTGAAAAGTACATGATGTCCTTTCGAGCTGTGCGCGCTTATGTCTTTAGAGCCCATTTTAGGATCAGGGCGAGCATGATGGCATTTACGTTGGTGAAAAACGAGTTCGCCACAGAAAGCTGTTTTTGCCGTTACAAAAGTAGAATCAGGATGCTGAGAAAAAAATAATCTTTACTAAAGACGTCGATAAAGTATTTAAGGAAACATTTTATAAAGCCTTGAATTCATAATTCTGTCGTCTATATTACTAAATAAGTCTCTTTCTATTTCGCCAGTGCTGATCGCATTCTGTTTTTTCGAGGTAGAACCGATGGAAAATCCCTGTGAAGTGCTTTATTTATGCCAACAGAAGTCCACCTTCTTCCTCAGTGAACTCTAATAGTTTTAAG
This sequence comes from Chytridium lagenaria, assembly GCA_025449115.1. Lineage (NCBI taxonomy): Eukaryota > Fungi > Chytridiomycota > Chytridiomycetes > Chytridiales > Chytridiaceae > Chytridium > Chytridium lagenaria. Next base: position 361,463 of record JAHLKC010000019.1, on the reverse strand, counting down.
TTGAAATCATCGACAGCCCGAGGATGACTTGAAGATGCACCAAACGATTAGATGCAGCAGAGGCCAGGCACCGCCTCGCTCGTTGTTTTCTTTTCGAATTTCAATGAGTATTTATATCGTTTTCTTCCAAGTTGGGATTTTCTGGGCGCGGCGCGGTATCACCGAAACCAAAAGTTCACTTTCGAGGTAGACGGAAGATACATCACCACCAACAGCTATGGGACCCCAGCGATGTTTTGACCATAGCTCGATGATGCAATGTAAAACCTTCAGCTGACGAAGGCCGCTGCGACGAGAGGAGGAGGAGGAGGTGTGTAGAAGAGGTTGGACATACTCTGCCAATTACCTTTTTTCTCCCTCTTGACCTGTCTGTACCGGTATCGTCAAGGGCAGAGAAGTGATTTTGAAAGCGCCAACAAAGCTAAACAAGATTGCTTTTCGAACGCTGTTAGTTGAGGTAGATATTTACGGCAGTAAGTCGTCGAGGCTGGATAGGAAAGGAGGGAAAGGATGCCGAGTTGATACTTAAGGTGGTAAGAGACAGGACAGGAAAGGAGGGAAAGAATGCCGCCGTCAAGCTGAAATATTATACGGAATAAGTTATTAGTACCTTTTCGTTCCCCTTCCTCCAATAACTTTGATGACGCGTGGTCATACCGTCATGGAAGGGTGATGATTTCCGGCCGTTTTCTTTACTCATATAAATATTATTTACCATCACGACATACTGCGTTGGGCGGGTTATAATTATTATTGGTCTTAAAATCATTTTCATGTCGAAGCTCAGCCTGCTCCGAGATCCCTCTTTTTCTTAGCATTAAACAAAAAAAAGCCGCATGCCACACACATGCCACACACATGCCTCACCGGATTTTAATGATTTGATCATCGGTGTTTGGCGGAGATGATCTAATGTCGCTGCACGTTATCTCATCAGGGGTAAATGTAAAATCCTGGCGCAGACCAAAGTGGAAGGTGGGGAAAGTGGGGACTAGTCGCATGACTTAATGAAATTTTATAAGAATTTCTGGGCAACAGACGATGGGGCTTCTTGCAAAAGTGCTCTGCCGATGACAGCATCTGCAGAAGCAATTATATGAAGGGCAAGAGTGGTCTTGGACTCTTGAATGATGATGCCTCCATGTGCTTATTCTATACTTGTAGCTGACCGCAAGCAGCATGACGACCTCCTATAAATGAAGCACCTTCTCATATTTATATGACAGCTGAAACCTAAAATGCATAATGAACGTTTTATGAATTCAAACCCTCTCTCTGCGCCCGCATGGCGCTGCCTCATTTGTCGGAGGAACGTTGAAGACGAACTCACCCACGTTGACTCGCCAAATTTGTCAAGGTGACGTGTGTCTTGAATTCTCGCCTCAATTGGCTCAGTCAGTGCTCCAGAAACCTTGACGGCTCCATCTTTGTGTCGGTGGTTGGGAACTTGGGATTCGTTCTATCATCGAAACTGGCCACGTTGCTAGCCTGCGCCAAAAAGATCTTTTAATATTTTATGCAAGGCGTGATGGTGGAGATAGTGGGCTTGTGTTGGTCTCCACACCTCTGAGCCCCACTTGAATTCCTGCCATGTTGAAAGCTGGGGAAAGTTGTGGCCAGTGCGGGGAACACACCAAACTTTCCTTCTTGAAACAAGGGATAATGAGGAAATTGGGAAAGCCAACAAGAGCTCCGATTCCAAAGTTGTGTGGAGATTGGTGCCGTCGGTGGGTGCCGGGGTTAACGACTAAGCCTTTGTATCCTATAAAGACGACTCAAACCCCAGATTAGATATCTATTTATGACCCAGAGGACCTCGCTGATTCGCGAATCGAGAGAGCCCTCTCCACAAAGGACTCCACCGGGATCCCACCTCCCCTTCAACCTCCTCACTATCGCTATTTTATCCTCTTTCCACCCTCACATCCCTACCGAACCTCACACCTTCTCCGGACGATAGCATTCATTACCTCTTCTCCGACTTTCCGACCCAGCCCTCATTTGAAGACTCCGTCGAGCAACAACTTTCTTCTTTCTAAAGACAAAGCATCATTCACAGAAAGATGGTATGCGATAGCCCAGTTTACGAGATGCTACCTCCAGCATTTGTTGGCGGTGGCACGGTGGAGCAACTTTCTCCTCTCCTCACTGCAACAGATGACAGCATCATTCACCCAACCGTTTACCGCATGAATCCATGTTGCCTGTCCCATGTCATTCCGTCAAGTCTCATTCGCTCCGCTGAAGCTCACCGTTCACATATTCGTGACTGTGCCTCATCCACATATTGGAACGGACCCAGCAGAGCACCCACTCTTTCACAATCATCATTTTTCGCATGCCAACCATCTTTTGCACGGCGCCGCTGGCCAGTTGGGACATACTATGTGGCCACGAGATTGGAGGGTGACTCAGAAGGTGTAGCGACCCTTGAAAGAGGCCATTCATACCTCCATGTCTCGGAGGACTTGCCTTTACATTAAGAAAGTCAGGAACTGGCGCTTGCCCGCCTCATACTGGCATGTTTGATGATGACTTTGATGATGAGGAAGAATTTAACGACGAGGGTTGCGACACTGGCTCCGACTACATGAGCTCGTCAATCTGCTCCTCCTTTTCTTCATCTGCTTCTGTCATGCCCGAATCCTTTCACATCAATTCTTCACAACAGCGCTTTGTGAATCAAGAGATAGACTGTATTAGCAGCGATAAGACCTCAGAAACTGATTTCATTCATTTGGATAAAATTGGCCTCTTTCATCTTCGTCATATTCCGTACATGTCGGTAATAGACCCGTCCACTCTTCCCGACACAGCGGATCAATTTATAGTCTGGATGGTAATGGCATTTTCTAAACTTATTCATTAAAATGATATCAAATACTGATTATACTTTAAGCCTTCCGAAACTCTTTCCTTGCATGTTCACCGCAAAATGCCCGCAACTATATCTCAAGACCTGAATCGATTCCACTGGCTTCCTTGTCAGGGCTCTTCTCAATGCAGCTGCCATTTATCGCGTGTTATGGCCGACACCATTTCACGTGACATAATGGCTGAAGTAATTAGAAGGAAACTACGAAGGAGTCTATTGTTACCAGCACACTTCAAAACTCACCCGTCACAAGCTCAGTGTATTTTTGAAAAGCCAGCATCCACGGTTCCAAAACCTGTCGCAAGTATGTGGCGGAATATGGCGCAAGAAGCTTACGAAGTAATTACACTCGCCGAAATCCGCGGAGATGATCCCAGCGCCTCTCCATATGACCCCTTAGAAGCACAACGCTCTTGCTTGGAGACATCGACAGCGAGAGGAAGGGCAGACTCTGGTGTTGGAGATATATCAGACGATGACGAAGATGAAGATAATTCTCTGACCAACACCCCGCGTTCAGGGGTTGTTCGACAAAGACGGTCAACCATTAGCATCACTGAGTCTCGTGCCCAACCCTATCAATTGCGTGGCAAACCGCGAAAAGTTTTTAAATCTCGTTCGTTTCTGATGCCCGTGTTCCAAAGCATTATAGATATTCAAAACTACACACAAGACATCATCTCACATCTTGGATGATTTGCTACCTTCTGTCATGTCACATCTCACTCCACCATATTCAATATTTCCCCCCCTTCTACTCTTGTATTTTGCCCCATTATCGCCGCCTTTATTTCTCTCTCTCCGGTCCAATTATTTGTACATATCCACTCTATTCGCCTTACAGTAATAATATTGCATGATTCCATCCTCCATAAAGCAAAGGTCACTCACTACGCTTCTCTTCGGAGAAAAAATTTGAATCTCGAGTAATTGCAAAACATGAGGTCGTCTTTCATCATTGCTTTGGTCATTGCGCTCTTGGCTACTGTCGCCCTCGCGGCGAAGGGCCCCAAGATCACTCACAAGGTCTACTTTGACATGGAGCAAGGTGGAAAACCTCTCGGAAGGTACGGTTGATCTGTGCTTTTTGATTGAATGCGGACAAGCACTTTGCACATGGTTGAAAGCTGACATGATGTTCGACTGTATCGTAGAATCGTCATGGGTCTTTATGGAAAGACTGTTCCCAAGACCGCTGAGGTGAGTTCTATCCCAGTAGTCGTTGTAATTTTTGGATTCTTGGAAGTCTTGGTAAACTCTCGTATTTAGAACTTCCGTGCGCTCGCGACCGGAGAGAAGGGTTTTGGCTACAAGGGATCCAAGTTCCACAGGGTAAGTAATCATCATCGAGCGCCATGTCTTTGCTGTGAAAGACTTAAATAAGCTGATTACAAGGCGATGATTAACAGGTTTGATTGCAGGTTATCAAGAACTTTATGATCCAGGGAGGAGACTTTACTCGTGGAGATGGAACTGGAGGTTAGTTTTCTATAATCTGATATAGTTTAAGTTTATTTTCTGACTTCCCCGCTGTTGGTTCCTAACCCTATTGCGCATATTTATTTTAACACCTACACAGGAAAGTCCATTTACGGCGAGCGCTTTGAGGACGAGAACTTCAAGCTCAGGCACACTGGCCCCGGTATCTTGTCTATGGCCAACGGTAAGTAACTGCAAGTTCGGGTCTTTTTAGCTTCCTTTGCGAGTGCAGCTTTCAAATAACACACACATCTATATATTTTTATTAGCTGGAAAGGACACCAACGGTAGCCAATTCTTTATCTGCACTGTCGTCACCTCTTGGCTCGACGGTCGCCACGTTGTTTTCGGAAGGGTCATTGACGGTCTGGACATTGTTCGTAAGATTGAGTCAACCCCCACCAACCCTGGTGACAAGCCAAAGGAGGAGGTCGTTATTGCTGACAGTGGTGAGCTTCCTGTTGAGGAGGAGAAGGAAGGTGAGGATGCTTGATATGGTATTTTTATTTCGCAGAGGCCTCATGGTTCTTTTTGATTCTATTCGTTCCCGCATTTGTTTGTCCTTTTATATATCTAGAGCTAATTACCCTATCCTTCTCCAAGAACTTTAAATTGCCTCATAAGTATTTTTCTTATGCGCATCAACCGCTACTAATTCAAGGGCAATTTGTCTCTCTTCTGGCACGGTTATGTTTGGATGTTTACATGTCTTTAATAAATCAGACTCTTCGTGACATCGTCTTATTCCACGTTCTTTATCTACCTTTATCTACGCAGGAACAAACTCCGTCTTCCCATCCTTGGTAATAACCCTGAAAAGAGTTCCAGAAGTAACTGCCTCGGATCCGGAAGCCCAAGCAAGGAATTTGTTCGAAATGGTATCAGCAGAAGTCCAAGAACTAAAATCAGCGTCGGGCATAAACTTGCGGTTCATGGGAGTGTCGAGCGTGATAGGGAGAATGGCGACGGCTTTGGCGTTAGTAGGTAAGCCACTGCCGGGTGAGGCGGCCGATTTAACGAGATGGTGAACGGATGCTTTGGCAAGACCGTAGGCGACCTTTATGTGGGTTTGGTATCAGAATTTTTAGTTTACGTGTATACATTAATGCATGGTATGGGTTGGAGACTTACCATTCCAGGAGTTCCGTCGGTTGCAGCGTTGGCGCCAACAAGAGCAAGAAGGCCGCTCTCTTTAAGGTGCAATGCGGCAAGTTTCGCAGAAATAACGGAAGAGTTAACACTCTGGGAGATCATGAGCGACACGTTCTTGTAGAGATCTTTAATAAAAGGAATGCGGTTATTAGGAAGGACACGATGATCGACGTTTACCATCTGACAGAAGGTTGCCTCCCGCCCATCCTCCGGCAACGTTAAGGACGGCGTCGATTTTCTTTCCTTCCGTCAAGGTGGAGAACTCAGCTTCGACTTTTCTGCCGGTTCCTTCAAAGTCCAAACTTTGAGCGAGAACAATGTTGTGTGAGGCATCCTCGTTCACTCGGAAGTCGACGGACGTGACAGTCTAGCGTCATGCACGAGATGCATTCAGAAAAGCTCAAGAACTCAAGGACTGCTCTTTCGAAACTCACCCAATTAGCCCTCTTGAAAGCAGTGACGACCGCCCGTCCCAGCGCTCCAGACCCTCCGTAGACTAATGCATGATGGCTCATTGCTGCAACTTGATTTCAAACTTCAAAAGTTTTACTCCGGATCAACGTATTCGGGCATCTGCGAAGTCGAAGGTCCGAAAAAAAAACATTGAACCGGGCCCCATGTCCGGCCAACAGCCCATCCCTGATGTATCCATACCCACTTACAACGACGTCACCCGTCACAACCTCTTAACCCTCTCCCTCTCTATACGTCATTGCATCCAAAAAGCCACCTTCATCGCCATCGACACCGAATTCACAGGTCTCGGATCCGGGAAAACTAGATCACAGTAAGTTTCCTAAACCCTCGCTGTACATTAATGTTTGCAGAGATTTGAGGGACAGATTTCAGGCACTCTCTAAAGTCGTTAATGAGCATGCTCTGGTTGCGTTTGGGTTGACAACCTTTGAGCAAATATCGAGGGAAGATGAGGGGACGCATTATGTTATCAACAATTTCAACTTTATATTGCTGTCAACGAGTGATTACAAGGTGTCGGCGGAGAGTATGTGCTTTTTGGTAGATAATGGGTTTGATTTTAATCGACAGTTTCGGGATGGCATTCCATATGCTCCTGGTAACGATCATGTGAGAACCGTTGGTCCTTCTTTTTTTTTTTCTTTAATAGCCGTTATCAATATCCTTTCTAATGTATTCGTTTTTGCTTTATCTCCGTTGCATTCCATATAAAAAGGCAAACGGTGCAGCCCCCAATTCCGCCCAATCCACCCTACGCGACATCTTCGACACGATGCTCTCCCGCAAAATCCCCATCGTTGTCCACAATGGTCTCTTTGACATCATGTTCATGTACCGTGCCTTCCACGCCGCTATCCCTGAGGATCTCGACATCTTCATCGCCGACTTGGCCGACATGTTCCCAGGCGGTCTCTACGACACCAAGTATGTCGCAGACTACGTGACGAGGGAGACTTCGTCCTTTTTAGCGTATGTTTTTCGGAAATAGTAAGTTTTGAATGAGGCTTTTCGTAGCATTAATGTTTTGATAGTGAAAGAGAACAGGAGAAGAGGAAGAGAAAAAATATTACGCCGAGGTTTACATGGGAAATCATGGATAGACTTGTGAGTGTGGAGGAGACTGGATCACCGAAATTAGCGCTCGGAACATTGAAGAAGGAGATAAGGATGTCACGAAATAATGATGAGAATAAGAGAAAACGAAAAGAAGATACCAAGCCTTACTGTTCGTTATATGCGGTTGGTGTTTTCTTCTTCATCTTCTCTTTTCCTTCTTCTCTGCCTCAAATATCCAATGCTAATGGTGTTGTTTTGAAGGCACACGGCGTTTGCGAGAACGGTCGATTTTGTGAAAAGACACATGACCTTGATTACATCCTTAATTACGAAGCCAGCGGCGGGAAAGGTTTTAAGGCGCACAAAAAAGTCAAACTCGAAAACAGTGACTCTGCTTTTTCGGAATCTCAAGAAATCTCAGAACCTCTTGAACCAACACCCTTACCTACCCCCCAACTCCAGGCATCTCACACCGCTGCAACCCCTATATCCAGCATCTCCGAAACCCCCCAAAACATTTTCGAGACGTACCACTCGGCTGGTTTCGATGCATACATGACGGGTTTTATATTCTGCCATCAGTTGATTTGTTATCCGACGTTACTGGAGGATCACAAGAATAAGATTTATTTGATTGGGAAGCAGAGACCGCTGTTGATTGAGAAGAGTACGTTTGCGAAAATGAGTGATGGGCATTTGAAGAGGAAGAAAGTGAGTGGAATGTTTTAAACATCTTGGGATGGAAAGGAAAGAATATTAGAAGAGTTGACGATAGGCGATAATGGATGGAAGAAAGGTTTCCTCTCTTGTTTTTCAATGTTGTTGTTTTTATGAAATGGTGTAAATTATAGTTGGCACAACATGATGCGCCATGTCGATTGAAAGATGGGAAAAAGCTTTCGTATATTTAAAAACTTCAGAGAATTCACCAATCCTTTTGCCCAAACATGGCATATTTATAAGATTCGAGCCACATACACAAGACGGAAAGAGGGGAGCAGAATGGGTAGAAATTAAAGATAAAAAAGAAAGAAACACGAAAAGACAAAAGGAAAATAAAAGCAAGAACTCCTCACTAAGTACAAACAAAGGAAATAAGTACAAAGGTATATGTAAAACTAATATATCCACGAGTACGTTCCGAAAATCGAAAGTAAACAAGAGCCGAACAAAACCAGACATAAAAAAGATGGCTTTCTAAGTACAAAAAACATAAAACAACACATCCCCTGCCACCAACGAACATAATAAACTTCCCCTCATCATTCTATCACGGCCCCCGTATAAACCCCACTCGCGCGTTTCCCCATGGACGAAATCGACGAACTCGAACTTATCCTCGACATCTTCTCGCTTTCAACCTTCAACGCCGGCCTCAACCTAACGCCCTCTTCATCAACTTCATCTGCATCAAACACCTCCTCATCCTCGTCCAAATACAGTGTCGCGCCTGCCCCCAAAACCTGCACATCATCCACGGGCGTCGATACCACAAGCTTCGTCTCCGACATCCGTCGTTGACGCGGAGTAAGCTCCGATGTGTCCCAGTCGTATCGAGAACGAGTGTACTCATTTGGGGTGGATGTTGGGGTTCCTGTTCCGCTGGAGGCTTGGTAGGTCTCGTGAACGGAGACGCGGGTTGAGGTGGATGTCGAGCCAGGGACTTCGGACCATGTGGAACCAGGTTTAACGACAAAGGAGAGTTCACCGTCTGGGCTGAGTTCACCTTCCTCCTGGAATCTGCGTGTCGGACTCGGCATGCGGATGGTGTGAACTGTTTTGGTGGTCCGAGTTGTGGTGGTGGTTTTTATGGTTGTGGTGGAGACACGGGGGGTTACGGTTGTAGAGACGGGTGGAGATGGCGTGGTCACGACCATTGCAACAGTCGTAGGTGAGACTGTTGGTGAAGTTCTCGGGAGAGACGGCGTGCGACTCTTTACAGGCGAAACCGAGCGAGGTGCTCGTGGCTTTTCAAAATCCTTTGCGTCCCAGTCGTAACGAAGGTTTGTGGGAAGTGATGCCCCAGCTGATGGTGCAGGTTGGTATGCGGGAGACCGTTGAGGACTCGGATAACTAAAGTAATCTCCTTCCGTATTGACACCACCTTCTCTCGGCGGCTATTCAATAATCAGCTCTACACTACAACAGTGAAACATACCAAATGCACATCCTGAGATACGGTATCCTCAGCTCTAAACTTCCCCATCACCGAATCATAAAACCCCCACCAAGTGTTATGCAATCCAGCCGTCTCCGTCCTCATATCCCTATTAGAAAATCAGTAAACAACTTATATGGAGCAGTACACACCCTTGCATGACGGATCCATCCGTAAATCGAGTCAACTTCCAAGGCTTGATAGTTCCCGCGAAATGCACAATCGCTACATCAGATCGGAACCGAACGTACGCAGGCTAAAAGCAAAAACAAGTCGTCAGCATTTTACAAAAGAAGCAGCAGCAGCACAAACGAACCAGATAACTGTACACGGCGGATGGAGTCAGATTGTATGAGAAGGGTAACCGCGTTGCAGAAAAGTTCGGCGTTCGTGAATCAGTCGTTGGAAACCCCGCCCATGTATCAAAAAAGGCATTCAACAGACCCTGATCACCTCCTGAAAGACACCTCATCAGCAAACAATAAAGGACCGTCGAAACATTAAAACGCACCATCAAAACTCCCATTCTCGATTGACTCTTTCACAAGGCCGTCAAAGATATCCTTCCGTGGCGTCGTCACAAACACCCCCGAATTAAAAATATCGGGCCACCCCGCATCGGGTGCAGCCGCAAACACCGCTCCTCCATCCAAAAACCCAAACACATCATCCACATTCCTCACCACAAAACTATCCGCATCCAAGAACGCAACCCTCTCATATTCCAAAACGTCTGGATTGAACACATGGAGTTTTCGTGTAAGTGATATCAAGTTCTTTACGACCCAACAGTTCGAGATTAGTGGCATCGTTGGATTTGAGGAGGGAGACGTAGATGAGACGATCGAAGACGCGGTAGAGGGATGAGATGGTGGAGGTTGAGAGGACGTTGGGGGGCACGAGAGCTACGATGGGGTATTTGGTGTTTGCGCAATGGAGGGAATGGGCGAGTGTGAGTGCGCCTGGGAGGTAGTCGTTGGAGGTAATGAGGGTTGCAAAGCAGTATGGCTTTACAGTGTCGGGCATGATTTTTACGATCTACAGAATGGATGCAAGGTGTGGCTGCTATCTGTGGTGGATGGGCTTTCGGATGGGGAAGTTTCAAGACTTTTTCAGAGTGTCTCCTCCTTTTATTTACTTTTATATATTGGTGTTCGGAATCTCAAATTCACATGGAAAGCTTCGAGTCATGCATGTCGCTGTTAAGTAAGTTGGGGTCGATGGGGTCGTTGCCAAAAGAGTTGGCGAAACGACTGAGCGCCCATGTAGTGAAAACGAACTTGTAGTTGGGGTAGCTGATCATGCAGTTCTATGAGAGGAGCATCAAAGATAAACCCGTGGATCTTTAATTCTTTTCCTTACCTTGTTAAATACACCCTCGATACCTTCTTGGAGCCATTCACCCGTAGATTGTTTGCCGTCTCATCAGCAGCTATAAAAAGGGTCAGCGATGTCCTGCGATCAATGAATATCCTTACAGCAATGCCTTTCTCTAAGCGCTTTTTGAAAGGGTATTTTGCGGCTAAAAGAGCAAGAAGGGCCCATGCTGTGTTCACAACCTGAGTATCCTTGTGCTCAACGTACTGAGCCGTCTCGCATGACTTTCAACTCGTTAATCATCACTCAAAGAAACAAAGGGTATACCTTATATGACTCTCCCCATCCACCATCGGCGCGCTGCTTTGACATAAGGAATTCGCAAGCTCTCCTCACTTCCTCGCTATCCAGATAAGAAACCGTTCTGGCAAACATTGGCTTACCTGTTATGGTAGTAGAGACCAACACTGGCAAGACTTTCGAGGGCGAACAAGCCCGCATACGTAAAGCAAATAGCCCAAGACCCATACCAGCTCCCATCCGCACGTTGATCTTTTAAGATCCACGCGACAGCACGCTTAATAGTTTTCCTAGCACACATATCATTTAAAAAACCACAAACCAAAGAACAACAAAACAACAAAAATCACACTTACTCAATCTCAGCAGAACGGTATTCAGGATGATGCTTCCTAAAGGTCGTAAGCCCCAACACGACACTCGTTGTGCATTCCGGGTAATTATATTCAATCATGATCCTTCCAAAAACCTCCGCGGGATTAAGCCATTCAAGGAACGCGGGTCCACGGATTGTTTCGTAACTCGCGAAACCGCCGTTCGAGTTTTGCATCGTCAATAAAACGTCAACCGCGTCCATAAGGCGACGCGCGGAGATTGGATTCGCAATTTTAAAGCCCACGTCTTTTGCGTATTGAAGCATGCAAGTGGCCTTCAGGCCTTCGGCGGTGCAGTCTGAGACGGTGTAGGATTGGTCTCTTGTGCTGAAAGGCCAAGCTCCTTTGCTAACCTGACGGAAGCAAAGGCGGTAGTCGATTGCTGGGTTTGTCTGAATCTTAATAATACTTGTTAGACTTTATCTAGCAGATTCAAAAGTGTACCTGAGTAACATCCAAGAAGCTGTGAGCCTTCAAAAGCATATCCTTAAACTCCTCTTCAGCAGCCAGACCTTTAAATCGTTTTAAATGCATGTACAAGAAAGCAATGAAACAAACCAGACTCCATCATGGCTTGAACTGCAAACGCTGTGTCCCATAATTGAGACCCATTGGTACCATTCATCATCATGCCTTCGGCTCCTTTCCTAAATCACGTTATCAATTAAAATATCTATTTTAAGGTACATACCACATAAAGTCAAGGTTCCTGAAGCAATGGCCTTTAAAGGCTTCAGAATCAGGGCCATCGACAAGCCATCGAATAATCATGTTCATGGCTTTGTTGACCTTAGAACTATGAGCGAAAGGTATCAAAAAAGAATCTTACAGGTCCGATATCCAGGTATTTCGTGTTCGTGTCTTCGTAGCGAACTTGCTTCAAAGCTTCCTCAATTGCCCAATTTCTAAGGTATCCAATGGGGAGCTTCTCGTAAACGCTCACCATCGCTGTTACGCAATTAGGCCTTGCTTTACACTAATCAATGGAACTTACAATTGATGAAGTCCATAATATACGTGTGCGGGCAGTACAAGTCGACTGAAGCAACATTGTTTCTTTGTGCAGGCCAGTTGATCTTTTCATAGTCGGTCACGTAAAGTTCCTAAATTCTGTTAAAGCATTGAATACACCACGCTATCTGATCCTACCCTCCGGAGTGATGCAATCAAAGGATCCATCTCTGCCTTGAATTGCACACCGTACAAGTAACTCATGGGAAGATACACTTGTCGTGTGTGAACCCACATGCGGCCAGGGTGGACTGGCATAAAGTAAGGAAGCAGCCTATTCCGAGTGACAGGTCAGGAACAAGGGCACTTTCTCAAAAAAAAAGCCGTACCAAAGCTCGGGTGGGATGGGGTTGTTTCCCTCCCACTCATACACGTTCAACACGCTGAGCCAGAACTTTCCCCATGCCGGAACACCAACAGCACCGCCAATTTTGTGCAGGTATGCGCGAGCCTTAACACACACGGGGTGGTCAGGACCAAGACCAAGAATGCGGAGGGATACGTAGTTTAAGGCGGTTCCAAAAGCTGTTGAGACACCTTCAATGTGGCTGTTCCGAAAATAAAACAGTCATGGTCAATGTTGACGTGTGAAAAGCAATGTCTCACATGGACCAACCACCGTCATTGGGATCCGCACGGTTGCAGAGGTAACGAATGATCTCCTCCTTCTGACCAGCTGGCCAAGGAGCTCCAGTAATGTGCATGGCAATGCAAAGACCAGGGATCAAGAACATGGGACCGCCATACTCTCCAGCCCAGTGTCCATCTTCGGTTTGAAGGCGTTTAAAGTATCTCATGCAGTTCCTGGCAGATTCCATAGGAGTCTTTGGTTGAGGAAACACTGGAGGGTTCTAATAATAGCGTTTTTGTAATCAGTCAGCTCTTTTTTCTTCTTGTTTACAATCCGTCATCAACACCAACACACCTCAAGCTGAAGGCCTTGCCAGTAACGGTCAGCATCGGTGATGGGCCATGCCTTGAGCTGAGGATCCTCTGGATTATCAAAGTAATGCCATGTCTGCCTGCCCTCCTCCACTTTCATCCTCCATCTCAGTGGATCAGTCTGTGGGATGGTGTAGTCCATTATTCTCTCTCACTAAATGAATACTAATGGCTGTATGTAAAAATGGTCCCACTCCTTCAGAACAAGAATGATGAATTGTCCAATACCTGTACTATTCATGGTACTACCCACCTTACCTACAAGCTGAAAAATTAATTTGATTTGAGAGGCTGCTTGTTACCGTCATGACTCTTGCGAGGTGAGAGTCCTTCCTACCTTCTACCATCATCATCATCATCATCATCATCATCATCATCCAGAGATGGTACCTTCACACTCACTTGCTGCATTCTATCTTATCTCGCTTGACTTACATTCTTTACAGCACACTGCCAAAGCCTGCTCTCTCTGTAAAATCAAAATGGGACGACGATGAGGACGATGTCCCACTTCAAAAACCACAAAAGTCAACAGCTCTTGCCGCCAGAGGTCCGCCAGCTTACGGCAAGCGCAAAGGCTTTATCCCCCGTTCAACACAGGATTTTGCTGATGGCGGTGCCTTTCCTGAAATCCATGTCGCCCAATACCCCCTCGATATGGGTCGCAAGTCAGGAGGAGGAAAGGCGGAATCAACGTTGGCTCTTCAAACGGATGCAGAGGGAAACTTACGCTACGATATGGTGTTGAGACAAGGACAACGTTCGGATAAGATAATACATTCGCAGTTTAAGGACCTTGCAGAAAAGGATGTGATGGATGCGGAGCTGCTGGCGAGACCTTCTGAGGATCAGATTCACGAAACGACTGAAAGGACTCGACTTGCGTTGGAGAAGCTTGTGGATTGTAGGCGTTGGTTTCTTTTTTGCCTTTGTAACAGTGTTTAGCCAGGATAAAGGCGACTCAACCAAAGAATCTAAATGGTACCACTACTGCACCGGCTGGCCCGACCTACGTCAAATATACCCCAGCACAGGGACAGGGAGGAGGTGTTGGAACTAGGGTTATTCGTATGATGGATGCACCAGTGGATCCTATGGAGCCCCCTAAATTCAAGCACAAAAAGGTTCCTAGAGGACCTCCGTCACCTCCCGTCCCTGTGCTTCACTCCCCTCCTCGCAAAGTTTCGGCCGAAGAGCAGAAAAACTGGGTCATTCCTCCTTGTATCAGTAACTGGAAGAACGCCAAGGGATATACCATCCCTCTCGACAAGCGCCTTGCAGCAGATGGACGTGGAATTCAAGATGTAATACACTTTCCAAAAGCAATACCTAATTTCCAATAGATTCAAATTAACGACAACTTTGCTAAACTCGGTGAAGCTCTCGCTATAGCTGACCGTCACCCGTGACGAAGAGTGTCCGTGTCCGATCTGAAATGAACTCAAAGCTTGCCGCAAAGGAGAAAAAGGAGAAGGAAGAAAAACTTCGGATGCTTGCGCAACGTGCTCGTGATGAGAGGGCTGGAATCGCTCCTGCAGCCTCTAGTTCAAAAGTTGCGGCGGAACAGGAAAGCTCAGAATCGGAATCGGAGGACTCGGATGCGGATGATGCGAAGGTGCGCGAACGTGATGAGCTTCGGAGGGAGAAGCAGAAGCAACGTGAACGCGAGTACAGGATGTCTCACATGGGAGCTGACGCCAAGGCTCGTTCCAGTAAACTGTAGGCGTTATACTATGTTCGAGCCCGTTTTAAACCTGATTTTCCAGTGCTGATCGCGATGTTTCTGAGAAAATTGCTCTCGGTTTGGCGCAACCTACGGTGTCTCGGGACTCCATGTTTGATCAACGTCTTTTCAACCAATCTGCCGGTCTGAGCTCTGGATTCGCGGGTGAAGACACCTACGACCTTTACGACAAGCCTCTGTTCACTGGAAGTTCTGCAAACGCCATATACAGACCAAAGAAGACAGAGGTTACCGATGAACCTAGAGGATACGATAAGGATCAGGTTGACAAGTTGCTCAAGAACGCTCCTCAGCGTGGATTCCAAGGAACCGAAGGCGGTGTTTCACATGATGGACCTGTTATGTTTGAACGCGAGGAGGAGGATCCGTTCGGTCTCGAGCAGTTCATGTCTTCTGCACAGCGTGGAAGAGAAACCAAGGAACAACCAGAGGCTTCAACGTATGTGCATTATTCTTGATAATTTATTAATTTTTCGTTAGATCTTCAGGTGGTGAGAAGAGAAGAAATCCTTATGAGAGTAGCAAGGGTGATGAGCGGGACGCAAAGAAGAGACGTTGATGGTTTTGTGTTGTAGAAGCTGTTTTATATAAATTATCTGTGCCGAGCTCTATAATCAGTGTTTACCTATGATGTTTCAACCCATTTTAAGGAGCCCATGATCATGTATTTCTTGGGTAGTCTTCCGGGATTTGGAGTGAGGATGGTGGCCTTATGTTTCGCATCATCCACTTCCGATCTGTTTGTAACAATAATCAACACAAAAAATTAAACAAAACACCATCATCACTGTCAAACATACACATAAACGAATCCTGCAAGCGCGCTATCCAGAATCATTGATGTTTCTTGTTCAGGCGTGAGAGCTGGTGCTGAACCGATGCTCGGCAACGCATCAAGTCTATCCGCATTCGAGACCGCTAATACTGAATTCAACAAAATATCCCCGGCTTCTACTTTGACGACCCTGGTCTCCTGTAACTTTCTTTCCATTCCCAAAGGTAACGCTGACGATGGCGCAAGTGTTACTAATGTATAAAATTAGCATTCTCATCACTCCTCACTTTAATTTTAAAAAAATATTTACAAACCATCTCCAAGACGCCTCACAGCCAAATCATTAAAACTGACGATATTTGTATACGGATTCAACGGCGACTTGGCCGTTCCATAAAAAGTACTCGCGTATCTTTGCGCTCTGGAGCTGTCTTCTGAAATTCTTATCTCTAGCCACAACCTGGATACTTTGTTCAGAAACCATTTCTAAAAAGAGAAACTTTCTCACTCCACCGGATTTCGCTAATTTCACTACCGCGATTTTGTCGTTAAATTGACGATTTAGGTCACTGTAAAGACGTTCATGACCGACGACGAGGATGACTGTTGGGGAAAAGGCGTTGATGGCGTGTGAGAGTTGTGGAAGCCACCAGATTCAGCGAATTGGCACGGGGTACTGATAATCATTCCAGCGTGTTTGACTTGAAAATATGTAAAAATGAAGTATATAAAGTACCCGCAACAAAGATAAGTCCTTCATTTAGTAGAAAATCGAAAAAAAAATAAATAGATACACACCTTCAGAATCATCCTCCATCTTCCTCGTCGCTACGCCTGCCACTCTCGTCACAATCCGATCATACAACTTTCCCTTCTCCGCTGGTGTATTATATCCGTAATAAAACACAACCGGTGAAGAACCCGTTGTATGAGGGAGTCCGCCGAATTCTTCTTCAATGTCTATAGGCCTATATAATACGGAAGCGGACATGGTCCCAGGTACAGAAAGAGCTCCCTAATTGTTAGGCGTGTGTAAAAGAAGGGGATAATTCACCTCATTGATGTCGATATCGACAAAAAGGGGTTTTCGGTCCCACTTTATGGCATAGTTGAGGAGGAGTTTGCAAAGACTTGTTTTGCCGACGTCCGAAGGGCCGACGATCATTACCTAAATATTATTAAAACGCCAAACGATATTAAAAAAAATAAAATTGGGGAACAACTAAATTAAAAGTAATATATACTTTTGGTCCTTGCCCCTCCGTTTGGACAGCATTTTCCCGTATCTGCTCCAAAGCAATATGCGCATTTAAATAATTAGGCATGGGGGTATCCCCTGCCGTATACTCCACAGCACAAACACCACTGATGTGAAGACATAGTTAAGGACGTTCAAACCATCATCATAAAAAGTGTTTATATGGGATTTAATCAAAAAGGATATCTGAAGCACACATCCTTGCCAACTAAACACTGCAACTTTCCGGACCACTGAATTCGTACACAAAGTCTGGCGCAAGTTCTGTTCCAAAGATCTCTGCGAACCCAGACTTCAACTACACAGTTTTTTGATGATCTTTTATTAGATTCTACTAAAGGGGTGGGTAGCGGTATGCGCTAACCTTCAATTGAACGGTATCTTTAAAGTTCACTTCAAACCTAAGTTCCTGTTCAACGTCCACCTTATACTCTCTCCATTCAAGCGTCTTGGCTTCTTCCATCTCAAAAGACCGAACTGCAAAAATTCCAGAAATTCAGGACTTGAAAGCAAAACGCGCAACATGGTTACTTCACCAGAAACTGCTGGAAAGTTGAGCGCTCTATCCCTCACAGTCCCACAGAAGCTATCTCGGGATACGACACTATCATCAAGAATGGAAAGCCTGAAGGTTTCCTAGCCTTTGAGGATGATGGTGCTAAAATTGGAGATAGATGATATGCAAGGGAAGGAGGTTGCTCTCGTCAAGTTGTCGGAGCTGTACAGGCAAGCAACAGTAATTATCAGTCTTACCCGGATTCAAGGATGACTGATACCGATTCATCTAGGAACGCTGAGGGTCTCGCACAGTTGATTAGAAAGTCAATGACTATCTGGCCTCACATTGCAAAAGCAAGCAGCAAAGATTGTGGGGGTTTGCGGAGATATGAAGGGCTAACAACGCAGTCAAGTCTTTGATTGATCAATTCAGCACTATCCCTGGAGCGCTTAACCTGCAAGTCCAGGTTTGCAAGGAATGCATTGAATGGGCCATCAACGACAAACGGATATACTTGAAGCAATCCCTTGAAACCCGTCTTGCGTCGCTGTAATGAAACCCTCACTGTGGTGTTCTTTTGACCTTTTATTAGTTACTTGGACAACAAGATGTACGCGGACGCTCTCACTTTAATTGCATCGTTGAATAAGGAGTTGAAGCGGCTGGATGATAAAAATGTCCTGATGGAAGTGCAGTTACTTGAGAGTCGGGTGCATCATGCGACTAGAAACTTGCCCAAGTCAAGGGTAAGAATATGACGGCGATGTTGATAGTGTTAACGGGTGGTTTCAGGCGGCGCTTACGTCTGCTAGGGCCACGGCAAACTCAGTTTACTGCCCACCGCTCATGCAGGCGGCTTTGGATTTGCAGTCGGGTATCTTACACGCGGAGGAAAAGGATTATAAGACTTCGTGAGTTTTTTAATTGACTTATCTCAACTGCGTTTTGTTAGTAATACTTAAACCGTATTAGTTATTCATATTTTTACGAAACTCTGGAGGGATTCTCTTCCCAAGAAGACCCTAAAGCTGTTATGGTTTTAAAGTACTTGCTTCTTTGCAAGATTATGTTGAACTTGGTAATTTACGCTACCTCAGCATCCTGAAATACTCACCCTTTGAAGCCGGAGGACGTCCACGCGATTCTTAATGGAAAGCTTGCGCAAAAGTACCAGGGAAATCAGATTGACGCCCTTAAAGCTGTCGCGCAGGCCTACCAAAACCGATCTCTCCTCGAATTCGAGCAGGCCATGAACAAGTACCGTGACGGTACGTGTTTTTGCAATTTTAAGGAAAAGTATGGCTGACTGTTGGTGTTAGAGCTCCGCAACGACCCTATCATCAACTTCCATCTTGACGCTCTTTACGACAATTTGCTTGAACAGAACCTTCTTAGAATCATTGAGCCATTTAGCCGTGTAGAAATTTCGCATGTTGCCGAGCTCATCAAGTTGCCGACTCCCCAAGTTGAGTTGAAGCTCTCGCAAATGATTTTGGATCATGTTTTCCGTGGAATCCTGGATCAAGGTGCAGGTTGTCTCATTGTGTTTGATGAAGTATCTCACGATGTAAGCGGAATCACTTAAAAGAAAGTTACTCATTTTATTCTCTTTCAGAAAACGTATGAAATGACTTTGGACACGTTGAAGAACATTGGCCATGTTGTGGAATCACTCTACGAAAAGGCGGCCATGCTCACATAAATACGTTTGCGGGGTATGGAGGGGTTTTAAAGCTTGTCGGGTTGAATATGTCTCGTCAAATCTGAAATGCTGTCTCCGAGTTTGATAATATTATGTCTGATGACCCTTTCGTCGAAATTAAAAGCTTTTCGTAACGCTGTCATTGTGGAGGGGTTGCAGTCGAAATGCATGGACCATACGCTAAGTTGTTGTTAGATGGATTTTGAGTTGCGAAAAAAACGAACCATCCGGTGCTGAAGATTTCTTGATGGCGCTTCATGCGGTAGGGGAGGGATGGTTCTGTGGAGATAAGGTTGAATCCTCTGACAACGCCGCCTTTGTCCAAAACATGAAGAGCTGCAGTCTTTGCTAATGGTTTAACGAATTGAGCAATTCCATCCTAATTTAAAAAAGGTGTATTGATAAGCATTCATCATGACTTGAAAGTTTCTACACTTACTTGGAAGGATACGGTCGAGTTGACAGCCCCGGAGGCCAGTCTAGCGATGCAGACGAGCTCGTACGTTGGCATCGCAAAAAGAGATAAAAGGCAGATTCAGTTGCACAGAACCTGGAGCAGCGACAATTCACAGCTGTTAACAACATGACCGAAGTAGCAACGTCTCCACGTATTGATGCTGTCATATCCAGCGCTTTGGAATCCACGGATCCTTTGGACAGCGCTTCATTCGATCCAATAGACTACGTCAACGAATTCCTCCCAAATGGCATGTCAAACCGCCTCCATATATCCTCTGATACAACTTAGAACAATCACTTGCCCAGATAGACAAAGTCCTCCACCGTCTTGAATCCCACATGCACCAAATCGATCGTGAGCTCCGTGACATGCTTCGCCAACAAACTGACGGTGGCACGCGCTCTCAAAAGGAGCTGGAGCAATGCAAGGCAGCGATTTTGAAACTTTTTGAGAGGATCAAGGAGATTCGGAGTAAAGCTGCGGAATCTGAACATATGGTGCAGGAAATCACGAGAGATATCAAGAGTCTGGATGGGTGTAAGAAGAATTTGTTGAGGAGTACGGATACGTTGAAGAGATTGCAGGTTTTTGGTAAGTATTTTAGGTTATTTTAGGGGGAGAGCCTAACACGGTTTTCCAGTCATGACAATGGATCATTTGAAAGGATTGTTTAGAAAGAGGGGTTATTTAGAGGCGAGTGAGATTCTCAAGTAGGTTTAACAGCACATACTGATTTCGCCTAAAACCTGTGAAAAGCCATTCTTCGACCTTGTGGTTTATTTCGAGCCAATGCGGAAAGTCGCTCAAATAGCTGTGTTATGCGAACGTGTCAGTCAATTTAAAGTTGATATTCAGCGCCAAATTATGGGGATTTCGAGGAAGGGTAAAGCGACGACTGTTTGCAGCAAGGTTTTTAAATATGTTAGGATCTTGAAGGGAAATGTGCGGAATGTTTCGGGACTTTTGTATGATTCTTGTCGGGTTGTAGATATTCTTGGACCCGATGTTCGGTAACGTGTTGAGTGGTGGGTGTTTTTGCTGATTGAAGTTAGGAAGCAGCTTTTGACGTGGTATTGCGACGTTCAGTTGAAGGATTATAGAGCAATTTTTAAACAAAATACCGAGGTGAGTTACATCAATATCTAGATTGATTCTAAGTTGTTTAGGTCACTGGTCTTGATACGGTCTCACGCAGATATGCATGGCTGAAACGATCCTTGAAAACATTTGACGAAGAGCATTCATCGATATTCCCTATACACTGGCAAGTCGCAGAACTATTGTGCGAGACCTTTTGCAATGATACAAGGTTTGGATAGACGGTTTTTTCATTTTTGACTCTGTCAGAACCGATATTTCAAATATTCTATCGAAGACCGAAACAACGCTTGACGTCAAAGTTATGTTGATGGCGTTGCAGCAAACAATGGAGTTTGAGTCGAAAGTGGAGTCAAGGTTTACTGTGAGTACTTTTGTTGTAATTATGTTTGACGGGAGGTTAGGACCGAATGACGCGAGAGAGTATGGACGAGAAACCAGTGAACAAATTCTCGAAAATTATTTCATCAGCATTTGAGCCATATCTAAGACTTTACATTGAGTCCGAAGATAGGTTTGCATTGTTTTTTTAAAGGAAACGTTAATCCAAAACAGAAATCTCTCGGAAATGATCGAAACAGCAAGAGTGTCTATCGCGACACAAGATGACGAGCTCGTCTTCACTTCCAGCACCGACTTATTCTTGTTCTATCGTCAAACCCTTATTCAGTGCTCAAAGTTTTCGACGAATAAGCCATTTTTGGATCTTTGTCGATTATTTGGGAAGTGGTTGAGGGTTTACGCGGATGTGCTCGCAACAAAACTTCCAAAGTAATGGGAATGTCATGGCGTGCACTAAACGTTTTTGTTAGGGATGATAAGAAATCTTATACCGAGGAAGAAATGAAGATTGCGTGCCTTGTCATTAACACGGCGGATTATTGTAGTCAGACAACGGCGCAGGTTTGTATTGATGTCTGTGGCATATTGATGTTAACGGGTTTCTTAGTTGGAAGAGAAGTTGATCGATAAAATTGATGAAAAATACAAAAACACTGTCAACTTTAGCCAAGAGGCCGAAGCATTGTTGAAGTAATTTAAAGGGCAATAAGTTAACCTAATATCATTCTAGCGTCACAAGCATCGCGATAAAATCTTTAGTTCATATGGTGGAAGTTGCTTCCGAAACCTCTCTCACGGCCATGACAAAACGCCCTTGGGGAACTTTGGAAAGTGTCGGCGACCAAAGTGAATACATTACTCACCTCGGCTCTCAAATCATCACCTTGGTGACCACATTTCGACGAATTCTGTCATCCCAAAAATACCTCCGAACATTTTGGGATAAGTTTTCAGAGTAAGCCCTGATACTTTTTCTTTCATATCTAACAAAGATTAAGGGCCCTTCTCAACAAATACCACGCAAATATTTTCCGCTGTAAACCTATATCAGAAGTTGGGGCGGAGCAAATGCTTTTGGACACGCATGCGCTCAAGACCATTCTGGTGCAGATGACCAACGCAGGAGCTGACCCCGCCGATCAAAAACAACCGCCACCGCCGGCATACCTTAAACTTCTTGGCAAAGGTGTTTTGAGGGTTGAGCAGCTCTTGAAGGTCATCCTCCGGTCGCACGATCCTCCTAGCGCGATAGTTGAAACTTACATCTTGCTCTTTCCTGAGGGTGACGCGACGCAATTCCAAAAGATCTTGGATTTAAAGGTGAAATATGGGAGTTACCAGTACTAACCATTAAAAGGGGTTGAAACGCTTGGAACAAACATCAATCGTGGATCTCTACAATGCTAGAACTGGACACGTCGCAACAAGCGAAAAACCAGTAACGCCCGCGAGGACATCCTCCGCATTCCAGTCCTCCTTTACAAACAGCAATAATAGGTTCAAGGAGAATCTTAACAAATTTGTGGGCACCATGCAGGGCTTCAAAAGGGAAAAGAGTTAAATCCGTGTATTGTACTGGTTCCGTATAACAAACATAACTTAAAGGTTCGGGTGGTTGTAACCGACCGCCTAAATCTGTTATTAAAATAAAATAATAGATACATACCTTCAAAGCGTTTTTAATCGCGTTAAGGGTAGCGTCCAAGTGTCCGACACTGGGATCACGGATGGCGGAGACGTTCATGTGACCAATACGGAAGTACTTCGCGGCGTGGTCAGGGTGGAGACCACCTGCCAAGACAACCCCTTGGGCACCAATCTTACCGAGAAATTCGGCGGGAGCGATACCGGAGGGGTAATAAACAGCAGTCAAGGTGTGCGCTGCAACAGTTCTGTTGACGGGAACAATCTTAAGACCCCATGACTCGAGAGAGTCCTTGACTCTGTCAGAAACAGTTTTGTGCTGGTCGAAACGAGTCTCAAGGGAGCCAGCAGCAGCGACAAGCTGGTTCAAGGAAACGTGAAGAGCCAAAATGAGCTGAACGGGAGGGGTGGCAAAGTAAGAGGGCTGGCGAGCCTCATACTTCTTCATGATAGGCAACCTTTACTGAATTAGTAACAAGCAAGAAAAAAAAAGACCAACCATTTCTTGAAAGACGCGAAGTAGGTGGCGGGGGAGCCTTGCGGTTCATAGCAATATCAAGAGCTCTCTGGCTGACAACCATTACGGCGAGACCGGGAGGAACACCAAGAGCCTTTTGAGATCCGGTCATGACGATATCCAAACCCCACTCATCCTGCTTAATAGGCTCAGCCCCAACTGAGCAAACACCGTCCAGTGCGATAAGGGAAGAAGGAGAGACGCGACGGATGACCTCCGCGATAGCCTGAATATCGTTTAGAACGCCAGAAGACGTGTCAACGTGGGTCACGGTGACGAGCTTGTAAGGTGTTGGCACCGCCTTCAAAGCCGCCTCGATTTCCTCAAGAGTAGGGCGATCGCCAAATGCAGCGCGAAGCTGAGTGACCTTGGCCCCATAAACGGTCAAGCTGTACGATATAAATAGACAACACGCATGATCCCTCACCATTCAGCGAACCAGTCGCCAAAGATTCCGGTGTTAATGACAAGTGCTGACTCGCCCGGCTCCACAACGTTGGCGGCTGTAGCGTCCCAGGTCAAAGTTCCAGATCCGGCGACGACAAAAGGCTGCGCAGTCTTTGCGGATATTTAAACTCTGTTCATGATAGGAGAACTTACTGGTGCAAAGAAAACCTTGCGAAGGAGCTCGAGACTGCTACCAAACTTTTCAATAAAGACTGGGTCAACATGGGAAGTGGCCGGTGTTGACATTGCCGCAAGGACCTATGAAGTTTTATTAGCTTGATATTCAAAAAGATATCGTCTTGAATACGCACCTCATCGTCGAACTCGACGGGACCTTTCAATAAAGTGTATGGTCAATATCATAATGACAAACCAATTCCTTCTCACCTGGGATCATGCAAAGCTTGTGGGATGACATAGTTCTCTTTGGTAACAGATTATGCGATGAAAGATGCGGAGTGATCGTGCGATGGACAAGAGGCACGGATAAGAACAACGATGGATGAGAAACGTGATGCTGAAAAAGTCTCCCTCTGATTAAAAATTTGGCCATCTCCCAACTGAAAAACGATGAACCGCGGCAAGGTCCTCAAAGCAGCATTGCAACGCCATGCAACAACTTTTCACCGAAGTGGAACTATGATTGTTCCAAGGGCATTCCATTCTACAGCTCCTGCCGCACACTCCTTCGCGAGGGTTCAGCACCCAGCACCAAACTTCAAGGCTGATGCCGTTATTAACAAGGAGTTCAAGACCATCTCCCTTGAAGACTACAAGGGCAAATGGTATTCTTTCCCTGCATGCACAACGGCATGGACTGTATAGTTTCCTTACATATTCTTGTTAGGGTGCTTCTCTTCTTTTACCCTCTGGACTTCACCTTTGTGTGCCCTACTGAGATCATCGCGTTCTCTGAAAGGAGTGGGGAGTTCGCGCAATTGGGATGCCAGGTTATCGGAGCTTCTGTCGACTCGAAGCATAGCCACTTGTAAGAGCCAAGTGTTGTTGGTCGTCTTTCTCACGTTTGTAGGGCCTGGATTAACTTGCCGAGGAAGGAAGGAGGATTGGGTGAAATGAAGATTCCTTTGCGTAAGCATTCTTGTGTTTAAAAGAGCCCTTTTTTTTCCATGCGTCCAAAACTAACTTTATGTTTAAGTCGCTGATATTACCAAGCAGGTTTCTTACGATTACGGGGTGAGTTGCCCTCTTCTTTTTCTTCTGGACGCTGCTAATGTTATTTTAAGGTGTTAATCGAGAACGGTGCTGACGCTGGATTGGCACTGCGTGGTACCTTTATCATCGACCCGAAACAGGTTGTTCGTCACATCTCCATTAACGACCTTGGCATTGGACGGTCTGTTGACGAGGCTCTTCGTCTTGTTGAGGCATTACAGGTGAGATTATTGAAAGTTCTTATTACGTGAATATGCTCATTATTTATTCAAGTTCAACGAGAAACACGGCGAAGTTTGCCCTGCTAACTGGCAGAAGGGAGCCAAGACTATGGTTGCCGACCCCATCAAGGCCAAGGAATACTTTACGTCTGTCAACTAAAATTTTGTTGCGAAATAAGTAATAGCTTTATGCCATTTTGCTGAAATGCTGTGCAAGTTGTCGAGGAGTGTCTCGTTTTTGATACTTCAAATCTTGCGTATGCCGTATATGCATCAGTTTGTATGATGATGCAGTTTAAGGTTGTGAATCGGGAATGTTCCAGCAATTCCTGATAGTAATAGTTGTTGTTGCCGGTTATTTTTCTTTTTAACATCAATAGGATTCAAGAGAGCGATCGGTTAAATCAGTTTTATAAGTCAACCTCGCTTCTTTGAATTTAAAAAAGTTTTCGACGTGTGAAGGTGAGCGTTTGTTTTGATGGGACAGGCCATGACATAATGAATCTTATTACTTGTGTAAACCAAATACTTGTACCACAACAGTACTGCATGGGTGAAAAGTGGAGGTCAACTCCCATCCTCGATGACGGAGACGACGAGGCAGACGGCCCAACGCTGCCTCAGCCCGCTTCACCGCCAATGCCTTTGCGTCCGCCTACAGGTGGATCAAGAGCCCCTCCGACTGAGCGAAATCTTACCCCTTTGGAACGAAAGCTCAAGTTTCCGTCCTTAAACATTCTTCAAGACTCGTCCATTGAGTCCTTTGTAAAGTATATCAAGGAGAATGACTGCAAGAAGATTGTAATAATGACGGGAGCTGGAATCTCGACGTCAGCTGGAATTCCGGATTTCAGATCGCCAGGAACGGGCCTCTACGATAACCTTGCACAATACGGACTGCCATTCCCCGAAGCTGTATTTTCGATCAAATACTTCAGGTTTGCGCTTCAAATAAACTTTTTAAGTGACATTTTATAGGATGCGGCCAGAACCTTTCTACACGTTGGCTCGTGAGCTTTATCCCGGTTCTTTTAAGCCTACAAAATGCCACTACTTCATCAAGTTAATGGCAGAAAAGAATATGTTATTACGAAATTACACGCAAAATATCGACACGTTAGAAAGGGTGGCGGAAATACCCGATTCACTTATTGTTGAGGCTCACGGCTCGTTTGCTAACGCACGGTGTGTTGGAGGAAGAATACCATTTGTGGAAGATTTTGAAGACGACGGAACACCCCATGCGCCAGCATGCGGAAAGGAGTATTCGCAGGAATGGGTCAAAGATAAAATATACTCTGGAGAGATCCCGACATGTGATGACTGCAATGGTCTCGTCAAGCCAGATATCACATTTTTCGGCGAATCCCTTCCCACACGTTTCTGGACCTTGCATCCGTCCGATTTGACAGGGGCTGACGCTCTCATTGTAATCGGGACGTCTCTACAAGTTCACCCCTTCGCTTCCCTCATATCCCGCGTTTCCATGAAAACACCACGCCTACTCATTAATCGTGAAAAGGTTGGAATCAATGCTGTTCGTGGATTCGACTTTACGGGTGAAACTGCAGAATATCGAAGAGATGCATTTTTCGGCGGAGATTGTGATGAAGGCTGTCAGAAGCTTGCTGACCTTTTTGGTTTCGGTGATGAGTTAGATAAGTTTGTGACATCTGAACATCAACGGATATCGGTTGAACCTCAACGGGTGATGGCACCCATGCAACCCATGTTGCAAACCTCTCCGCCAACTGCTATCATTCCAAGCTCACCGGTTGGCGTTTCTGCAATTGACGCCATGCTTGGTGACGCATTCAAGGATCTGTACTTGGATGACAAGACGAAGGATAAGCCGAGGAATAACTTGTAAATAAAACCTCTTGCAGTCCTTGTCCTGTCTTGATTACAATTTCCGTTCCTGCTTGTCGCATCCCATCCGCAGCAAGTTGTCCCACCATATGGGCGAAAAGCGACAATTGCCATCGGCTGATGATGATGATGGCAACAAGGATGGCCAACTCACACCCTCGGAACGGAGGGTCAAGCCCTCATCGATAAACATTCTCGAAGATTCATCCATGGAGAGTTTTGTCAAATACATAAAGAGAACGGATGTAAAAGGATTCTTGTGATGACGGGAGCTGGTATCTCCACATCGGCCGGCATACCTGACTTTCGGTCGCCGAACACGGGCCTCTACGACAACCTGGCACAATACGACCTTCCTTACCCTGAAGCAGTTTTTCACATCAGATACTTCAGGTTTGCCTTTTATGAAGAACGATAAAACTGATGTTCGAAAGAATGCGGCCAGAGCCTTTCTATACACTGGCTAGAGAACTTTACCCTGGAGTTTTTAAGCCAACGAAATGCCACTACTTTATCAAGCTACTTGCAAAGAAAAAATGCTTCAAAGAAACTACACACAAAATATCGACACATTAGAACGAGTCGCGAAAAATTCCGAACTCACTCATTGTAGAAGCCCATGGCTCTTTTGCCACAGCACATTGCATCGGGGGAAGATTACCTCTTGTAGAAGATTTCGAGGGTGATGAGACAACGTACGCTTCATCCTGCGGAAAGGAATATTCCCAAGAATGGGTGAAAACCAAAATACTGGCAGGAGAGATTCCGACCTGCAGCAAATGTAATGGTCTCGTTAAGCCCGATGTAACATTCTTTGGTGAAGCGCTGCCAAAACGATTCTTCACTTTACATCCGTCCGATTTGAGCGAAGCTGATGCTCTATTGTAATCGGAACATCTTTGAAGGTCCAACCTTTCGCTTCACTTCTATCCCGCGTGTCACCGAAGACACCTCGCCTGTTTATTAATCGGAACTTGCTTGGGGTCAACGCGGCACGAGGCTTCGACTTCACTGGTGCAAATTCGGAATTTAGGAGGGATGCATTTTTCCTGGCGACTGTGACGATGGCTGTCAAAAACTGGCTGAATTGCTGGGATTTGGAGATGAGTTGGAGAAGCTTTTGATATACGAGCATGGACGAATATTGGTTGAATCTGAACGGACGAGTATGCCACCGATGCAATCCCCGACGCAACCGGAGATTACACAGACTTCAAGTCAGAAGATTGGCGGGACGGAACGTACGATAAAATTACGCGAAACGCTCTACCACTTAACGACAAAGTGTTTTCTTTGGAAGTGTATGGTTCGCTTATCAAAAATGCTGTCGCCATTACCTGTTGAAGATATGAAAGTTTATGGCATCCAGCATATGTTGCTAGATTACGGCTTCTAGTCGTTTGGGATGATATGGATGTAAAAATAATGCCATCAACAGTATGTAAATATAAATTTCCTGTAGTGAATACTTGAATCTATTACAGCAGCTGCCATTGTCGGAATCCGACAATTTCGTAAGTGACATTCAGTCTGGACAGTATGGCCCTGGCAACTTGGTCAATGGATCGAGTCTTTCAATGGATTCAGAAGTTGAATACCCTGGACGACGGGATGCGAAATGCCGCAGAGTCAGCATTCCGAGGTCAGTCTTTTCAAATCAAGCTCAGTGGCTCAATTCTCTAGACAATCATATTGACGGTGAAACTCTCGAGACGGTGACCGAGGGCGCCTTAGTGAACTTTGGGATTAAATCTTTTGGGCTACGCTGTAAGGTGCGCCCATTTCACATGCATTTCTTGTTAGACCATTTAGTTATGGGAAGCAATCGAAGAATTGAAAACATCGCCACTGGATGCCTTCAAAGACGAAGAGAGTAAGTCATGCTGCAAGCAATGATCAGAAAGCATTTTTGTTTGACATTTGAAAAGAGACGAGTAGATATCTGGTGACGCATGATCATAAGGGCACATCCATTTCAGACGAAGTTGTCTTCAACGTTGGAAGTCGCCTCAAAGAAGACGATGAGGAAGATTTCCATTTCAGAAAAGCAGGTAAGCTTAAATATACAATTATCTATGCAATATCTGACTTGAGTACAGCAATCCCTCGTAATATTCGCAGACCCATTCAAGTAAAGATTTTTCCCTCCTCTGTACTAATTTGATAGATGAAATTGAAACGAATGCTCTCACAAGATTGCCTTTCATTTGTCGATGACCTTCCAGATTTCAAACCGCGGTTAAAGTCGACGATGGCGGTTTGGGTTTGCCCGGTGAAAACTCCTTCAGCTCGCATGCCTGTAAGGGTTTTCGCTTCAGCAAATAAGACTCTCCTAGGTAATTATTACTTCAATAGGCAATATTCCGTTGAGCTTTCTTACGTTATTAGACTTCTGGGATAATTCGGGGAGATTACATTCCACCTCATATCTTTGTCCCTCCTTCAATTGAAAGTTCTGAAATCGCAAGCCCGGAAAATGAGGATGAAGTTCTTCCCCTTTTCGGTGATTCGGAAGACGAAGGAGAGCCCGATACGGAGGATGACCAAGTGGAAGATGAGCGGGAAGATGAGTTCGAAGAAGAGATGGGGGAGCCTCCTGCTAATAGCTTCGGCAATGAGGAGGAGAGCACTCCGAAGCGCGCAAAGAGGATTCGCGGTGAGCCTGAAGGGCAAAAACGACGTCAATCCAAAGACGACTCGGTCGGTTCTTTGGAAGATATTGAAGATATCGATGATGCAAGATCGATCATTGCTAGTCCGATTGACGAGGTTATTGAGAATTTGAATGCGGATGAAGTTATCGAAGCCGAGATAGAGCGACAACGACAGAATTGGCATGTGAAGGAGCTCCCAAGGTTGCGGCAAAAATCGCACGTCATATATCGAGATAGATATCTCATGGCTGATTGGTCCAAGTCATTGACGGACATACTCGATAGGCGCTTACCGAAACTTGTGAAGAGTATTAAGGACAGTTTTGGAACGAATTTTACCGCTCTTCGAAAGGCGTGCGAGAATCTCGCACCAACAGTAGAATCAGTGGAAGAGTATAGATGGAAAATCGATTTATGTCGAGGCCCAATTCCACAACCGCCCCCCTCCAATTCCACCACCAGGAAAAAAGCAGCTTCAAGAGAAAACACGGGGAAAAGCAGCCCGCTTCCAATTGAGGATTGGTCAGATTTCATTGCCCCGGAAGATGAAGATGTTATTGATGTGGATGCAATGGAGGTTTCGCCTGTTGATGATGCCATCGAAGTCATGTCCAATAGTGAGGATCACGCCGGACCCTCAGCTTTGCGTTTCGGAGACACGATTAGCGTGAAGAAAAAACCAATTCCTCGTAAAGTCTCGAGAGGTGATCCAAAAAAATCTCGGAAAAAAAATATCCATATTGATGACAACATTGTGGAAATATCCGATCCAACTGTAACTTACAATAGAAATTTCTGTCCGGCACCTACCGACTATAACCATCTACATTTCAATCATCGGGTAGATGAGCTGTTTAAAGAGGAATTATCGACCGGTAAGAACATTTGATATCAGCCTGTCTTAATTGCCATCTCTTAGTTTCGCAGTTCAAAAAAAAATATATTGAGTCAGTGCGGCAATCTAATATGGCAACCTTTGACCACAATGGAAATCTTAAGACTTTTTCAAGGGAAGAGAGGCAGCTTTTTATGGAATACCATAAGTATCTTTCCGATTTGGCGTCGGAAGGTACTACGTCTAAAAGCGGTTATGGGCAAGATTTCAGGCTTTTGGACCCGCTTTGCACCGATAATATTCAGAAGTTCATTACTTGGAGGACGACGGAGATATTGAATTGCGACGGGCCGCCTGATCCACCAGAGGGCAGAACATTTGACGAGGAGGGGTACGAGCGCGTGGAAGAGTTGGAAGAAATCCCAATTACTTTAGATATTCCAAACACCTTGTCTGTAGCCGGGTTTAAAAAAAGAAAGAGGCGTGTCCTTTCAGATGATTCTACTGCGGGTGAAGGTGACAAAGAACAGCAGATCTCGTCAGTTTACCCTTTAAAACTTACAACTACTGGGTCTTCTGAAAAACGGAAGAAAGGACCGTGCGCGATCTTATCCGAAACCGAAGAAAGCGACGATAGCGACCGAAGCCTGATGAGTGGAGGGAATAGTCGGGAACGGAGGGAAAGAGAAGAGAGCCCCTCGAAAAAGAAGGGTCGGCGCGACATTAAGAGCATTGCGCCGGAATCAAAGTTTGCAAGGAAAAGTCGTGAGGCTAGGGAAAAGCAGGAGAAAGAATTTTTGAGGCGTGCGGAGCGGTGAGTTATCACGCAGTTATTTCAAGCTTGATGAAGCCTTATTTACGCCTTACAGACATAAAGCTCTATTGAGCATTAATAATGCTGAGGTGGGTTATTGCACCCGATGCCCGCTGTAAACATTATTTAGAAAATCCTTGTCAATGTCGGAGATGAAGACTTTCATGACCCTGTATATTTGGACGGGTTCTTTGGATATTACATGAAACCACATCAGGTGAAGTAAACTACAAGAAACAAAAAAAGAAAGATTCTGATACGTTAGCGGCAAGATTGAAGGAGTTCGATTTATGTGGAAGTCTTTGATTATGTTAAAAAATATGGACGGTAGCCGTACGGGGTCGATTTTAGCGCATGCAATGGGTTTAGGTGAGTTTGTTGTTATTTTCTTTACTGTACTCATACCTTTTCCAGGCAAAACTTTACAAACAATCGTAAAGCTGATGTAAAAATGGAGTTTTAATTTTTGAAAGGCATTCATTTACACACTCTGTCGAGAAATACTTCGCGATAATATATCTATCCCAGAACACATGAAAGTAGGCGTATGATATATAATATCTAACTTTATAGGAACGAAAGATTTTAGTGGTTGCTCCTTCTATTGTTGTTGATAATTGGTAAAGCGATTATGTTGCGAATAATTAAATTTTTACAAGGAAGCTGGAGTTTGAGAAATGGATTCCTGAGGAAGATTTATCAAGAGTGATCGGCTATGTTTCCGTCTTACAAGGTATCTTCATCGGAAGTTCTTTCATCCTCACACTTTGTCTTAAGGCAATATTTTTTCAGCCGGAACGCGTCTGAACATCTTAAAAAACTGGTCAAATTCTTTTGGAGTTTTGATCATATCTTATGACATGTTTCGGGTGCTTTTAAAACCGATCGTAAATGCGGGGGCAACAGTTGCAGAATCGGAAGACGAAGAGCTTGAAGACATTAAAGCTACCCTCAGGAAAATTGCACGGGATACCTTAGTTGATCCTGGGCCATCTCTTATCGTGTGCGACGAGGCTCATACGGTTTGCATGGTTTTACTTTAAAACGACTAATAATATAAGATTAAAAATCCGAAATCGATGATCACGATATTAGCCAATCAAATTAAAACGCCGTCGAGGCTCTGCTTAACAGGCTATCCGCTGCAAAATAAGCTGGGTGAGATAAAGAAGACTATGTTGCTTTATTGACATTTTTTTTTCTGTCAGAGGAGTACTGGTGCATGGTGAGATTTGACCGAGTGGAGCTTGATACATAATTGTAATAGGTGAACTTTGTACACAAGGTTATTTGGACACTCTTGACATTTCCGGAATCGGTATAGTAATCCTATCATGAACGGTATATTTCAATCAAGCTTGTTTAATTGTATTCAGGTAGATTTCAAGATTCCACGGAAGGGGATAAAGCTCTGCAAAGACTCAACTCCACACATTAATTAATCTTATTGAACCAGTTGTATTACGGTAAGTTTCTTACTTCTGTCTTGGGGTTTTTAATTCGATATTCGAAGGCTGGATAATACACCATTGCAGATGGAGTTGCCACCAAAGAAGGAGTTTAACATTGTTACACGCCTCACAACTACGCAACATGCGATGTAATGGTAGAAGATATATATAACCCTTTCCCTAAAAGATTAGAATACTTAGCAACTTTTGACTGCGGAATATGCTAATCTCCTTGGTAGAATATGAGCTTGCTGCATTATGAACCATCCAGACATTTTTTGGTAATTATCATTTTATATATATAATTTATATCTTCTTTAGAAATATCAGAAGCTTCCATAAAAAACAGCAATGCGAGCTACAACGACTGGCAGAAGAGTATACTTTGGACGGAGATGGTTTTAATTTTTCGCTTTTCTGTATACATGCTGAATATTAGATGGAATCTTTTAGCGCTAGCAAGGCGAGAAGTAAGCGTTTCACTTATCCCTTTCAAATACCTGTTTAGAGACTTAGTCGCGTTGGGTGATAGCTCGACGAAATTGTTGACAACATGAAAGCACGGCATTTCCAGGAGCTCGACCGTAGCGACCCGACCCTTCTTACAAAATCCTGTTATTCAAGATATCATAAAAGGTCGCTGGCATCGCGACAAGATTTGATCTTTCAACATCAGTCGAACTATAAGTACGTATAGCGTTATTAAATGTCAATAACCGCTTTCAGCCTTCTGCAAGTATTGTAAAGATAGAATTCTTTTATTACTGGAAAAACTGTTGGAAATCGACAAAACTAATTGATACGTTAACGACCCGGATGAGCAGTGTCAGTTTTCTGATACGACGACTGTAACCACCGTTTGGGTATTTATTGTGCTGATTTTTTAAAACAGCAGGAGGAGTAGGGATAATCTAGTGTCCGCGAATCGAGTGATCATAGTTGATTTTGGATGAACCAAGGTAGGTTTTATATGAAGAAGGTATAGAAACTTATATATTTCATCATCAACACCAGCCATCGCCAGGGTACATAATTTATTATATCACATACCTGACATCTGTGCAGGCATACAGATATGGTCAGCAAAAACCAGTATACGTTACTACATTCTCACGCTGAACCTTGAGGAAAAGTTAAACAAAAAACAACATGAGCAAGATCGAGTGGCACGGTAATCATAAAATGTTGATGATTTGCGTGACAGATTTATAGAAAGTGGTTGATAAAAAAGCGATCAGACAGAATTTTTATGAAGCAGGACCTTCAAAACTACTTCACGGCTCCACCAGAAAATCCACCGTCAGAACTCAACCCGGAAGTCGATTACGGGGATTCTGTTTTGGTACGTTTTTCTGGAGTTTAAGTATATTCTTACTTTCATTGCAGCGCGGGGTAATTGATAAGTATGACATAAACTGGTAGACGGGGTTTTTACTTACGTGAAAAATAGATATCAGGACGCTCTTATAAAAATCCAGTCTCACGAAGAATACATTGAGGAGCTGCTCGACGCGGAATTGACAGAAGCCGACAAGGCTCATATTAAGCTTGCTGTTCGAACAGAACGTCAGCGCCGGAAAATGTCCGGAAGGTTCATGCAGGCTGAAGAACTCGAGCCAGACGATACGGTTGTAAACTCCACGACGGAGGAGATCACAAACTCGACCGTACAGGAGATCGGCAACTCGACCGTCCAGGAGATCGCAAACTCGACTGTTCACGACCTCCCAGCTGGCACCCCGCAAGAAACTCGAGAGAAAGAGGCCACCGATGCAGAGTTAAAAATTCAACTTTCAAAAACTTACTCTGATCCGGACGACATTGAGACAGCACTATTTTTCTTGGCAGAAGGTTTGGGATTATAATATGGAGCAAGTGAGGATTACCGGACTCGATCGGTAAAGATCACATGGCAGAGCGGGATAAAGCTAATGTATATAATTATGGAACAATAAATCACTGCAAAGAAACTATGAAGACGTTTGCCAAATCCTCAGGCGATTTATTCAAGCTATATATAAGAGTAAATCATCCTTTAGTAGGTCTTCTTGCCAGTCTTGGCAAGGAAGTCGCTCCACTCCTGGTAAGGGGACTTGGAGAACTTGGTCTCAGCCCAGAGATCAGGGGTGAGGAAACCGTAAGTCTCGCTGATGGCCTGGAAAGTGGCCTTCACGAAGTTACCAAGAGTCTTGGTAGAACCGCGGGAAGTGGTGTAGCAGTCCTGGATACCAGCAAGCTGCAAGAGCTTCTTAGGAACGGGGGCAGCAACGATACCGGTGCCGCGGGGAGCGGGGACGAGACGGGTGAGGGTGGAACCGCACTTTCCGGTGACCTTGGAAGGAACAGTGTGGGGCTCTCCAAGGATGGTACCCCAGTAACCACGACGGACAGGGATGACGGAGAGCTTGGCAAGGATGATGGCACCACGAATGGCGGTAGCGACTTCCTTAGAGCACTTGACACCGAGACCGACGTGACCGTTGAAGTCACCGATGACGACGAACGCCTTAAACCTGGTGCGCTGACCGGCACGGGTCTGCTTCTGGACGGGCATGATCTTCATGACCTCGTCCTTGAGCTTAGGGAGGAAGAAGTCGACTATCTGGTACTCCTTAATGGGGAGGGAGAACAAGTAGATCTCCTCGATCGACTTGATCTTTCCATCCTTCACAAGACGACCCAGCTTGGTAACGGGAACCCTTTAATAGATGTCAAAGTCAGTCTTCCTGTCGCATGTCTAGACCATTCAACAGACAAAAACAGAGAAAAAGTTCACCGACCAGTCACCCTTCTCGTCATCCTTCCTTCCACGTCCACGTCCACGTCCACGGTCACCACGGCGTCCACGGGGGGCACCACGATCACCACGTCCACCACGTCCACGGGCCGATGCAGCGTCAGCCATATTGACTAAGAAAAACCAAAAACAAATAACATAACCGTTAGTATTCAATGAAGCGTATGATAAGCATGCGAAAGAGAGAGCTCCAGCATGCCATCCTCATAAAGATCTCTGCCGTCAGTTGTCCGACGTCATTGCCTGAGAAAGGCGTACCCTAAATAGCCACACTATTATCCACCACCATCCAAAGCATCCTTATGAAAGCCGATTCCATCATTCCAACGGCATGAATCCACATGATATCGATCTCCTCTCGCAATAACGGCACCGGATGCGCATGGGATGTGATGTGATGGCTCGGATGGAGTAGCTTCTCCAGACACTCACTGCTGTGTTTTCCGACTTAAGGTAAATTGAAAAATTCGCTAAGGCGACCGTTGTCGCACAGGCTCCCTTTTGAGTATTCCGTCGGACTCGGCTGGTGATCCGTATATTGAAAGATAGACGCCACCACAACAAAACAAAGATGGACCCGCGTAGACGACCCATGCTGCCAACGGCCACGGATTCTCGTACTGAGCATGAGATGATGATGGCAGGCGAGCTTTACTACGGCTTTGAAAAGGAGTTGACAGCCATGCGTGACCACTCACGCATGCTGTGTGCAAAGCTTAACAAGCTGGACGAGGTACCTGCGAACCATCCTGACAGGCAAAAAATTCTCAAGGAGCTTATTGGAGAGGGCTCTGAAACGGCATACATCGAGTCACCCTTCCGATGTGATTATGTGGGGACGATTTGCTTATGAAAATGCATTCTTAATGGTGTCTTGTGTCTCCCATCGTAGGGGTCGAACATTATCCTCGGCAAGAATGTCTATATGAACAGTAATGTGTGTTGAAATCCACTTCAGTCTCGCATATCTAAATCGACGCGTATTTACTCCTGGAAAAGGTCCTCATTTTGGACTGCAACAAGGTCATTATCGGGAACGATGTGTTGATTGCGCCAAATGTCCAAATCTACGCGGCCTACCATCCTCTAGAGCCGGAGCTTAGAACAGACGGTGCGTGACGGGAAACCGTACTGTAATATATTTAACAACGGCATCAATACACTTCCTCCTTTTTTTTAATTATAGGTGGACCCGAATACGCCAAACAAATTGTAATAGGAAACGATGTCTGGATTGGTGGCGCTGCCGTAATATTACCTGGAGTTACAATCGGCGACGGTGCCGTTATCGGAGCTGGCAGCGTGGTCACTAAAGACGTACCACCTCGAACTGTGGTCGCAGGAAACCCAGCTCGCATTATTAGAACAGTATAGAGACACGTGCTTTATTTGTTTAACTCTTTCCCAACCATTTCAAAAACAATAAAAACTCCTGAGAAGCAACAAGCACATAATTATAAACTATTTAAAGAAGTGACGGAAACATCATCGGAATGGCAAAAAAAGTGAAATACACATCTAGAAAGCTGACCAAGGGTTCAAGTTGGCACACGAAGCAAAACATCAATAGTCAAAATCATCAAGAGTGGGGTAAAGAAGCGATCCAGATGCCACTGGCTCCTTCGCCTCTTCCGAGGTTGAAGAAGTCCCAGCAAGAGGGTCCGTGAGTATGCTCGAAAACTGCATGGAACCGATACCAAATGGTGTCTCCGGGACCTTCTTTGTGTAAGCCATGCCATAGGCAGATGTCCCTGCTGGAGTCTCCGGCATGGAGCGATCAGGTGTGGCCGTTGGGAACGCTCCAAAGTTAGAAGTCGGAGCGCTCGCCTTGTGAGAAGCTGAAGATGAAGGGGCATGCCGAGGCTTTGGGCTCAAAGCTGGGCTACCAATCCACTGCCAAGTTGGATGCCTCTTGCCCTTGTAATCCATCTGGATTTCACGTATGCAAGAATTCCGTTGGATAAGTGATGTGCATTTTGACCAGATCCTGTCACGAGTGGATGCGTCGGGTAGAGTCCACAAGGTTCTTCCTGCGTCATCCACTCTTGAAGGGAAGAGCCCGTCAGCTGAGTCAGCAGACCCTTGCTTCGAGTTTGCAACAGCAACGTTGAGAAGGTAGTCACGGAGCTGAAGGATGATGAGTCCGGCGACAGGGTGACTGACTGGATCCTTGATGTTATGAACAGTCTCCTCATGAACCGAGTAGAGGATGTCGTCAATCAACACAGACACCACTTGGGATTCACGAATCATGGACTTACGAACAAAGTATCCAATTGTTGCTCCGGCAAGAAGGAGACCGGAAAGACTAAGTTCCAACCATCGTGCCCGTGTCAAATCGATAAAGGCCAAAGTGGCACGACATGTGACTGTCATAATCGGAGGGCTGGAAGACACCAAGAGCCTTTGTCCCCCCTCCCCAACAACCGACGAGACGGGACACGCCACTTGAGAAACGTCACCAACCTCCATTGCCGACCCATGCGAAGAAGGATCAGAAAGCCGTTGCAGCACATGCCCCCACATTTCCTCAAACTTCTCCTCACCCCACTTTGTTCCAAGGAATGACCGAAGTTCCTTCTTCGCAGCTCCAAGCAACATACCGTAACGAAGAAGCGGCGCACCACGTGTTCTTCTTGCACGCATCGTCATCTCAGGACTCGACTGTCCACACATGGCCTTCCCCACATTCAAGCGGACAATGTTGTCAAGATGAAGAAGAAGACTCTCCACAAGGCCCTCTCTCTGTGCCTCCTGTCTCAACTTCTCTGTATCCGGTGAGCACTTGGGGTCAGCCAACCCAAAAGGCACCAAAAATGGCGCATTGTCTTTTCCAACAAAAGGAGCCAACAACCTGGCGATGACAGAGGGTTTAAGCTCGAGATCGGGAGCGTTGCATGAAAGTACTGACTTTCCAAAACAGGTGGCATGAGTAGGGCAGGGCCTAGTGAGAGGAACAAAGCGAGCAAGAAGCTTATCCAAATCCTCATTCTTGACCAGGTTGAGACGAGTTGCAGGAGTGGTTCCAACATTACGATATCCAACACGATCCCAGAGCATCGCATATATAGTAATGTAACCGAGAATGATCAAACCCACAATAGGCTTGAGTGGATTCTGCTTAGTCGACTTTCTGAGCACCTTTTTCTTCACGACCACCTTGGGGGTACCAGCAACCTTGGCCGGAGAGGCTCGTTCCGGCGTTTTGGACACTGGGGTCCTCCTGCGTGTACCAGGCAAGATATTGTCCCAAGTCTCCTCCGCCTCGGTTGCCTTTGCAGGTGTTGCAAACGACTTTGACTTCGGAGTGAAAGCTTCCCTAACAGGGGTGGGCTTTACGACTGATGCAGGGGTTCGTGCTGAGCTGGACCCCATCCCAGGAAGCGGTCCACCCATCATTGAGGCAAGATCCTTTGGAAGATCCTTCATAGGAGTGGCCAACCTCTGAAGGTCCATGAACTTTTGGGGCGTGGATGGGTTATTGGGAGTGCCGAAGTTACTTGTAGCTGCACCATAAGCATTTCGGGCAGGGCTTTCCAAACGGTCCTCATGGCGGTTCCGAAAGATCTCTGCACCTGCAATAGTTGTGCGTCGTCGCATCAAATCATCCTCTGTGGGCCTCATCTGCCTCATGGACAACGACTCCCCAACGGACTTCCGTCGGCTAGCAGCCTCTTCAAAGTCCATGTCATTAGCAAAGGACATCATGTCAATGGTATCAAGAGAGCTGTCGGGAGAGAATTCAGTGGTGGTACTGGGACCTTGAATGGGAGTTTCAGTCCGACTTCTAGCCGTCACAGTTGGTGGAAGGCCCCGGTCCTCCTCCCGCGCTTTCGCAGAAGCAGCTTCCGATCTCGACGGACGTTTTTTCAACGAGACTTCCTCATCCACGTCAACCACTTCAATCTCCTCCATTGTTGAACGGGTCTTCCGGGTGGATGGCTTTGGGGATGGAACCATGGAATCGTACACAGAGGTTGATGATGCCTTCGCTTTGGCTTGCCGTTTAGGTGAGTCGGAAACAGAAGCCGAAGCGGCCGAAGTGGTCACCGGTGCGGCGAAAGGTTTCCGTTTGTGGGGGCTCATCATCTGGAGCCTATGCCACTCGTTTCTAAACTTCTCTCTGTTGGCTATAATCTCGGAGTTGAAGAGATCCACATAAAAGGGCTTCTTCTCTCGCTTTGAAGGCATGTCAATACCGCGCTCAGAGAGGATACTGATGAGCTCGTTGATGTTTTTGTCTTCAGTGCGCCAGCCATCCTGTAGATAGGCCGGCATCTCATCCATGACGGCAGTTAGCATTCAACAAGCAAAGGAGTCCGAAATGCTTTTGAGAAAAAGAAAAATTCAAGGGGAACTTCGGCGACGTGATCGGATACTTGTGATGAGACTTCTGATGCTAACCAGCCACAAGAACGTAACCCGTGGTCATGTAATATCTGGAAGGATAGTAAGTCAATCTATAAGTAACTGATGATTGCTCTTCAATTAAGGATGCCAGTAAAAGTCTGACATAGAAAGGCTCAAGGTTCTCCCAAACAGCGTCGGGACGTAAATTATGTACCCTATTTATTAAAACATTATGCAGCGTAGAAAACAGTCCCCTCCTTCTTTCCGACCAATACTGAGAACGTATCCTTATCATCTCCACACAAATACTCGTAGGGCGTTTCCGACACCATTGTCATCTCATACCCCATCTTCTCCCCATTTACTACGAACCCACCCTTACGAATCTGAAAAGTGAATGCTACAGGGACTCCGCATTTCAGCACAGGAACGTCACCCATTGCCGGTGGCTCTGTCGATGCGATGAATGTGATGGAAAGTGTGAGCGTCATGATAGGGTTGGAGAGGTATAGCGATGAGAGGACGGTTGGGGATGATGTGGAGGATTGGAGGGTCCATGTTAGGTTTGAATTGAGAATGGTGCGTTGGCCTCGACCCTCCATGATGGATCCTGTGCCATCCTCGTTTAGTGTGAAGTGGGTGATGTCGTTAAAGTCTCCTGGCTTGTAACTCCATGTGGTTGGGATGTGGAAGGGAGACAGTGGCAGCATTCTGGAGGACTTGAAGAATTTCTTGCTTGAAGGTTGTGTCTTTTTGGAATTCAACTTTCATTTTCAATTTGTTTGGTGAGTGCACGTCTCAACACGCGTAGCGCATCCAAGCTGCAGCTGGTATTAAATACTACGTGCAGCTATCCTTCATTTTCAAGGTCGCTCTCAAGCATGTTCCCAACACGAGACTACTTGTAAAATATACGTTCTGACCGTTCAGCGTATTAATATTAGGTGTTTATCTTTTGCACAAGCATTCCAGCCAACAAAACTTTATTTATCGTTTGTCAGACACGCGCAGAATGACAATTCTGAACCATATTCAAGGCACTCTGACAAGTGTGACAACCCTCTCCATGTGCGCATATTATGTGTGTGTGTGTCTCCTTTTATTTATTTCATTGATTTCATTTGATTTCTCTCTTTCCTTTCTTCCCCTCAGCCAAAGAAAAGAATGCCGTCGTTCTCAAAGGTGCTCCTCGGAGCCCTGCTCGTGATCGCACTCATCCTTGTCCTCGCATCCACTTCAGCAAACGCAAAAGGCAATGTGGAGTACCTCAGATCCCATCGTGCATCATCGCTCCGCTCCACCGGTGTAAAGTCAACAAAGAAGGTTGCCGCTGGCAAGACACCTGTGAGAGCATCCACTGCAGGCACAACCCCCACGAAAGGACCTGCAAAGGCGTCAGCAAAGGGAAAATCAGGCGGCTCGGACCTCTCTGCCGAGGTTGCCGCCATCGTTGCCAAGTTCAAGGCCGCCCCTAAGAAAGCACGAGCTGCCGAATCTTGTGCCGTTGTTCCGAGGAAAAAGCCTGCATCGAGCGCTAAAGCCGCTCCCGCTGGTGCTGGTGCTAAAAAGACTTCGCGCTTGTTCAGACGCAATTGTAGCACGTTTATTGGATTCCATGGAACTCAGAGTGTCCAGTGTAGCTTATGTTTATGATTGATTTTTGACTCTTTCCTCTAAAAAACCAGATTAACGCCGATATATATGAAACCAGTGGAGTGTCCCTCCAACCCTTAACGTCTGGTGCCGATGCAGAATTATGCGACGGACTCTACATTACCGACAACCAAGAGATGTAAGGACTCGTCTCAATATTTCCAAAAAGTTTCTAAACAAAACTCTACTTTTCTAAAACTTAGGGCTGTCGCCTTTTCTAATAATGCTGCAGTCAATGTGAACCGTATCAGGCCTGGATCAAACGCCACCCCAAAAGTCTGCAAAATCTTTGTCACGACAGAGGTGTGGTCTGCCATT
The DNA here is from genome assembly GCA_025449115.1 of Chytridium lagenaria. Classification (NCBI taxonomy): domain Eukaryota; kingdom Fungi; phylum Chytridiomycota; class Chytridiomycetes; order Chytridiales; family Chytridiaceae; genus Chytridium; species Chytridium lagenaria. Next base: position 319,701 of record JAHLKC010000019.1, on the reverse strand, counting down.
GCTAAAGTCTTTGTCCCTCAAACAATGTTGAGGGCGGCTGGAAGGGCCTATAGGGAACAGTTATTTGCGGAAATCAGGAATTCCCCAATTGCATTTTCAAACTTGGACCTAACTAAAGGTACGTCATGTCGTACGATTTCCTGATGATTCTTTTGACTGAATATTATCGACCATAGAGTATTCTGCTGCGAATGGAGTTCGCCAAATGTGTGTTCCTCCCGTCCATCAGAGATTCCTTCAAGTGGTTTGCTCCGATTCCACTTCAATTCCTCCTGGACACACAACAAACTACTACACTCAAGTAAGTCGTTTTCTCAAATTTGCTGGTTAACGTTTTAATATCAAAAAGGGAGCCGAATGGAATGTTGTCAACACTCCTGCTTAATTCCTCGCTAAGAAAAATCTGTCATCGGACTTTTGACTACATCAAGCCTTCCGCCACTCTTAACTTCTTGTATCGCCTAGATATTATCCCTCAATTCCTTTTCTATATCAAACTTTCCTCCGACTTTCTCCTTCAAGTCATTATTTCTGCAGTTTGTTTTTTGTTTCTTTACCTTTAAATCGTTTGTATTTAAACGTTGGTACCACTCACTAAGCGCTTGTTTTTTGTATTATTTTATTTCTCTTGAAAATAATATAACACAAGCATCATAATGACATAATACACATAGCAGCTGGAAAGGGAGGTACGCGTAATGGTTATACACCCCCGCGCTGACATGACCGTCGTTGAATCGCTTAAAAAAAATATAACATCTCAAACAGAAAAAGTAATAAAAAAAAGCCATATTGAGCCAGCACTCTCAAAGGACACCACACCCACGGCTTTCTTATCCTCGAAAGTCGCGCCGCCGCCAACCAATCATCTGCAAAAGTTTCCAATGTCCCTTCCTCATGCAGGACCACTGCCAACTCTAGACTCTTCACGGCCATTCCCGAGCTCATCCCATGCTGAGGATGCTGAGGCTTTACAGGAAGCTTTTTCTAACCTCGCCGACTGGCCTTTGCAAGGGATGAAGAAGTGTATTGTAAATCTTGACATAAAATAATATTGAATGACAACTGTGCAAAATGGCTACTTTGTGTTCCAACCGCCAAGACGGAGCTAAACGTTGGACCAACCATCTCAGATATTCCCAGTGAATCACGCCAGAGCGTCTTCAGTTTGATCAACTTCAATCACTTTTTCAAGACCCCTCTAAAGCGTTAACGCCTAAACCCAAAACTTCAAGCAGCATAGAGATTTCATATTTCATACCGTCCAACAACGGCCAAAAAAAAAATAAAAAGAACTTACCAACTACATGCACATGTTTAAACTAGAAATAAAAGAACAAGGAAATTGGGTGCGCGTACATCCAAACAAACAGGGCGGTGAAAAAAAGATAAAAGGTTACGAGAAGAAAATGGGAATCGGTGATGTGAAACAACTCGTCTATGGAACTAGAGATGGAAGGGGGATGGTTGTTTAAAAATAGAAACGGAAAGAGAGACAGAGAAGTTTTTTAAAAAGAGTTTTTAAAGTAAAGAGACAGACAAGATGTGTATTTATAAAAGAAAAACACGTTGAAAACCAAAAAAAAAAAAAGGTAAAAGAAAAACAAACAGAAAAGGAACATTGAGTTCCGTAAAACAAGAAAAATCAAATCATATCAACCTATCGTTGTCCCGGCCCTTGTGTGGTCGGCGACCTCTGCGCCAACTGCGGTGACCCTTGCGGCGACGCCGGCGGTGACCCCCTCGACCCCACCGTGGTATTCCTCATCATACCCAAATGATTCGGCGGCGGCGGTCCCATATGCGAGAATCCCGGTGGTGGCGGTCCCGGCGCTCCAGGTGGGAACATACCCGGCGGTGGCGCCATCATCCCAGGCGGCGGCACCATCCCTGGAGGCAATGGCATCCCCGGCATCATAGGTGGCATATGCATGGGCGGGTGAGCAAGTCGACCACCCATATTTGGTGGCGCAAACCCAAACGGCATGTGAGGGGCACCAATGAGGGTTGACGTGCTGCTTGCGAGAGAGAGAGGGGGTTGACCCATGAGATGAGGGGGTGGCATGCCTAGCATAGGTTGCATGGTTAAGCGAGGGTTGATTCGATCAGCTTCAGCCTCTGCGTCGGCTTTCCGGACCTTCACCCACTCCCTCCACCTCTTCATCGAGATACCGGTACTGTCAAACTCTCCCTCCCGTCCACCATGATCCGCACCCTTTTGTTCGCCTATGACTTTACGTGTCTCGCCCCACGAGAAATCATCGAAATGCCAGAACGCGTAAAGGGGAAGGACAAAGTTCCATATGGGTAGCGAGAGGAGGTAGACAAACATCCAGAAAACATAGATGAGGCGGTTGGAGGTGAGGACGATCAGGATGGCGGGGAGACCGAGAATGATGGCGAGGAGGATGAGGGGAAGGAAGGTATCTCCGACGCGAAGAATGGACATGAAAATTAGGACGAGCGTGAAGGAGATGGCAGCAGGGAGGACGACGGTACCGACGAGTTCCATGAAAATAACAAACTTTTATATAAAAAAGGGTCAGTTTCATTGGATTTTTAAATGAACAGACGCAAAAAGCCTCACCTGCATGGAAATACAAAATGTCCCACAAAGATCCTTCACAAGCACCAACTCCATCAAATTATGAATCGTAGAATTAATCCATCGTCTCCGTTGCGACAACAAAATCTTGAACGTGTTTGGCACCACCGTTTTACAAATCGCAGGCGGCACAAACACCATTCGTCGTTTCGGGAAATTCCTCAACATCATGGTCGACAAGAACCGATCTTCACCCAACAGCAACAAATTCTTCTTGTGAAGCGTGTCCACAATATTTTCAGAATACTCCTCAACGATATCAGGGTTGGCCAAGATGGGGACCCAGTAGCCGTTGGGTCCTTTTGGAGTCTTGATACGGTACATGCAGAAGCAGCCGGGAAGACAGGTGACACCTCCAAACACGGATTCGAAGGATTTGGCGAGATGGTGGGAAATGAAATACTCAAAGACTTGAATCATAGTCACCCAACTCTCCCACTTGTTCATGATCTTGGTTTCTCCGCAGATACCCATAATTCTATGGTCGCGCAACAAGCATGCAACCATGTGTGTCAACGAATCGGGGTAAATACGTGTATCGGCGTCAACCATGAGAACACTCTCATATTTTTCAGGGTTGACACCAGTGATGGTGAAAAGCTTGAAAAAGATATCAAACTCGAGTTCAGTCATCCGATCATCAAACATGACTTTGGACAAAAAGTTCATGAGAACGACTTGAGAGTCTCGTTTTCCACGGTTACCAGGTTTAGCTGACGGGTTGTTGGGGTCTCGTTCCTCCTCATTACCAACCTTGACAACGAGAAGCATGGGAACACGACCTTCAGTTCTTTGACGAAGAGTTCGAGCGTAAGCACCTCCAGCGTCAGGGGTGTCATCACCCGTAATTTGCTTATCTTTTTTCTTCTTGCTCCCATCCGGCGAAGTAGCGTTCTCAAGATCATAACGGTACCATCCTGCGTAAACACGTGCATAGTTCTTGCGGTTGGTTCCGTCGGCAATGGCAACGTAACTGTAGGCTTCTGGTTCACCACCCCATCTCGGGTCATCCTTTCGGAATCGTTCGTCTACCTCAATCATGTCGATAAGGATATCCGGGGTAGTTTGAGAGTTTTTCACTCCCCTTAACGATACCATCAGCCACGACGAAAAGACATTTGTGGGTGGATGGGTAGTAAGATTGGGCGACGGATGAAAGGGTGGCTTTAAGCGATTCCTCGCCCTCAGAGTAACACGGAACCATCACAAGAACATGCATGAGAGTAGCATCGTTAAGCAACTTCTCCGTCTCAGGATCGATTGGAGGAGTTTCCATGTCCATGAATCCAAAGTTATGCGACCATCGGTTCGAGTTCTCCTCAATCTCCTTCCTTGCCGAGCTGACAGTATTCTTAGGTGCAAACCTGGGATCACCCAAACGACCCTTGGCACGTGAATTCACGCCTTCAAGCGGGATATCCACAGTCCCAGCAGTGGACATATCGTCTCTTGTAGATCCCAACGCCGAATTATCGCTCCCATTCTGTTTCCTCATTTCATCCTCCGCAGCCCTCTTCCTCCTTAGATCCTCCATGGCCTGCGCGTAAGCCTTGTTGTTTCCAAGCCTCCACCCAATGACATAGATAAAGTAGAGCGCTAGAATGAACCTTGCGAGCACGACACCGACAATAATGGCGAATGACACAAAGAGGACAATAGTGGCAGCGAGACATCCACTTGTGGTGGAGTTGAGCGTGGCGAATTTAAAGAGCTCCGTAAGACATTGGGCTTCCTTTTGCTTGCCAGCAATAACAAAATGGCGAGTGGCATCCTGGCCGAGGTTGGACAAAAGGATGTTCCTGATATAGCCTACGACAGTAGGGAAAAGAAAAAGAAAAGAAAAACAAGGGTGTGAGCTTACATGACCGATCAGTGAAAGAACTTACCGAAACTCTGGGGGATGCTTCCTGTAGGCTTCAACAGCGGGGTGAGGTCCAGCACGTGTCCATTATAGACAATCCACGAGCTCTGACCGAGTTCCGCGATATCGTCCCAGGACACAGTAAGCTCTCCCTTGTACTTGAAGTATTTTGCCATGTTAGCGGAAGAGTGGCATCCCTGTGCCGGGGAAATGGAGCTTCTATGAAATACTTTAGCCAATGCACTTGACCATTATGGGAGAAATAGTAATAAAAGCCTTACAGTGTAGGGGTAATCGAAGGCCAAACAGTCTGGTTGTTGGAAGATCTCGCAACACAGGGAAATACAGGAAATGGCTCAATATCACTACAAGCCGACTGCCCCTTTACAGGCACGAAAAGACCAGACGCATCTGAACCCTTCAACTGCAACACAGTCGGATTGATGTTGACTCCGCTAATACTCGGATGCCCACCCAGAGTCGGGTCAGAATCCCAAGCCTGGCCTTTAACACCAATAAATCCCTGCACCCGCAAACTCGTGTACGCAAACGAATCGTTCTTAAACAAACACACAGCGTTTTGGAAACCAAAAGTGAGGAATCCGACAATGAGCATGAGTAAGAAGATGAGGGTGCAGAGAGCGACCTTTTCTCTAAATGCTTGCTGTACGTAACGATCACGTTTTCCAAGATTGACGATAATGAAGGTGGGGATGTAGAATGTCAAGATCCATGACAATATCACCCACCACGTAACTTCAGGTCCGTCATTCTTCTTCCCCTTCTTCATTGTACGGAACAGAGAATCATGTCTGGTTTCACGGACGAGCTCGGCAGCAGCAAGGTTATTTCTCATTTTGCGCCGTAGAGTGCCATCGCTGGGACCTTGCTGACTTCTCCGTCGTTCGGGCCGGATAAGTGACTTTTTCCGATTTAACGAGGTAGAGTTTTTGCTTTGAGTCGGGGATATGGGATTTGAGGAGCCGGATTGAGGATTGGGGACATGGTCGTTCGGGGGAGGAGGGTAGGAAAAGTCTACGCCACGGTTGGCAAAAGGGAGATCAGAACGGGTGGAATTGGAGCTATCAGGGCGATAGTCTATTTAACAGCAATATAGAGAGGTAGTATAGAGGAGAGAATCAAAAAAGGGGTGTGTGAGATAACGAGCAACAACCGATGGATTAAAATGAATAGCAAAGAAAAACAGTGAAAGCCTCTAAGCGGGGCTTTCAAAAGACGGAAAAAGAGAACGTTTGTAATGCAGAGAAAGCATGATCCTTGACTGAGAGCATAGAGATCGCAAGCTCACACATGCATAACATGCATGCACGCATTTGAATGAAATGAAAAAGTACAAATACTCACCAGGATATTGCCTTGACGGAGGTGCCGTCATCCTGGATTCTTGATTAGGATCGTAAGAGTTGTTTCTGGAAGGAGGACCCTGCCGTCTTGAATCAGCCATAATATACTATGGTTGAACTAGCTCCTCGTGAGAAGATGAAGGGGAACTGACCGTTTGCCTCCCTTCAAAGACAAGCACCCTTCTTCTTCCCCTTTCCTGCTAAAGTTGATATCCGTATCCTAGATACACTGCTCTACGGTTGTTTGATATGGGGAGCAGCAGTATCGATGATGGAGAAATGGAGGATTGGAGGGTGTGGGATGTTGTCGAATGACGGTGAATAGACGGGATTAAAGTTAAGAATTTCAATGTCTCCAGTGGTGACGGAATGAATCCTTCCTCTCTCCCTCCTTGGTCTTCCCTTTAGGAACACCGAGAATAGCAACACGGTTACACATAAATCAAATAGATATGAAATTGAAAAAAAAAATAAAAAAAAAGTTTTGAGGCGTCAAATTTAACTCAACGTTACACAATCAAGGCATGTCCGTGTTTATCGGACACCCTTAAATATCCAACCTGTGAATTATTATATTTACTCTTCTTCTTTTCTATTAGTTCTTGAGAATCTCACGCGCAACAATCATCCTCATCACCTCATTCGTACCTAAGTGAGTTTGATAAATAAAACATTGTAGAATAACTAATGAGCTTTATACCTTCAAGAATGCGGTGCACACGAAGATCACGCATATACTGTCCAACAGGGTAATCGTTGAGGTACCCATACCCTCCATGAAGTTGAATCGCCTCATCGCACACCTCATAACACTGCTCTGTCGCATGTGCTTTAGCCATGGCACACCAGGACGCTGCAGTAGGATTCTCATCCTCAAGCATCTGAGCGGCCTTACGGATCATCAACCGCGAGCTCACCACCTTCATTGCCATATCTGATAACTTGAATTGGACGGACTGGAAGTCGGAGAGAGGGTTCCCAAATTGTTTGCGAACAGTGACGTGGTCATTTGCTGCCTATATTTAATATCGTGAGCATGGTATCACGTAAACAATTGAATTCATACCTCAAGTGCGGCTTGCGCTCCGCCGAGACTGCACGATGCAATATTGACACGTCCTCCATTCAACCCCTTCATCGCAATGGAAAAGCCCTGCCCCTCCTTTCCGATTATATTGGTCACCGGTATCCTGCAATCCTCAAAAGTAATTACTAAAATAAAGAGTTTAAAAAAAAACTAGGCTTCACAAACTGTCATGAAAGATAAAATAAAGATCAAACAATATACAAAACCAAAATTCATACTAACCTCTGGTAGGCTGACTCCTCCATCCAATCTTCATCTCATTCTTCCCAAACGATAATCCCGGAGTATCCTTCTCCACCAATACACACGTAATCCCTTTCGCACCCGATCCAGGTGACCCCGTCCTCACCATCACAAGATACACGTCTGACGATCCCGCTCCTGAAATAAACGCTTTGGATCCATTCAACACAAGCTCATCCCCTTCCCGCCTCGCCGTCGACATCAATGACGCTGCATCAGATCCAGCACCAGGTTCCGTCAAACAATACGAAGCAAAATGCTACATAAAATAAGTCAACGACATCATAACAAATCAGAAAGAAACACTCCCTACCTCCATACTCGCCAACTTTGGCAACACCCTCTCCTTCAACTCCTCCCCAGCAAATCGATCTACCATCCATGCACACATATTATGTATACTCAAATAAGCGGTCGTGCTCACACACCCTTTACTTAACGCCTCGAAAATCAACGACGCCTCAACCCTCCCAAGCCCAGTCCCCCCATGTTCGCTATCACAATAGATAGCACCAAACCCCAAGTCAGCCGCCTTGCGGAGCGCTTCAACAGGGAAAATGTGGTTTTCGTCCCAGTCACGACGGTGTGGAGCGAAATGGGTCGAGGCAAACTTTTGAGCGGTTTGGTAGTAGAGTTGCTGGTCTTCGGTGAGACCTTCGAGGGCTGAAATAAGCGTCAGATTGGGAATGCATCATCCTGTTCGTCATGTCAGGTAGAAATGAACGAAAATGACTTACGATCAACTACACTAGTCAACAAACCCCTCCTCGCCATAACAACTTGTCCCCCCGATTCCACCTCACACTTCTACCGATAGCTCTCGTCAACATCATGATGCTACTCTATCCTCTTGTATGTAGTGTTCGACAACAAAGAATTGTCCCGAACAAGTGCAGGGAAACTTTTAATATTGCGTGATCTTGGAATTACTAATTCACCCTCGCTCCCAAACTCTATTCCAAAAGCATGCCCATCAAACGCTTCTCCGATCCCACGACCTTCAACGCAGACCTCTCTGCCCTCCTCGCATCAACGCCAGGCCGCGTGTTCGTGGTAGTCTTTGCAAGTGAGGATGCGCAGACTGGACAATCATGGTGAGGAGATCTTTTGCATGGCTTTCCATTTTTGTTGTTAATAATAATGGACGAATACTAGGTGCCCCGATTGCGTTATTGCACACCCCAAAATCAGGAAAGGTGTGAATGGTGTCGAGGGTGCAGTGTTAGTGGAAGCACCTGCGGGTGATAGGACAACGTTGAGTGGATGGGTGATGTGTACAGTATACTGACGGATGAGTTTAGATGGAGAAGCCCGGCAAGCTTTTTTCGCACGCATCCTATATTCAAGACAACGAAGGTGCCCACTCTCTACGAAGTTGGAAAGGTATACACATGACTATGGCTACATATTATCTTTATTCTTTGTATGGTTTGACTACTGACTGTCTAACAAGAACGGAGAAGTTCTCCAACAATTAATCGAAGCTGAAGCCTACGATGATGCCCTCCTCGCCAAGTTTTTCAAATAAACATACTACGACCATAATAAAGAATCAATAAAACGCCTTACCCATCGAATGTCTAATTACAAAAAGGTTAGCGAAAGTAATATGGAGAAGGATAGTGAGGTAAGATGTGAGGAATAGGAGCTCAGTTTCCCAAAATTCATCAAAGTACACGAATGCTTATAGCAAACGTGTCAGGATTAGCATGGTAAAAGCATCTTTGCAAGAAAGAGTTTTGGTAGAAAGAGAGGATGGGTTTAGGTGGATGAAAAAAAGGTACTCACATTAGATTATCTTATATGTACATTGCGTACGAACGGTAGACGAATCTGTGCGCTAGTTACAAAATAAGGGTTAGAATCAAAGGTATAACAAGAATGGAGTTGGAGAAGAGTAAGGGAGTTCTTGAGGATCAGATATGGGTATGTTCTCAGCGATTACAAAGGTTATCCCAAGGCCAACAAGGAGCGGTGCAGCCCCGAAAGGCGCTCCAGAACCGAGTCCCCTGGGGCCTTTGCAGTAATGGGGAACGCTGGCGGATTGGTCCTTCCGCACGCGAGTCATCATACAAGAAAAATAAACTGAGGTGATGGCGAAGTTAGAGATGCTTACCTATCAGTAAATCCGGAACGTTGGAAGTAGTGGTGGTGATAGTGGGTGCGGTTTATCTTCATATGGATCAGATATTTTTGCGCTTGGAGTTGTCACCACACCTTCCGAGAAAGGTCAGTGGGATAGTCCATAAATATCATCTTTTCGATATGAAGAGAGTGTAGGAGTTAAGAGAATATCTTAAGGATAAAACATAGACGTGGAGAGCAAAAGATATAAATGAAAGAAAGGCGAAGGGCATAATAGGGGAAAGAAGGATTAAAAAAGGAAGAGGAATAAAAAGAAAATGATCGTGAAAAAATAAAGGGGACCAAAGATCATATCAAAAGAGGGAGGAACAAGAAGAGACGAAAAATAAATAAGTAAAGTTGTTTACTACAATAAAAATAAAGAATACAAGTGCTAAATGGCGATGAAGGGAGAGAAGTAACAAGAAAGAGAACGGAAGTGCGTGTGCTAAAGATATAAAGAAGTGAAGCTACATCGAATACCAAATCACTGACTACTACAACTACTGCAAAGAATAAACCAAACCCCGACGAGGACAGTCCCTTCCTGGACAACTTGAGAGCAAGAAAAAGATCAACGAGGGACAGAAGGCCAGATATTCAACGAACCAAAAGCAGGATCAAGAGACGAAAGGATCAAGGACAAAAGAAGCAAATCTGGATCTGGAACTCTACAAAGACAAATGGGAGAAACAGCGGATCAAAAAACTACCAAACTCAACATGACCAGAAATCACATATTCAACTCAAGACAAAAGACGGCAAAGGAAGACAAGTGTGCAAGAGGACATATATTAAATAATCTAGTAAGAGAGGGATCGAGGGATGCAATGGAATGGAAGGATGAAACATGAGAGACAGTTGAATCAAAAGAAAAAGAGAGAATTTAGGATTTGCCATAATTTCTCCGACACTCCACTATTTATATAGAGCGTCTGGCTGACAAGTTACATGTCAATAGGGTGTCGGAGACTTTGATAGTTCGATATGGGGACTGGCATTCGCAGCCATCCTCTCATCTCCACCATTACTATCACGGAGGTTTTATCTTTATTAGATGGTGCCCATACGAATGTGTACTTTGTCTTTGTCGTCCACTATATCGACTTAAATTAAGATGAGCTGGAGATCGCGATGTACGGTCATTGAAATGTATATTGAGAGTGCGAAGCTTTAAAGCTACCTTTTTAAGTCGAAGCTTGTTCATCACCTCATCATCATCTTCGTAAAAAGCGCCTTTTCCACCACAATCTCTCTGTTTCTTCAAGTCCATTTCCTCTCGGCAATCCGAACATTATGTTAGTAAATCCGTTCGATCTACCACCATGCACGACGGAAATGTTAGCCCATATCCCTCGGTCCCTCAAATGGCAGACAGTCATCAGCAACGGACTACCTCCATGGTCTCTAATCTTGAAGCCTTTTTAAGGCGCTATGGGCTCTACTGAAAAACCAAGGAAAGCACATTTGATGGCCTTTTGCTTTGCTGCACCCATTGTCATTGCCATTTTGACTCTCACCACTATCCTAAATGCCATGGAGAAGGCGGGAAGCGATGTTGATCTTGGCGTATTCTCTGCAGCTTTCGCGTTAATGCTTCATGAAGTGACGGTTGTCGCCGTGGGGATAAAAACGGTATGAAGGATGATTAGCCGATTCTATCTATGTCATATTTCTGGTCATACTATGAAGCACTCGAAAAACAACTGACGCCCTTTCTTAGACCGGAATGATGGCATTCGTCAAGACTCTGCCATCTTTTCTTTTAAAATTGATTCTCTTAGTGGCGGCGCATTTAGTAGGAACATCAATGTTGCTTGTGTCAAAATTTCGAATCTAACGAATACTTTAGAACTCCACCAGGAAGCTCTTACACAAGGCAAACTTTTCTTACTGCATTTCCATTTATTCATTTCATAGGTATACAAAAAGTCTCTGATTTTGCAACTAATATCTTTGATAGCGGCCGTGGTATGGCGATATTGCTTTCAAGCCAATATTCTGGAACGTTACTTGGAGCAAGCGTTTAAATGGACGGTCCCGAAATTTATAGCAAGCATTGAGGAAAGAGGTGAAGGAACCCTGACCAAGTTGAAAGGCAAGTACCTACAATGTTAAAAGGGGAAAGGTTGCGGAATTACTCAATTACGGTTAGTTTAGTCTTCGCTTTATATAAAGTAGCGTCGTTTTACTTTTTTTTCCTTTCAGTGATAATGAATTTTTTTTATAGGCTTTTAAAGAGATCATTTACACGATGATTATTGCTTACGTGCTGCCCATCTGTATGCAAGTCACTCGAAAGTATTCAGGAAATGCACTTATTACGTTCTTTTCCTTTGCCCTCCTATCTGCATTTGAGCTTTTGTACTTCTACACATTGAAGGTTTGTCTTTAAATGTTAACATAATCGTGTCTTTGGAATTTAACAATAAGCCATAGGTGGACTATGCTAGCGGCACGAAAGTACTCATCGGCGAGGAGGAGGAGGAAAACTTCTTGGTCGCCTATTACACAATGTTTGGCATTCCTATCAAGCTCTTCCGAATCGTTCAACTTGTACAATCTCCATCTTGTAAGATATCTCAGGAATCCGTTTATACTAATTAATACTTTCCCCTTTTTCAATTAAGATTTTTTCTGGCCCTTTATAGTGTTATCTCAGCTCCTTGACAAGGGACTACCTCGGTTTTGGGCGCTTCGCGATTTTGAAAAAAGTAGACCAAAGGTTTCGAAAGTTTATCCTGATAGGTCAGACATCGATACCACTACTTCTTCAAAGGACGATGATCAATCTGCACTACGGATATCAGGAAACGTATCAGTTAACCTAGTTGACACCACCGATGTCAATACCAGAGCACTTAAAGTGTCAAATGATGACACCCTGGATGTGCAAATCTATGAGACGCTTCGGCGCGATATCTGTACAGCCGATTACGCTTCAGTACTTGTCTCGCTTGGACTTGTCCTTGCATCTCCACGCGACTTTCTCTCAAAACCCTCTATCATAACAGAAGTGAACTCTGTGTTCTACAGTACAAGCAATGAATCAGAATGGATTCGAGTAATGGGTTTTCGTGCTAGTGATGTTGTGGCATATCGATATGAGCCGTGGGTCACTACTTTAGCATTCGCCTGCATTTCGATAGTTTATTCCGGAACGGTTGAAGCTGTCATATCATACTGGGAGTCTTCGAGAGGTATGTAATCCGACACTTCTGATTTCTTGTTTACTGTCTTAAACACACCTAATTTTATGTTTTATTTACGGCCTGCGGTTATCGAAAATTTTGAAACGCTCATGGAATTTGAAACAGTGAAAGGTCTTCCATTTCTAACATATACCCACAAGCTTCGCTTAAAGCTGGGAGCTGCGTTATTTCTTTCATCTGCTCTGAGTTGGATGACGGCAGGATCAAGAGATCTCTTTGCGTTTGGGCCGCTCACATGAGACACTGCATTATCTCTGTATTTAGGGGTTCTCTGTATTGTATCGCTGGTCATCAGAAATCGCCTGCATGAGCATGAAAACCTCATATCAATTGTTATTTGCATCTGTAGATAGCTCTACTACACGCTTTTCGAGCAATGAGGTTACGCAGTTGGACTCGATTTGGATTCTGACATGAGTATATAAAGTAGCAATATAGCTGCCCAGTACTAAGGAAGGGCGGTGCGTTGAAGTACGAATTGTTTTCAGCTGGTTTGAAGGCAATAAAACAGAGGCTATTGATTAACGGCTGCTCATTACATGTGGTCTTTGATACCCTTTTCTTAGTAAAGATGAATTTATTACTCAAATTAACAACAAAGTAAAAGAAGGTGGAAGGCTCACTTGATGGTCCGCTGGCTCTAATAACGTTGATCTTACGTCGTGTCAATTCACTACTTCAGGAAAAACAAGCCAGAATATTTATTTATTAATTAATAGTAAATTTCGTCTGTTAGTCCGCTCTGTGCATCCTTGCTCCCCCACTGGTGTGATAGCCGTATGCCGTCCGCCACCGTCGTCACAACACAATCGATGGATAAAGATCCGTACAAGGTGCTGGGAGTATCCCGCAATGCCACCGTCGAAGAGATCAAGAAAGCCTACAAGGTAGCTGCACTCAAACACCACCCCGACCGCCATCCTGTGGAGCAGAGGGAAGCCCAGAAGGTCCTTTTTCAGCAAATATCTGCCGCCATGGAGACTCTTACCGATCCTGCGAAGCGTAGCATGTACAATACGACACATCCCGAGTTCTCATATCAAAGTCGCCCATACTCAAATCCTTACTCATTCCGAAGCCCTTACAGCGGTTATTCCTTTTCATACCAATATCGAGCACCACCGATGCCACCTCCCAAACCTGCCAATCCTCCTAAACCCATTATTGTTAATGTTACCTTGGAATCTATCTTTAATGCCACCCCAAAGACGCTGAAGGTGACAAGGCATAGGTATACTAATGGCCAGCGCTGGGAAGAAAGCCTGACCGTCTCTGTCCCGCTCAATTCCTCTCATTACAACGGCGACATTCTCGAAATTCCTCGAGCTGGACATCAGGTTTACTCTACAGACACCTCTGATGTCACCTTTCAAAGTCTTCGGATTAAGTTGGCTGTGAGACCCCACGATGTTTTCAAGAGGCCTTCCAAATTGAAGGATAAGGGTGGAGAGCTTTTCGCAAAGGTGCAACTCTCACTCCAAGAAGCTTTATCTGGAGCGCAAAAAACAGTTTTGAAGGGTTTAGACGGGATGGACATCAATTTATCAGTGTCGGGGGCAATTACAGATGGCATGACCGCCAGTTTTATTGGTCGCGGCATGCCTGTGAGTAAAACGAGCGTTTTGGATGTGAGAACTAGAGGGAACCTGACTGTCACGTTCCGCGTCCCCGAACTCAAGGAGACTGTATCGCCTTCAGCCGCAAAGAAAAAGGCCTTTGCCGATTTTAAGCACCGTGACGCATTCACCCCGGGAAGCAAACGTTACGGTTCAGAAACCTTAAAAGGATTAGCTGAAGGGTTCTCAGCATTCGAGAGCTTTTCTAGCTCAGAGGAGTTTCTTAATCGGTTCAGTGGGCAGTTTAAACCAAAACCCTGTACATCAGAGCAGAAAGGCGGCGATAGTGACAGGGTTAAGGCGTCTGGTAGTCCTTGTCCTAGCTCCTCTTCTGTCGAAGAGGTAAAGCCCCTCGCGAAGGCCGGTCGAAGACCATCTAAACGCAAACAACCGCCGGAAGGTGTAAGGGAATCTGAGCCAAGGCAATCAAAACCTAGACAAGAAGCAGAAATTGATCCTCTGATTTCTCTTTTTGATGATGCTAGTGCTACTAAAGTGCAGAGGGAATCACAACGACCTAGTACTACGGCGGTAGAAGAGGACGATGATTCTTTTGCAGATATTGGAGGTAGACCTAATTCAACTTTGGCGGAATCTGACAACATAGGGTTGGCAGGTGAAAAGGCTTCTGGGTCCAAAAGACGGAGGGTTAATGGGGATGAGGACCCCCTCACCGATCTTCACAAAGTCTGGTCGGATATGCCAGGAAAAATAAAGTCTAGGCCTGCCGCGTCTTCATCAGCAAGAAAAAATCCGGCAAACATCTCACATGAATTCGAACCGCGTCAAAGTAAACGTCAACGACGGGCGAATTCGCATACGAGTGTCGAGGATGAGGACCCTTTTGTCAATTTCAAGGATTTGGAAAATGCTAAGTTTAGCCCCGCCGCGTCGTCGTCAGCCACAGAAAAGTCGCCTGAAGTCTCACCTGAAGTCCTACCCCGTCGAAGGGAATGTAAACGCCGGGCCGATTCACATGCAAGTGTCGAGAATGGGGACCCTTTCCTTAATTTTCAGAATGGCCGCGCCGCGTCTTTAAAAAGATCTTCCGCTGAGATATCACCTGAGCGCCAATCCCGTCGAAGTAATCGTAAAAAACTGGCGACTTTACGTGCAAGTGTGGAGACGGAAGCCACCACTGTTAATGACGAAAGCGATGATTTTGAAAACTTTGGGAAATCAGCCTCACAGAGGGCAGCTTCGCAGACGGCGAGTGAATCTCGCTATGTAAAGATCAAGTCCGAACCTGTGGCGAAGGCCCAAGGAAAAGAGGTGGAGGTTGAGGAGGAAGGAGCTAAGAATGGAGACAGGCCGTGCGACAGTATGGAAGACTTGATGGAGGATATTTTGCCAGGCTCTTCTCCTCAAAGAGGAAGTCGCTCGTCAGACACAGGAAAGCCCGCAGAGAATTCTAGCACACCAAGGCCGTCGCGACGCCTGCACACCTTAAAATCTTCCACACCATCCCCTTCGAAATCCCATCCCGGCCCTGACATTCCGAGCCCATTTGGTCAAAATAAGGTCGTGGATGTTGATGAATTCCTAGCCGGAGCTCCTTCCCTTTCTTCGAGCCCTAACAGTCATCGTCCTTCCTTCTCTGCACTTAACGGCGAAGCTTCTCTCTTTGAAGAACTTTTCACTTCTTCCTTTTTACCAACTCATGGGACTAAGCTATACAATAGGGGAAGACGTCCTATTGGAAAGTCTTCTAAAAGGCCTGCTTTTACTTTTCCTTCGAATTTGACCCCAGCGGAGACTGCAAGACGCATTTATAACGAAGGCTGTCCTCAATTTGCGGGATCTGAGGAGTTGGAGGTGTTTGATGGAGAGGGAACAGTGGATGACCCCATTGTTATTGATTAAAATGGAATGATCGTTTTGGGGGGAGTGTGGAGGGGATTGAGGGTCTTTTTTTTAGAGAGTACATGCGTGTTTCTTCCCCCCCTCCTTCACTACGTTATTTTTGTGGTTTTTTTTTTTTGGGAAAGTGCTCTTTACTCGCGTGCGCTTCGCTTTTGTAATTTTCAGGGTGTGTAATAAGTTTTGTACATATTCTAGTTTTGGGGATGCTGTGGAGGGTTTCGTTTGAGGATTGCGGAGGAAGGAGAGAACACAATAGATTCTATTATTTATTTATTTGATTTAAGGCTACGGAAGGGTGATGTACTGCGAAAAGTTGAGTGAGTGCACGTGAAAGAAAGGGTGAAAAAAAAGGGAAAGGCAGAGAAGTCGACATAACTGAAAAAAAGATAGTTTTTTTACCTTGTGCAAATGCTGAGGAATAGCATCGAGAAGTCCTTTACTCTCCAACCACTTACGACTGAACAAGCGAGATTGGTATCGATACTAAAAACATTAATAAGACCGGGGAAAAAAATATTAGAATGTTTTGAAATGGTTTAATATGGTCGCCAAGATGAAAAACGAACGACCAAAGTAAAGCTATTAACGAAGAAGTTTCGAGTAAACTTACAGCTCCATCACAAATAATAGTAACAACCCTCTTCCCTGGTCCCAAAATCTTCGCCACTTGCACAGCAGCCGCCACATTCAAAGCCGACGAAGCCCCCACAAACAAACCCTCTTCATCCAACAACCGATACACCATCGTAATGCTCTCCTCATCCGTCACATGAACCGCATCATCCATAATATCAATATCGTTTTTCATGTTATCAGTGATCCGGCCCTGTCCAATCCCTTCTGTTATGGAACCGGTGCCGGTACGCTCGAGTTGGCCCGTCTTTTTATAGGCGTAGAGGACGGAACCTGGAGGATCGGCGAGGAAACTCTTGACGCGACCTTGGGAGATGTCTTTGAGGTAGCGCGTGACGCCGGCTGCTGTACCGCCGGTGCCGGAGGCGGCGGTGAAAGCGTCGAGGTTGCCGTTCGTCTGGTTCCAAATCTCGGGACCAGTTGTTTCAATGTGTGCGCGACGGTTGGCCGTCTTTTAGGAGATGAGGACAAGATGGTCAATGAAAGTAATAGGAGGAATCATGAAAAGTTGAGAATAGGCAACTTCACGTACGTTGTCAAATTGGTTGGTCCAGACGGCGTTGGAGATGGATGCAGCGTATTCCTTGGCTTGGTGGTTGTAGTTGGCCGGGTCGGTGAAAGGAACAGCAGCTACAGGTCTCACATCAGCACCCAAGCTCCTCAACAAATCAATCTTTTCCTGACTCTGGGTATTAGGCATATAACTATAACGTAGGTCAGGAAACCGTCATGATGATCTCCGCAACGAATTCACTCACATCACGCATTTATATCCCTTTGCTCTACACACATGCGCCAATCCAATCCCCGTATTCCCTGCGGTCCCCTCCACAACCGTTCCGCCTTTTTGAATGAGTCCTCGTTCCTCCGCATCCTTTACAACATACAATGCCGCCCGGTCCTTGACGGATCCACCGGGGTTCATGAATTCGGCTTTCCCAAAGATCTCGCATCCGGTTTCCTCGCTGATCTTGCGGAGACGGAGTAAAGGGGTATTGCCGATTGCGCCGATGAAGCCGTCGGTGATGCCTTGGGCTTTGGAGATGGTGGAGGAGAGACGGAGGCCGATGGTGGCCGTTGTGCGGGTGATAGTGGATGTCCAGACCATGATGGACGAGTCAGCGAAAAAGTTACTGCAAGATGTAATTGGATGGCGGTTGCACCATTTGAGAACGATTTCAAATTGGGAACTGTCAAGCCAAGTTCTTTGTGGAGAGTTTTATTTACACTTTGGTTCAGAAACGCGATACGACGCGTTTTGGTTTAGTTTAATGAGGAGCGAGATACTGGAGACAGCAGGAATCCCATAGGAGCTGCATCGTGGCAAAGCTCACGCACCGCATCCAAAGTCTCTGAGAGCATGAGAACGTCATCGGACGGATCTCCTTTCCGCATAAACTCGAGGCAACCTAACAGAATAAATGGTTAAAAGGTATACCAGACAAATGAAGGACCTAGATGAAAAGCTTACCAATATCAATTCCAATCCGAACGAAAAATCGATCATCGTTAGACTCTGCGCGAAGGAGCCGCGCAGTATCGGCAACATCTTCAAAGTAAACCATCAGAAACAAAAATAAACGGGATGAAACCATAGAACAATATATCTTACCTCTTGCGAACTCAACCCCTCGCCCTACCTGATCAGCCGCCATCCCCACCGTTCTCCCATCCACCGAAAAAAACCACACCCCGACCTCCACCTCTCCCAAACGCCGCTCAAGCCCATATCGTCCCGCAAGTTCCATCATCTCCTCCTCAAATTCCTGCACAAGATCAGTTCGCGAATACCGGTCCTGGGTCCGCAGAACTGGGATATCGACGGCAATGACGGTGGCAGGTCGGATGGTGACTTTACGTGGCTTAAAGGGAGGTTAGTGTTGGCTTGCGGAGAGGGGACTGGTACCTTTGGTTTATGTATGAGGTGATGGTAGAGAGCGAGGAGGCTGAAAGAGAGGATGGTGATAGCATCTATGATAGATACAGCTGTTTCTGTCGTACCGAATCGTATCAATCCAGACCTATTCAACTCTAAAAAAGAAAACACAATAAACGTCTGGCCCTTTATCAAAATACGCTCGCCCACGATGCTTACCCCAAACAACAATCTCTCCAACCCAACCACCCAAAATCACCACTCCTTCCAACCCCTCCACCCTCTGCATCCTCTCCCATCCCACCAAAACCATTCCCACAGACGCCACGCTCCCTCCCAGCGTCAACCACCGTCCCACAGGTCCTCTCGTCACCAGCGCCGCGATCTGAATCAAACTACACCCAGACCTTAGAACCCATAGACTTAAAACAGGGAACTTTGACGTGGAGGTTTCGTTTGAGAGTTTTTGGAGGGCAGAGAGAATGTAGATTTGGATGGGATGGGAGAGGAGATGGGTTGTGGTGCGGACGGGGTGGATGAGGATGGAGGAGCGGGCGTCAAAGAGAATAGGGACGGAGCGTGTTATGATGAGGGAGTCTAGATTAAAATTGTTTTTAGAGGGTTTTCGTTTCATGGAAATGATAAAGTAAGGTGAATTACTTGTGATGAAATACATGAGGTTGAGGAATAAAATCATCACCCCAATGGTTTTATGATTATTCCGCGTATCGTTTTTATCTACAAAAGCAATGAGCAAAATACCCCTTTTTTTAACCAGCAACATCAAACCACCTACATTTCCGATATGCCACCATCATACCAACAGCAAACGCCGACGCCGCAACTAAAATCACCAAAGTAAATACACCCACATCCATCAATCTTTCCACTCACTTTGATACACATTCCCCAACCCCACTACATCCTCTTTCGACATCCTCAACAGATGCCGATACGGCACCCTCATGACAACCATCTGCAACGCAACAAGAACACCCACAATCCCAATCCACATCCTAAACACAAGCACCGTCGACCTCAACAACGGTGCAACCAATGACTCGGATACTGGAATCCTGCATAGTTCCGTGATCGTGAGTCGTTTCGTTGGGTGCGCATCGTTCAGGTTTATTGAGTGTTGCATGGCTGACAATTTTTTTGGAAGATTGACAAATCTAATGTTGTGTGATTCAGTGAAGTCGTTGTAAAAGGGATTCCTCGGATAGCGATAAGGATTTCAACGAGGGTGCACGGTCTATGGGACTACCCCCATCTCGTCGCATATCCTTCTTTTCATCCTTCTTGTCAAAGCCAAGTCTAGATATCACGGGATCACCTTCCTCCGTATCTGCAACCCGTTTTCGTCTTAAAAACCGACGACGTTTCAGTATTTTCCTTTTTTAAAATATAGAAAAAATCCACACTCACCTTCTTGATACAATGGGCGCGTCCATCTTTTTAGTAGGTGGGAAAAAAAGCATAGGCGGCTCTTCTTTCAGACGGGATGGACCGGGATTGTGGTTTGGGGATAGTGTTGGACTACCTGCTTCTGTACCATCCCCGTGTTTACTGCTAGCTCCTGT
Source organism: Chytridium lagenaria (assembly GCA_025449115.1). Taxonomy (NCBI): domain Eukaryota; kingdom Fungi; phylum Chytridiomycota; class Chytridiomycetes; order Chytridiales; family Chytridiaceae; genus Chytridium; species Chytridium lagenaria. The sequence continues at coordinate 299,634 of JAHLKC010000019.1, read as the reverse complement.
ATCAATACGTGCTCGTTGCGTAGACTTGCTAGGAGTGATTTCTAGTTTTCGCAAATTACAAGACCCATGAGACGATTAGAACAATTGGAACAAGATACACGTATGAAGTTCATTAAAGCCACGTAGACTCACCGCTTCCGAGTTTTTTCAATTTTAACGACACGGTTCGTCAATTCTTCTTCCGCGCGTTTCCGTGTACTCTCTAACACCACCGTTCAAACACCCTCCCTTTTTTCAAAAAAACAAAAGAAACGCTCACCTTGAAACTCCAACGCCTTCAAAAGCTCCCTAATCTTCTTCTTCTTCTCATTCAACACATCCCTAAACTAACACACCATATTCAATTCCCAGCAAAAAAAACCCCCCTCACCTTTCTAAACACCTGCGCCTCCGCCTTCTCCCGATACCCACTCACCCATCGATCAAAATCCTCCCTCACCTCCTTCAAATCTTTGACGAGCATCCCTTCCTGTGCATTCAACCGATTCATTTCTTGACGGCTGGTGTTGAGTTCTCGGACAAGGTATTCCATGCATGTTGACCAGACTTTGATGCGTTTCTCGGGACGCGATTCGGTGAGTGGGATGGAGAGGAGTTCAAACTGTTTTGGGGTTATGTGGGGTTTTTTGGGGAGGGGAATACCTCTATTAGACCTTCTTTGTCGGGGAAGACGATGAGGGAGAGAGATTTTCCCTGAGAATAAATACAAGAAAGACAGTCAACGATAACGTCAAATTAAAAAGAAAGCTTTTGGGTGAAAAGAGCGAATGTATTAAATATAATATAAAATAAGCATGATTCCCAACATGGTGTTTGTTGCTTACAAAGAACAAAAACAAAAATCTCACCCGACTATCCTCCCTAACCACACTCTCCGTCCTTCGATCCCTCTCATCCACTCCCCCCCTCAAAGCATACCTCATCCGTACCTCAAACTCCTCTAAACTTTTCACCTCTCTATCCCTCATCCAAGCCTTCTCCAAAGTCTCCACGCCAACTACAAAATATCAACAAAAAAACACCCAACCAAAAAAACAAACTATTCGCTTCCCAGACTTGAGATAACGGATATGTCATCACGACAATGTTAAGACGGAGGTGACGGTCGTGGTTGGGGATCCATGTGCTGCGGATAATGTAGTGTTGGGAATCCGGGGGGGCGAGTTTGGTAAAGTCCATTTTTTTTGGTTTGTCGTCGTCTTTTTTTGACGCACCAATTTCAACTGGCTAAGGTATTTGAAAAACTGCGAATAAAGGTTTGCATGAGCACCAAGAGGAGACAAAGCATTTTTTATAAAAAGTCGATAGAGAGCCTTTATCACATGAAGGCGTTATCAGAACCGACGTCCGAAAGCAAAATGCCGAAACCAAAATAATCCCAAAAACAAAAATCTAAAGGGGGGGGGAAAACAACAAACGAAAAGAAAAAAAGCACGATGACAATGCCCAAAGCCAAAATATTAAGCCACAAATGGAAAAAAAAAAAGCATGAACATCGAGCGAAGAGAGAAAGAAAAAAGGCAAGCATTAAACACGCAAAACGCAGGCAGAAAAAATGCAAAGGACAAAAAAAAAAAAAAAAAAAGACTGCAGTGCGAAAAAGCAACAAAACCGCAGACACAAAAACTTGGAGAATGAGAAAACAGTCTAACGAGGCCCACGAGAAATCAAAGCACGACGTAATCCACAAGATACACAATACCAAATGACGTCCACACAAATGACATAAAAAACAAACAATAGGATACAAGCCCCGCCACCAACAACCACTGGCATCCTTCCCACGACAAAAGGTTTTTTACACATATCTCTCAAACGGCAACCCCACCACCGGCTGTCCAATCAACGCCGCCCCATACCCAACCATCATACTTCCAGCACCCGTCACAACGCCATGATGTAAAGGTGACGTGGCAGATGCAGGCGGTGCATGGGGGTGAAGGTGTGGGCTACCGTGTTGGTGGCCGTATCCAGTGGACGAAGAAACGTGATGAGGAACGCCGTTGCTGCTGCTACACACCCATGCTACAACCTCTTTACGAAGCTTGAACACTCTCATGCCTTCAGCAAGGTGGCGACCGCATGGGCAGATCTCGGTGGGTCCTACATTGTATCTAAAAAAATGGGCCACAACAGTTAAAAAAAAAGAAAAAAATCAAGAAAGATGGAATATAATTTAAAGAAAAGGATCAACATAAAAGGAAAAATCGTCATCTGCAAACTCACCCCCAAATATCATGCATAACATCTCCACTACATGCCTTTCCAGGTCCACAAGGTGCAATACCTCCATACCATCCCGCGAATTCGCACTCGCCATCGACATAGCTCCCTTAAATCCCATCCCCTCACTCCCATCTCCAGCAACAGCACTCCCCCCTTGGGCGCATCCACAAAACTCCTCACAGTCACCGACAAAGTCGCACTTCCCGTATCCTCCGCAACAGCCTCCAACACCGAACGCAATCTCCTCAGCAAGAGACGGCTCATCATCCTTCCCCATCACCGGTCCAGTCACAAACGTCATCCCATCTTGTGCGGGCGCGGCATGCTGGTGTGGATGCGGGGTGGGTATGAAGCGTTGGTGGAGACAGAGTTGGGCACAGCTTCAACACGGACGTGGGGACGTCAACGACTCTCCGGAATTCGATTCGGCTTTTAACGTGTCCTAGACGGTTCACGGTTTCCACTCTGTCGGCTACAACGCGAGGATAGTTGGAGGGGTTCAGGGGGTGGCGCGCCGTAGTAGGTGTGGTGATGGTATGGGACGGCGCCGGCAACGTTGAGAGTAATGTGGGCGTGGTCGGCTGGAGGGAGAGGGGGTGGGGCGATGACAGGTTGGGTTGCGTTGACCAGGGTAGATGCTGATGAAGAGGCGGTGGAAGAGAGTGATGCATTGCGGGGGATTCGACTTTGAGCTTTTGGCAGAGTGCGAGGGTGTGTTGGACACCATGCTGGGATGGGGTTGAAGCTCGAAGTGTTTTGCGGTGATCCTATAAAAAAAAAAGTTGGTGTGAGTGAGGTGATTCTATTCTTTTATAAACTTTCTCTACTTAATAAATCAAAGAAAACTTACGCCACAGACACTTCCTGAACTTCCCAATAAAGATGGTTCATCGCGATACAGCATCCTTTTACGATATCGCTGATAAGTCCATCCAATTCCGAAAAGTTGCGTCGGGGTGAGCAATCTGCTCTGCGGTGGGATAAGGAATAATAACAGGAGAGGAACAGGAAGTGAAGAAAGGTGCTCTGTGATAATGCAGAAAGGGGGTATCGAAATGTAGAAAGGGTCGGCTAACGACGTCGATGGCTGGCGTGAGATTGCGTAGGTGAATTAAGGGTGGCATCGGTATCATCTCCATCGTGTTCTTGTTCTTTAAAAGCAGATGACATGCGTGTGTTGGATGCTGATTCCATAATAGAAGGAGGGAGAGACAGCATGTCCCGGACTTCAAGATCGCCGCAAGGGCTGCGGTGAGGGCAACATCGGCTCTCTTCGAGGAGAAGCATCGGGGAAACAAAGGGCTTCGAATTGGCTTTGCGACGGGTCCAGGTGCCAACCTCGGGCTCGTCCAGGGAGAGTTTGTCGAGAAAGAGGATCCCTCGGGGTAGGGAGATGGCTTGAACGATCCACCAGAAGCTCTGAACAAAAACGGAAAGGTTAGCCCTTTTGCCCAGAGAGAGGCAGGCAGGTGTGAAAGTGCACCAAACCTTCCATAGGATTGCATGCGACAGAGCGTTGGACCCTGGCCAGTCTTGGAGCTACGAAAGTCGACCGACTTTGGACCTATGCAGCCTTGCCCATGCACTGTCCTCTGATTCCAGACCAAGGCCTAGGGACGACATTCCCAACCCAAGAACATCCGATTTCCAGACTTTTCCTCCATCAACGCAGAATGGTTGCTCGGCGCAAAACTCCCAGACGGATTGTGCATCCAGTCTCCAGGAAACAGTATGATGAGAAGGAATGCTTTCGTGGTTGAGTAATGGATGAGCTTCGAGGACGAGTTGTTTCATGGTGTTGGCTGCGGGTGAGGGGAGTGGTGAACCATTTCAGCGTTGCATGCATCATTCTCTTTGCATCGTCATCGCTGCTAGCGTTCCAGGCTGCCTTGACGGCGGCTGATGCCAATGCGTCCATGGCAGCTGCAACGGCGGATGAAGATGCAGATGAAGTCATATAGGCGTTGCAGGAGGGTTTGTTCCAGAAGAGCTCAAGCTTCTCCGATCAGCAAATGGAGGTCCAACGTTGTTTTGAGATGATGTAGCAGTGTCCATTCCTTGTTGGATAGTGTGCGGCTAAACCCTTTTCTTTTAATAATGTCCTCGACGGATGCGGATGAATGACGTTCTATTTCGAATTCAATGAATGAATGGGCAGTGCAACCTATGTATAGTCTTGGAGCAATGAAATGGAATCGAATGCGACGACACTTGCTCGCGAGCAAGGTAAGGAGTAGATAATGGATAATGAGTGAGTGAATGAGTGGTAGTGGGTGCAAGTGTGTTTGTAGTTTGCAGTTGCAGTAGTTGTTGTGATCAGGGCACTCTATTTTTCACATAAGAAAAAAAGGAGCGTAACTATTAGAGTTACAGTCAGTCAGTCAGTCAGTCAGTCAGTCAGTCAGGGAATTGAATAATAATTAAATAAATATTTAAACAGATAATTAATAAATAGAGCACAAAAAGGAGAAGAAGAAGAGTTTCTTTTGAGGTGAAACAAGGATTTGTTTCTGTTGTTTGTTGTGTTTTTTCATTTTTTTTAATTTTAATTATTTTATTTTATTTTATTGTATTAATTGTTGATAAACAAGAAAACGTTTGACCATCGTCTTTCTATTATTTATATGTAACAATTAATATTTTAACCAAAAAAGGAGGGAGGTAAATACATCAATAATACATAATATCATGTGTATGTAAATATGTATATGCATGTTTATTATTGATAAAGTAGAATTATCCATAAGTGATAATGTTATTACTAGATGGACTCCATGTATACTCTACTCGCGGATCTCTGCACTCTGTTTTGAGTAGGTTTATACATGGTGAAGAGTGAATGAGTGAGTGACTGAGTGAGTGAAGATTTAGTTGTTTATTTCCTTTATATTCACCCTTTCAATGTCTCCTTCATCCCACCTTCTCAACTATTCAAGAGACCTCGAGACCAACAACATAAGAGTCAAAGACGACGCTCGCATGCGCCCATATCGCGCGTCTCACCTCAAAATTTAAATTTTTCCCCCCACCACATTGATATTCCCTTTTCGGACAGAGGCTTTGCTGGTACCTTGTGTTTTCTTCCGGGGGACGCCCTTGAAATTGCTGAACCCAGCAATTTCAATTATTTGTGATGGCTCACGTTGAAGGGCGGATGGTCAGGGACAAGGGTTGAAAAGTTCCAAGAATTCAAAAGATAATTTGATGATAATAAATTATTTTTATGCGCCTAATATTCTTGTTGTAGCGGGAGACAAGGACGCGGATGACGCCTTTCTTTTTCTCAAATAGACGATCCAACACGCTACAAGCAAGTACATTTACATTCAACGATAACTCGCGCATCAATGAGAACCAGAAAACGCGTTATTCTAAAATGCTATCATGCATGTATTTGCATTTTCATCTAACTGTATAGAGATGGGATTCCAAAAAAAAAGTGGGGATATATGGGAGGGTGACGTTATGCATGAAAAAAAAAAGGCAAAAGGATAACACGCAGCAAGACCACCAAAGTCTCCTTACACAATTTCTCCAAGCAATAAAAACCATAACCCTCCAAAAAAAGAAAAAAGAAAGAAAACAGGTTCACAGCGCAATTTATAAATATAAAGACATGTAACAAAATACCCCCACAAGCAATACAATCAGCATCGCAAACCCCCATTTCCCCACCATCTTTTCGCGCGAAAAAAATAAAAATCATTACAATTCAATAGAACCTCGGCGTCCCCGCCGGACTCTGCTGATGATGATTCGGATGATTCCCATTAAACCCTCCATTCGCAAACCCCCTTCCAGCATTCGGCGTCGTCACAGCGCTCCCCGGATTCGACCCCGACTTGTGTGGAGGCGGCGGAAGCGGGTGCGTCAACGGGAATGACTTGGGCGTACCAGTGGCAGAGGTGCGGGGACCGGTATTGCCGGCAGACGATGTCCTGGAATGCGTCATGGGTGGAATGAGTGGAGATGGATGCGCAGAGATGACGGGACTGATGTGAGGGGCTGGAGCTGGAGCTGGAGGGGGTGGAGGTGGAGGTGGAGCGGGCTGTTGAGGAGGCGGGTAAGGGGGTGGAGGGACGACGGCGACGTGGGGGATGGGCATGGGCATTTGGGGCGGGGTGCAGGATGTGGGTATGTATGTCCGTTTTGCATATGTCCGTAATGGTGTTGTTGCTGGTGTTCCAAAGGCGGTGGGGGTTGATGATGATACATGGGTCCAGGAGGAGGAAGGTGTGGGGAGGGAACGAAATGCGGAGGACCAGTCATTTGAGGAAATTGTTGTTGATGATGTTGCTGCGGCTGATGCGGGTGGGGCGGAGGGTATGGGTGTGGATGTAAATGTGGATGTGGGTGTTGTTGTTGATGTTGTTGATGTTGTTGATGTGCAGGTGGGTATGGTTGTGGTGGATGTGGAGGATGAATAGGCGCGGGATGGCCAGGATGATGACCAGAGTGACCGTAAGCGTGATGATGATCCACGGGACGGTGTGATGGTGGAGGTGGGCGTTTGTAAGGAGAATAGTCGTTTGAAGTTCGCCTTATGTCACCATTACGAATGGGACCTTGAGGCTGACGTGACGGATGATGATGTGGGCCAGAATTCCTTTGATCCGGCCGAAACGGTGGCATGTTGCGTCTTCCATCATGTGACCCATTTGTAACAACTTTATGATCCAACGCTGGCGAAGGAAGGGCAGGAGCAGCATTGGGCTGACTCTCGCTTACAGCACTTGACTCTGGACTTGTCTTTGCAGGTGAAGGTGTTGGAAGAGATCCAGATCGAACCGTTGCGCGAGAAATCACATTCGGGCTGTTGTTTGACAAATGAGGACCTCTTGGGGAAGCCTTCAATAAACGTTAAGCATCAAGCTGTTCTTAAAGCCACTCCACTCCTCCAAGACAAAAGGGAAGTAATAAATCCAACACTAACCCTTTCACCTGGTCCGGAAAGTTTTGATGAGATCACAGCCTTGACGCTCTTTCCATACTTGAAATCAGCATATTGCTCGACCAAAAATCGGTTATCGGCAATGATAATTTCATAGCAAAGAGCTAAAACAGGCACATCACGCGTTAGACTCCACCGTACGCAAAGATACGCATAGAACAGATCATATCAACTCACAATCGAGAGTCTCCTTGTTTAAAAGACATGGGCCCTTTCCAGTATAAGGATCCGTGTCAAATATCGATTTCCCGTCGGTTGTCGGAAATGGATTCTCAATAAACTTTCGCACAGTCGGTGATATTCCTTGCAGTTTTTTGCCCCATTCCTGCACAGTCTTTGCTACAGCGTAAAGAATAACAATCGCAAGGTGTTTTCCGTCATATCGAAGGGGTAGCGTTGTCGACATACTTGAATGGATGAAAAGCAATATTAGTACTAGCAATGACTAAGAAATAGCATCGTACCAATCATCATAGAACTTTGCAAGGCTGAATCTAAGCTTTCGCAATACTTTCGAATACTGCTCGTAAACAACAAAGTCAGAATGCTTCATCGCCTCGTAATGTTGGATAATCGGAGCTGAAAGTGATATAATATTAGAATGTCTACTGCATTTAGGTTAAAATTCTTAGAGCTTACCGGTGCACTTTTGAAAGATTTCGATGGCATAGCCATGAGGAAATTTTACAGCGAAGTCAAAGTTCAGTGTAAAGCAAAGTTCTCCTTCGTAGTAAAAGATCCCCTCCTTCCACCTTATGGCCTCCTAAAATAACAGCGTCATATATTAGCATTGAAAAGTAAATGCCGCCATAAAACAGTACAAACGAAGATAAATTTACCTTATCAGTAGCCAACAACCTGATTCCAGACTTTTCAATATTCGGATGAGTCGCTTTCTTCGACTCTATTCTCGCATAATGGATGATAAAGTCTACTTTTCGAGTAATGCTCGTCAACTTGCAAGCAAGGTGCAAAGCCGTCGATCCCAACATGAAAGGATGAGGATCCTCATTTTCCCGCGTTGGAAAGGCATTCCGCATAAAGAATCTTTGATAAAACAGTCGCGCCATCGCTGTGGTCTCGCATGGACTGCAAATGAAAATTTGGTTGAGCCATCTTTGTCCAAGCACAACTGGCTCAAATCCTTTGGAACACTTATGCGGCATAGTACTTACAGCTCAAGCTTCACTCCGATATCCTTGATAAATTTACATCCTTTCGCCCTCTTCCAAGCTTCCTGAGATGGTGTCATGTTCTTCAAGATGGACGGCGTTTGCGTGAACGCAGCATCCAAAAACAGCCACTGCTCCTCCTGCTCTAACAGCGAAAGTCGTTTCGGCTCCATTGCTCCTCTGCTGCTTCCAAGAGAGATTTGCCGAAAGAGTGCGTCCAGGGGTAGACAGAGATTGAGTACTGACTCCCAATCAAGACTGCGATGTCAAATATATTGTGACTGATTCCTGTCCTCCTGCAGCAAGACGTCGTAACAGCTCCGTTGAAAAGCTCACAGAAAGTTGGCAGAAACTACGTTCGTGATGGTTTCTCTTGACAGGTAAAATATCAACGCTCTAGTCCTCTCCAAGAGTTCTCAGGTTCCAATGGTCCAGCTTTGAGGCGTCGATTGAACTTGAGTATTAACTTGCCAATCCGTCCTTCCCGACACCTCCGCAAACGAAAGCAACTCCTGACGCAGCAGAGAAGCAGTAATTCCCTCCGCGGTGTGAATGCTGATGGCAGCACAGGTGCCAATGTTGTTGTTATCTTTGATGAAGTTTGTTCGTAAGGACGATGCAACGTCCCACTTTTTCTTCACCTCAAAAGTCTGTGTAACAATAACGAGATTTCACTTTATTATTTTACTTTTTAACTACTTTTCTTGAATTCCTGTGAGATATTTCAACAATCTGACGCGACGAAAATAAGAATGAAAGAAGGGAAAGAGTTAACCTACTTGGAATAAATACTTAGAGATATCAAACAGAGGATTTGAGGAAGATGAAGCAAAAAAAAGCTGAGTGGAATATTCAAGATTCGATAATCAGTGGGATCAAAAGAATAATTAAAGGCTACGATATCAAGGGCAAAAAACTTATAGATCTATTCATCAATAAAATTTCCACACCAGGCCATCTCAAACACAGACGACATTTTCCCCATTCCCCGCATTCATTTTAAACATCTATCCTTTTCCAGCCGAATGTAGAGAGAAGGATCGTGCGTTGGATATGCGACGAAAAGAAGAGATGAAGGGATTAGACAAATTGCTTTAAAACGTGTCGACGAGATATTGTGCAAGCTTAACGTGGGCACCATCATAAATCCATCCCTTCCATTCGTCTTATTCACCTGTTGGTGCCCAAGCAAGACAGGAAAAAAAAGGGTCAACAAGAGAAAACAAAGGAGTGAAGTATAACAAGAAAAGGAAGTTATAGGTAAGCGTTCCAAGGTGTTGTAACAACCTTAATTATCTACATCCCAACCATTGCCGAATTTCGCGTGATGCCATTGAATTTAGTGAAAGGACGAAACGTGGGCATTAAAAAATAAGATAAGTAAACGAAATAAAGGCTGAATAAAGAGAAAGTGAGGAAGGGAGTTTAAGAGAAGCCGACACCAACCCAACAAAACCCGATAGCAAACCGTTTTCCGTCCTCATTATGCTTTTCTCGAGGGTGTGATAAATGCAGGGTGAATATTAACTCGGAAAAAATGAGGAAAGAGGGGTTGAAAAAAACTGAATGAATAAGGATATAGAAATAGGATTGGGGTTGACGGGTATCTAAAGGGATTTTATTTAATTTACGAACCATCGCTATTGTCCAGACTGGAGAGACACAATGACGAGAGAGACCATTGACCACGGAAGCCTTGGCCAGAGCTGCAGGAACACCAGCGGCGCTTGTCTGAAATGGGGATACCAAAAAGTATATAAGAGTTTAGTTTAAGATTCCACTACAGAAAGTGTATATGATGTTATTACCGAAGTTGCAATGGAGGATGCGGAATGCGAGAAGGTTGCAGAGGAAGGGGATGCGTTGGCGAAGGTGGAGGTAAAGGGGGAGGAGGTTGATGAGAACGTTGATGCGCCAGCATTAAATGCTTGTGCATAATTTGCTGAAAATGCGCCGAACGAAGCACTTGACGCGGTTGCAGGTCGAGACGCACTCATCGATGCAAAACTCATTGTGGATGCTGACCTGGCGAATCGTGATGCCATGTTGCTGGCGCCCCTCATTCTTGACGAGAACATATCGAAAGTTGCAAGTTTTGCTCTTTTTCTTCTGACAATTTCTATGGTCTGAGTTCTTCATCGAGAAAAAGGCACGTAAAAAATATCTCGCATTTACTAAACAAAGTAAACGAACCATGAGAAGTGAGATGTCTAATATCACGTAGAGATTTGAGATTATAGAAAAACAACACCTTATCGTACGTGTACGGTAGCAACCCGCACGGTAGTAGGATTGCGAGAAAGCGAGAAAGCGGCTCTCCAGTACATCAACTTCTTACCTTTCCGTAGTCTCCTATTCAGTTTCTATTTCCGAGGCCAGAGCATTTTAAAGATAGAGGTCTTCGTTGTGTGCTTTACACCAGTGACGAAGCAAGCCCCTTTACGCGCTTTCTACCTTTTCTTTTCTGCAATTTGGATTTGTCCACTACTTCGTCAATCATGTCTGCCATCAGCATACCAGCTTTTTACAGGGACGTGCGGTCGGCCATGGGGGAGTTCCTGGGAACACCAGTTACTCTTGACGACAAAACTCTAATACGGATGAGAGTGATGTTCCAGGGGCGGAAAAAGTATGAGGAATTCGAGTACCCCATCACCAACATGGTATCACCGTCTGCAAGGATTGTAGCTTCCTTCTTGGTTCGAAATCTACCCAACAAACCTGCAGCAGAGTTGATCAACAAAGCCTACTTTTTAAATGACCCCCGGATTCATATTATGGTCGCTGATTGCTTCATGTTTGGGTTGAATGGGACCAAGGAGGATTGGGAGGTTGCTGAGGAGTTTTACTGCAAGGGCGCTGATCTTAATGACCCTGAATGCATGTGTGCCGTGGCGCGGCTATGCTATCTGCATGTTCGAGCATCTATGGCACCAGTGAGTACTTTTTATTCAAAGAAAGGGGTTCTTTGGCATGCTGCTTGACATGTCATTTACTAGCATTCCCTAGGACCTTCCCATCGAAGAAGACTGGAAATTCCAGGTTCGGCGCTTCAAGATCCTGATCAACTGTTTTACATGCGCGAAATGTGGGACTACCTTGAGGTTGCAGCAAAACAACACAACTGGTGCACCCCGTTTCTTTTCAAATTGACTGAAGACGCCATGAGAACTGGTTCATGGAATCTTCCCGTCTCCATCAAACAGATTGTTCTCCAACGAAGGAAAGCTATGCCAGGATTAGATCCATGGGGTTATCAAAACGTTTATCATTGCTCATCGACATCATGCAACGTGAAATCCGACAGTATGGCTATCATGAAGACTTGCTCTAGATGCCGCAAGACGATTTATTGCTCATCCGATTGTCAAATCAAGCATTGGAAGCAAGGTCATAAGTCGGTCTGTAAAGTGGAGGTACCGACACCTGCATCCCCGCCTCGGCCAACCGTTAAATCTTCGTCATCATCCAAGGGGGTGGAGTTGATTGAGTTGGAGCCTGACACCGATGATGAAGATGCCGACGGAAGGAGAAGGGTGGAGATGACGCGCGTGACATTGATCCGAACGTGTTGTCTGCAAAGGAGGTAAATGAGCGGTATCAAGCCGAAATGGGGAGACGGTGTGTTGAGGCTAAGGCTCGTTTCAGAGGTGGCGCCGACTATCTATCCCACGGTACGCAGACGCTTCTTGATAGATCCAAGCAGTTGGAAGAAGAAGGTCAATATGGCAGATCGGCCCAGAGTTTGACTCTCATGATTGATAGTTACGAGATGAAGTTCTTCCAAATCGGGTCTGCTTTGGATAAAATCTTTTACGCGGAACTTCTTTTAAAGAGAGGTTTATCGGCCATGAAGGCTGCAGAGAATGGACAGAACGTGCAGGCTGTGGGGCTAATAGAGACTGTACGCAAAGATTGCAACTTTCTTTTGCATCAGGGTGCCTTCCGACTTCCTATGGAATTAAAGGCATCTCTAGAGGATTTGGAACGTCGTGCCAAAGAGTTCCAGAGTAACTTCAAGCTTCAGGGAATATCTGTTAAAGCTGAAGATGGAGCTGAGAACGCAGAGGCAAAGAACATAGATGGTGCCGCGGACGAAATTGTGGATGTAACGGCAGGTGCTGCTGGGCAGTCTTCATTCCTGTTCGAAGCCGCAGCCGACGAGATCGAGGCTCAGGAAATAGAAGCCGTTGTTGCTGCATCTGATCGCCCGAAACGTCGTGGCCGTCGATGGAGACAATACCGTATTCGTTACCGTAATCCTGAGAACAGGGGCGGCAAGGCCCAGGTGGACCCATATCAAGACGCGCTTGATAGTGTCAGTATCGTCAACTGCAAGTCTCTTCTCGGATCTTTTGATGGTATATGTCCGTGTTGCAGAACGGAATGGACGGATTTTGTTGATCCCACTCTTGCCGTTCTTCTTCCCTGTGCGCATCCCATTTGCATTACATGTCTCTTACGAATGAGAATTGAAACCCAAAAGCCACTTGAGACAGAGTTTCATGGTCTTGTGAAACTTGACTTCAAGTGCACAAACTGCCGTCATGAGATCCCTCCGACCATCATTGATGTTATTGCCGAAAATATCTCACGGGCGAAGCTTGTTGAATCAATCTACCTCATTGGGTCCCGCCTTCCGTTGGACGAGGATGCTCGGGCTGTTCTCATCTCATCACTTCTTGTCAAGCATGAATTCGATATCGCTATGGTCGAGAGTGCCCTGTTTAACACTATTGGGTTGATGGATAAAAGAGATCTTAACGTTCCTCTTACCACTGAGCAAAAACAAAGAATCTATTCTGAGGCGAGAGCTCCAGTGGAAGCTCTTCGGCAAGAGTACATTCGTCTCAAGAAGAAGGTTGATGATGATCGTGAATCTCTGCATGTAGACGAAAAGGAACAACGGGAAACGTTCAAGATGCTGCAGAAAGTTCGGCGGCAACTATACGATGCTGAGCAGAATGCCTCCAATGAAATCTTTGCACGCATGAATGAGGCTGGGTTGATGGGCGCTGTTGACGATGGACGTGACCTCCATATTGACCTCCATGGTCTTCAAATCAACGAAGCTAAGGATAAGGTGCGCGAGTATCTTGTTCCGATTCTTCCGGTTTTGAGAAAAGCCTATGTGATCACTGGACGCGGTGCTCATAGCAAGTCCGGAAAGAGTGTGCTTAAAGCAGCCATGTTGGAATTTCTTCCCGCGTGCTTGTTTGACGTAGCCGAGGCTAAAGACTTGAGAGTTGTTTGTGAGCCGGTGCCGGGTAATAAGGGCTTATTGTTGATGAAGGTTCTTCCAAAGTGATTTTATTACTCCAAACCTTCCTTGTCTTCCCTCCGTTATCAACCTTCCACCTTTATTTATATACCTGTAACTCTTGCGAAATGTCTTTTTGTAATATATGTTTTGGGTCGTAACCCGATTCTCTTCCACACGCTGAGATTTGAAATGTACAAATCGAATGGAAAACTGATTTTAAATTGCATCCAAGACAAAGATGGTCTTCACAGGAATTGTTGAATGCATGGGCTCGGTTGGAGACATTGTTCCCGTCGATGTCACTTGGTCGGGCGGTGCAGGATTCTCCATTACTATCCTGGATGCAGCTCCTGTTCTTTCCGATGTCAAGATTGGTGATTCCATTGCTGTGAACGGTATGCCGATTGTTTTGTGCCAATTCTCGCAACTAAACTATCATGCAGGTATTTGCCTTACTGTAACGGAGTTTGATGAATCGAGGACGTCATTTAAGGTGGGGATTGCCCCAGAGACGATGCGGAAAACAAATATCGGTAAGCTGCAATTCATTGACTTACGATCGAGCTAAAGTTTTTGTTTTTAGAGGAGTGGAAGGCAGGCGATCTTGTAAACTTGGAGAGAGCTGTCACTGCTGATACAAGAATGGGAGGGCATATGGTTCAGGTTTGTCCACTGGATGCATGCATTCCTTCATTCATGTGCTGACATATTTCTATTCTATCTCTGTATTTATTAGGGGCATGTTGACTGCACCATCATCCTCGACTCTGTTCAACCCGACCCGCCCAATTCTCTTCTGATGACTTTCCACGTCCCCCCAACTACCGCGTCAATCCCCGATCCCATCAAGTTTATTGTTACTAAAGGCTACGTATGTCTGAACGGCACGTCCCTCACAGTCGTGTCCGTAGACCGTGCCTCACGAAAGTTCTCGGTCATGTTGATTGCGCACACACAGACAGCCGTCAACCTTCCGAAATATAAAGTGGGTTCACGTATCAATTTAGAAGTGGATGAGATCGGAAAGTACATTGAGAGCATAGTCGTGTCAATGTTGGAGCAGAAAGCGGAAGGTGATGGGGGGTTGAATGAGCTTATTAGGAGAGTCGTCGACGAGAGAATAGACGCCAAGCTTAAGGATTTGAAGCTCTTATAACGCATGCAAATGCAGCGGTGTCATAGTAATATATTATAAATACATATCAAATGTATTGCTCTATCTATGAGTTTTGTTGATTAAACGTGGCAAGTGAACGGCTCGATGAAACCCTTGGTAATAAAGTTGATCCAGACTCCAAATCATTCAGCTTGATATTAATCGCCAAAGGACTTTTAGCAGAAGATGTCTTATGATTGACTCGCGGACTAAGGAGAACTTCAAAATCGGCCATCTCCTCATCAGGTTCCGTCCCACTCCCCCGACTACTAACGGCACTCCATATGAGAGGTTTTGAACCTCTTCTTCTTCTAGTCTTCCATTTGATCCATACAGAGCCCGCAGCAAAGCCAAGAAGGAGGAGGATGGCCACAGCAAATATGATGCCGAATGCTGCCCAGAAGGTTTTGCGGAGATAAAGAGTCGTGGATGACGAATTGAGAAACCCCCGTCGCCAGCGATAGGGAACCCTCAATTGGTGAAAACTCAGAAGGAGAGGAAGAAGGATGAATCGTCCCCGGAAACGTGAATAATCATAGCTCCCAGAGTCCAGCTCACCGAGAAGCCGTTAATCTCGTTGACGGGTTCAATAGTTGTGACAGTTTTTGGGGCCCCTAATCCCTCATGGAGAACAGTGAGGAGCCAGGCACTTTTAAAACACTGCATCTGAACGCGTTTGATGTCAACATTTGACCACTTCTTGCTCTCAAAGTCTTGTAGAAGGTGAGGCCAGGGTGTTGAGCAGTATTTGGATGCAGCATTGCGGAAATCAACAGGCTGAGTGGTCCATCTGGTAAGTCATAGATAGAATGTGGGGTGTAAAAGTATTCTGAGGCAGCAAGGAATGGTTTGCCTTCGCTAAATTTAGCGACGGGACCGTGGACTCCGTTAAAAAAGCACGGATCTAAATCGCATGCTCTAGTTTTGTTGAGCAGTGGTGCTTGAAGAGCGACACATTCGTCAAGGGAGCCAGTCCCCAAAATATGTGAAGCGTTATGAGAATCTTCCCATAACATTGTCAATCAAAAGCCCAGACGGCAAACATGGTCAGCGATGGATGCCGGGAACTCTTTGGCACCACTCTTCCCGGAAGAATGATAAGGTGTTGGGACGGCAAGGACCGATCTTGCAGGTATAGTTGTGACGTCATCGGCAAAAAGGCCTCTTGACGGGGGATTTTTGTTGTCAATGGTAATTGCTGCGATGGTGACTTATTACCGTTTCTCAGATCACTGAGGTTGTTAAGATAAGTCTTTCTAGCCTCATTTACACCAAAGCCGAGAAATGTTGTCGAAAAAACATTGTACTGGAGATTTTTCTCCTTGAAGGGTTCTTAATCTTACAGAGGTCAAATCTCCAGAATGCTTTTCCTTCTGTTGAGCGTCAGGCTCAAAAGCAATTTGAGTAGATGCCCCGCCCATATCTAGGAACCCGAAAGTACTGGAGACCGGTCCACTAAAACCCCCTTTGAGGTAATTTACAGTCAACCATCCAAAAATGCCTTCCGTTTTCCCAGAAATGACTCTAAAGTGAGATTCACATCCACGGAGAACAGAGAATCCAGCGCGCATTGCAGCCTTGCAAGCGTTCTGTAATATGCTCTCTCTTGCGTCCTTATGAACCAATCTCATACCGGCCGTGGCAAAAAGATAAATTGGAGTCGACGATAGCTTTGCCTTCGGAACTATTGATGCCGAAAACTTCAGAAGGGGGTGCAAATATTCGGTAACCATCTCAATGGAAGGGTCGGTTTCCAATGAGGATATTCCTGTTCGACGTTAGCAGGGCCGGAGTACACTTTCAAGCAAAATGAAGCACTAACCAGGCTCAATGCTTGACATCCATTCTCCGTCACCTTTTGTCCCCTTTTCAATTTGAATAACTCCCTTCATCCCAACATTTTTCATGAGAATGGGATCAACCCAAGAATAAACCAATACTCTCGAACCGGACGATCCTGCATCGATTACAATTCCGTACCTGCGATGAAGGTCCATTCAGAGCCCAGCTCATCATGAATTGGTATCGCCATCAGCTTCTGCAGAGAAGGATCCCTCCAAGTTTAAAAACAAGTCTTCAGGGTCCGATGAAATGGGGCCAGATGTGGGCTTTGGCCAAGCGAGACTCTCTGATGGATCGAATGTTTCATCAGTCGAAGGAAAAGAATGTGGATATGCCAATGAACCAGCAACACCGACGAGGATAAGTAGTCCAATGACGATAATGATGCATCTTCTAGCTCCGAATTTGCCTGAAAGCCAAGGTCATTATCGAATAAAACATAACGATCAAGACTGCAAAATAGTAGACAACTTCAATTCACTAACCTCCGAATAGCCAGTAGTTGACGTTACCCACAAGTGAGTGACAAAAACCTTGCTGTTGGACGAAGCAGGAAAGACATAAGGGACGGCAGGGTTGCGGCGGGGAGAGTTAAGAGATATCCGTGGAGGGGACTCTGAGCGTGGGATGTGAATTTCAAACGATGAGAAGCTTGATGATCGAACGAGCGACGGCTCGCGAGCCAGATGTGTTGAGCCCAGATACGGCGACTGCATCTATCTAAATATTTACTATCTTACACATGGAAATTCCTTCGTTACACCTGGTCCAGGTGAAGCCCATTATAAAAAAACGAGTATCACTTTAAAAAGTCCAGAGATACGTAATTTGTTAAAGGCTTTCATTCGGAACTAGACGGCCTTTTGACCAGAGTACAGGAAAAGTTATACGCAGACACTAGAAAACATTATTTCTCAATGAAAGCCGTTCAAAAAAACAGTTATGGATCCTCCTACCCACCCTTTAAAAAAAACCGTAACCGTTGACGTATTAATGAATGCACAGAAACAACAGTATAGACTTGGGCTGTAATGATCTGGAATATTTACGCCAAAGATAGTTTCGAGTCGAGAAGCAGCTGCGCCATTACTTCGAAATTGTACGCGAGGCCGATATTTTAAGTCGAGAGGCGACAGAGTCGTCAAAATACAAAAGCGCAAGAGATTTATTGCTTTTTATTCTTACAAAAAGAGCCATAGCGAAAGATGACACCGATATCACGTCGGAGAAGGTATTCCGCTAACTCGTAGGCTAGTAAGTATCTTTTGGTGAAGCCTCCGTCATCTCTTTGGGACAAATCTCGAATTTTCGTTTTCCTTGAGCCAAACTCAAAGATGCCACTCATCACAGCAAAGGCACCTCTCCACAAGCATGTGCCTCTAATCAAGTTCCTTGGTGCATCTCGCTCAAAGATTCCCCATAACACCGCTCCACAGACTGTTGCCCCATCAAAGCCCACCAGCTCCTCATCTCCCAATGTCACTGCAGTCTTGTTCTACGAATCAATTTCTGCCGTCCCCAACTCATTCCGATCAAGACCTCTGAGTCAAGCCGAGATGGATTCTATTCTGGTAAGCCAGTTAGATCATGTTAAAGTTCTCACTTTTGTGGTAGTATGGAGGTGCAGTCTGGGAGGATAAGCCAAAGCCAAAGAAGGGCAAATGATACGTCCTGTTGCGTCCTGCTTTTCCATTTTCACGTCTCATAATACATATACACTTCAACCTGGTCTGCACTTAGCGTTCTGCGTATGTTTTCTCTATTTATTTAAATTGTATGCCTTATGTCTTTTGGAAGGCGTTAGTTTTCTTAACTTGTTCACGGACGGCTATCAGGTCCATCCATTCACAAGATGCAGTAGGAATATCTTGACTACGGATCTCTCTAAGTTTCTGTATAGTTGCTGGTACCCCCGTATCTCTCAAAGATTCTTGCAGGTTTTTGCGTTGAACAACCATCGCGTCTGCCAAAAGCCGCCATAGCCGCGGGTCCATGCGTTCCTTCAGCCCTGCCTTCATTCGAAAACTCAACCATCTTTCTGAGGCTTTCTCTAGTTTACCAATTCGGTGAAGAAGTAGGCAGGTGTTATAACAAATTGATGATAGGTTTGGGGGCAATGCAATAAGCCTCGTCCAAAGCTTTGTTGCAGTCTCCATGTTGCCTTTTTTCCAGTTGAATACACCGAGATTTGAAAGCGTTTCAGCCTGAAAAAACGTCAGCTATAATTGGTTTCAAGAATATAAACTCTGCTTAACATACTTTTAAAAGTTTTCGAGTATGATTGGTCCCAAAAAGTTATATCCTATTTTAGGTTCACAGTCGATTTGGGAGCTTAAAACATATAAACTATCATATGTTTCTTGATCCCGAGCTTTCTTTTCTATCTTTGTCAAGCCATCTTCATTCTCCTCACGCTTCCTTTTCTTGCTAGCAGCTTCATTCGAAGGCTTCGCGAATACGTTCGAACTCCCAGCCGATTCGTTCCAGACTTAAAATGCCCTCGTCTATCGCAAAATAATCTTCCATAGCGTCCTTAAGTTTTTTTTGCTTCATTTTATCGAAAGTATGAAGTGCGCAACGGCCCAAAACCAAGCAAGCTACGGCATCATTCTTGGTCCAATAAAATTGCTCGACGAGCAAACAATCGTGCTGTATCTAATTTCCCTAGACGACAGAGCATTGCGAATAATAGCTCAGCACCACCGAAAAAGGGAGATCTTCAGATTTTGAATTAGGAATCTCGTTGAGAAAGGTACTGATGATATCCAAATCCTTATCGTCAATCGTTCCTAGATTTTCTTGCTCCAACAATTCAATGCATCTTAAGAGTATTCGATGAACGGAAAATCCAACAGGAAGGCTTTTCTCAGGTATACTTAAGATTCTGTCTCTTGCAATCTTCCACTAAGATTAGAACTAAATCTAAATTGCAAGATACTACTTTTAGGACCTCCATTAACTCTCTGCGTTCCTCATTGACCAGTCCGACTTTACGAAAAACCATCGCTATTCCCAAATTTGCGTGCATATTTTCTGGTACTTCATCATTCATTGCACGGAAGTATGTAACAGCAGCCTCCAAATCCGACTGCAACATATTAAATGAAAGTGCCATCACTGTCTCACCTGAAAATAGCTTAAGCAGCCCAATCTATATACTACTCCCATTTCAGGTTTGTAATTGATAGCTTCCCAGGTATTTCTTGTAATGTTCTAAACGCGTCCACGAGATTTCCCTTCATCATTGCAACGTGACCTTTAGAGTTTAAAACTCGCAACACTAAACGATATACCTGCGAACTTCGTTTGATAACTGGGCCAGATTTCAAGCCTAGATATTGATGCTTTTTGCAACTCATCGACATTGTTTTCCTCGAGGAGGGGAACTTTATCCGGAAAGTGGAGCTTCACCCAGAGTAAAAGCATCTCCGTTACAGTCTGAGCCTGCATAAGACTTGACTGCATCTGTACGAAATGAAGCTTTAGCATGCTCTTTGTATCCATTGCATTAATAAGCCCATTATCCTTCGGAATCACATTATTCATTAAATCACGCAAGTGAACAATAAGGCTGAAGAAATGTGTTCCGGTCGCCATGTTGTCGGTTTTTAAACTGTGGCGTTGAACAGCCTTGTCGAAACCAGCCACAGCCGCGAGCCAGACTATCTTGCAAGCCACAACGCGGAGAGCGTTCAAGTCAGAAAGGCTCAAACCGAGTTTCCCTTGTTTCAATTTAGGAACGGCTGCTTTCGATATGAGAGACCAAGAATTAGCGACCGAACCATTTATCGAGTTGTTTCCATCGCCGCGAGAGAAGCTTGTAACTTCGTTGGAGACTTCGATTTGCTCGTCAAAAACTGTCTCCAGTAATTCGTAAAGTGCGCTCCCCATTCGGGCCTCCTCCGCATCAGATATGGTTGAACCATCAGCGGAGGTGGTCTTCTCTTCTAATGATTCCGAGCCCAGAAGCCCCGGCTTCACTTTTAAAGACTTTCGAACGGCAGATTGACTGGAACACCGCAATATAGATTTAATGGATGGAAGGACGCGCGATAAGTCCTTCACCATATCACGTATATGGACGTATCCAGTTTGCCTTTCCATGCGCAGTCGAAAACAACTGCGATTATGAATTGCAAGTAATGACATCATGATGTTGTCCATGATTCGTTCGCGGTTCATCAAGTTTTCTAAGACATCACTAAATGGGTTGCTGATTTCAATTTTAGCTGGATTAACCTATAATAAATTAATGCCAATACAGGTTACCATACGAATACCATCTTTTGGCAGGTAATCATGTTCATTTTTATTGCAGATATCTTTGTGGATTCATGTGGAATACCTGAGTTGTTAGGTGTCATAAAGTAGAAGCAAAAACCTTCCATAGCTCCTAATAAAAACTCATGACCTAATGCATATTGACATTTCAGAATAGCATCAAGCCCCATAATGTTGTTTAGCGCATTGATGACTTCTGAAACCGGATGATCATTTATGGTGGTGCCATTAGAGTACTGCTGCTTCATCTCTTTCACGGAAGCAATTCCCTCTGTCCACCATCGTTCGAGAAGGTTGAGGATATGTGAATGGTTTGGCAGGTGCAAGTGGAAGATAGAGCAAAGCCGCTCCGGAAGGTGGTCAGACACGGACAGTTCTGCAAGGTCCTTGAGTGCCAAGTTGCCTAACTCAAGGACGGACTCGCTGCATTCGTTTCTCCAAAGATACCTTAAAAGCCAACAAAAGCAGGAGTATTCACACAATGATAAGAATGACAGCTCTACAGGTAGCCCCGCAACATCACAAACAGTAAAAATATATTGACTCAAGCTGCCAAACAGGCACCTTGAGCACTGCATCTTATAAAGTTCGGACAAATGGTCATACAACTGACTTGACCTCAGCAGGGTTGAGTTCACCTATAACAAATTTCCATTAACATTGCATACCATTGCAGAATCCTTCTTACCCAAGAACAAAGTTTTGTCATTGCTCGAGGAGACAATAATCGGCTCCTTTGGATGCCAATCCACTTCCGTGACGCAACCCTTATGTCCGGGAAGCTTATAAACAATTCTTCTTGTTGACACATCCCAAACAACCACTGATCTATCCGCACTCCCTGCAGCAATAAACTCGCCATCATTGGACCAGCAAGGTTTTAACAAGTGCTTCTCCATGCCATGAGGTGCACCCTCGAAAATCTTCAACAACCTTGAAGATCCTGCCGAAAAAGGCTTGACGTCCCAAATCCTTGCAGTGTTGTCCATGGCATTGCTTAGAAGATTACTGCCGTCGGGGCTCAGTCGAAGTCCGGTGATGGTATCGAGGTGTCCTTGGAGTGTATATACAACCTCGTTCTTCCTGACATCCCAAGCCTTTATCTCGTTATCGATACCTCCAGAAAACAAAATGCTGGCATCCTCATTCCACGCAGTCGCCGTAACTTGAAATCGTTCCTGGAGTGTATTGACTGGGTATTTTGTGCGAAGATCCCAAAGCCTTATTGTATTGTCGTCAGAACCGGATGCTATCATTTCGCCACCCCGACGCGCAACAGCGACCGTGTTGACGAAGGAACCATGCCCCTTAAGTCTCCTCACACGTTCTCCAGTTTTTGCATCCCAAACTCCTACCTGTCATGTTAATTCGATGCGTTTTCATCCATACAAACCGTTTTGTCTGTTGATGCTGAGTAAACTGAAGACCCATCCCGAGACCATTGAACTTCCAAGACCGCTCCTTTATGTCCTAACAGCTGCAGTTTGTTAACGCACTCCCCGTATGTATTCCATAATACTAAGATTAATGTCAGATGGCCAAGAACTGCGGAAAAAGAGCCCGAAGTCCAATGAACAGTACTAACATATAGATCTGTCAAACGATGCGGATGCAACAGTATCTCCGGCTGGGCTGAATTTGCAAGAGAGCACCTCGCTCTGATGTCCAGAAAGCAGCATAATCGGCGAATGGAGTGCTGATGTCCTTTGCACCTAAGAATGCAGTCAATTACGGACGACACCACAGTGAATGAATCCCACCTGCTTGATTATGGCGCCCGCACCATTTGAGGTTGGTGCGAGCACAATGTCAGAGCTCTCCTTGGACCTCTTGATGAGAGCGCCAGCGCCATCATCGGATGCTTTCCTCTTCTCCATATTCAACGGTTTTCTGTCGGAATAAAAAGTAGTGTCACTGTATTCGGCCTTATACTATCAAAAAACCTTTTAGACGATCACCTCATATATTTACTCTTGGACCTCCGACATTTTAAGGGGACAGTTTCTCCATTCATCTGATACCCTCCTACACACTCGTAATTCTTTTTAAGCTCACATAAGCATGGAGACTGTTCGGCCTTTGCTGCGCTTCTGCCTGTCCACTCTGAAAGATACCTTGAAACTAGACCTTCCGTCCGACCATGACGCCTCTCAACAGCACATCCTGGACACCCCATCGGACCTGCTACAGGAAAAGATTGGAGTTCCTGGACCGCGACGCCAGCAGGTTGAGGCCGCGATAGCTGCCGTTGAATTGTGGCTTGAACTACATGGAGGAACAGGGTTAAAGATTGATGTTGCAAGCATAAGTAACAGCATACCACCAACGTCTCCCATGCTTCAGAGCCCCACGTCTCTTCCGAGTTTCGGGAACCAGGACGACAAGTCATTCGCGGGATCACCGAGGAATGTTTCAAGCCCCATTGAAGCAATGGCATTAAGGCAGAAAGACGATGCCGAACGACATTGGAACTTCAACTGGGCCGACGCAAATCTAAGGACTATCACATATTTGGAACGCTTTTCCTCTCGGTTAACGCCAAGCTTGGACAGCCCGCTTTTAGGAAACCTCGTCAGAAGACTTGATTTAAGAGCTTTAGATGCCTACCAATGCTGCGACCTCATATCATCCATTGTCTCCCTCACACCGAATTTACACTCATGGCTTTTGGGCTTTTCGCCGTCAAACGTCATCGATATCTCAGTCTTGGATGCTCTTGCTGGGAATGCAGTCTTCACCAAACTTCAGACTTTTGCCATACATGAGACTTTGACATTATCCCCGCAAGTCCTTCCATCACCACCCTTTTCTCCAATTCTATCACACAAATGCTTACATCCAACGACCAGCTCTCCGGCAAGGATTTGATGGGATTTATACAAGAAGATTTGGGGAAGCTAAAGTTGGTCTTTGGGAAACTAGAGACATTGAGTGTTGGACTTGCTTGTTTCGATCCATCCGTATTAGCATTCCTTGCAAGTTCGGCACAAATTAGTCTCCACAAGTTTGAAATACTGCCATCACGCATTCAGTATTCTGCTCAAGGTGCACCAGAGATCACCGACTACCTACTGAATCTCTTCTCATCTTGCCAAAATCTTGAGAGTGTGAATTTGGAGGGCTATCTGCAATTCGAAAACTTACTCAAGGAGGATAATGCTGGACTTGTGTCTGCTGCTATCGGCAAGAACCTTCTTAAACTCAAAGCCATCAGAACTCCGAAGAACGTTACGATGGATGCAAAACTGATGTCAAGTCTTCTGATAGGCTGTACAAAGCTTGAGGATATCGCCTTGCTTGGCATACCGAAAGCGTCAGACCCATCTTCCGTCGACCTCGTCCGCTGCTTAATGAACAATGGTCAAAGCCTTCGGAACGTTTCTCTGGGGTCGGAGACGGTGATGAAAGAAAATTCAAACACTGCACAAGGAGAAGCCATTGCTCTGTCGGAAGACTCTCCTCATGCTATGCTGGAACCTTGTTTCTTCGAATTTTTGGAACGCCGTGGCCGTTCTTTGCGTGGGTTGGAGATTCGCGGCTGGTCCTCTAGCGATCGCCTTCTTCGAGCAGTAGCTAAGCACTGCTCCGTCTTGGATCTACTCATTTTAAATCCTTGCTTTGGTGTTCGCTCTGAGGCGGCTATACGTGATATAATTACCCGAACAAGGACCTTACGACATCTCATGTTGGAGAATACACTGCCAGCGGCATCTGTCGCCGCGGAGCTTGCCCATAACGAGATCAAGACGCGAGGTGGTTGTGTTCGAATGGAGCTGGACATTGGAATAGTGTATGCATAATTATATACAAGTTAAAATTTATAATAAAGACGTCAAACACGAATATACACATTTATTCGTCTGGCAGGGCTTCACTTATCTGTGAAGAATGAGAAAATGTTGACACTTCTTCTGATCGCTCTCTGGGTATTCCCCAAAAAGGATGAAGTAGTCAAAGACAATGGACCTCCTGCCGGATGGGCTGTTTACCAAGGAGATCTAAGCTGGAACGACATCAAAACGATAGTCAAGACACAGGATTTCGACCGTTTCTCGAGACAACAGTACGTTCTGGAAGAGTACATGCGATGGCGGGCCGATACAACAAAGAAATATGCATCTTCCGCCGACTTTATTAAGATTGAGGTCCTCTCGACTTCATTTGAAATAGACAGTCAAGGAAGAAAGGTGGCAAAGGATGATGACAATCAATACCAGAGCCAGAGGATTGTAATCATTGCTGTATTGATAAACTCCGCATGCATTAATTGCTGTCTAGATCTTGCGACCCAATAACTTCCCATATGCAACTGTAGCTGAGGAGAAGATTCAACACTTGGTGCTCTGGTACACGGGCAAGGATGATATTTCACCGAAAGCAGTTGAAAACATTCTCAAGGACAAGATGCCAGGATTTGAATTTATAGTGAACACAGCTTTATTACCATTATTAACTATGATTAGTTTTATGTTAATCCTCCCCATAAGAAAACCATTCCCGAGGTATGTCGATTTTCCTTTCTTTCTCTTTATTACTTCCTTCAAGCTTTCTGACGAATTATATCAAGATCAATCATTATCAAGTATTTGCAAGGCCACAGGCAGACATAAATAATTAAATAATCAATTCTATTTACATCAACATACTCTGAGGAGCAGTTTTAGACTTCATCCAACTCTGGTTTTGGTCGCAACCAAACTTTAATTATACCCATCCGGTCTGTCGTAATAACTGCCTCATCTCGAAATGTTATTGACGACATAGCTCGAAATGGACGCTCTTGCTCTAAAATTATGTTTATAAACAACACCTTTCTTCTTTACACACCATAAATGGCTCCAGTATCGCTACTTCTCTCATAGATTGCACAGGATGAATTACATCAAATGAGCCAGTTTTTCTCCATCCATTTGACTCTCTTTAAAGTTCCAACCTAAATATTCTTAGCTGAAAAATAACGAACAGTGTTTTACACACCGCTTTCGGTCTATGTAAAGACAGACAGAAAATCCCAAAGACATACTTGGTGTCTTCGCCACACTCCCGAATCTGTAGCTTCGTCTGTGCATTATAAGATCAAACGCGACTCCGTTCACCTTGACAGCAATTAATTGAAGTGGTACGCTTTAACAAACCCAAGAAGAATGACCTTGACATCTCGCGACAACCTTCCCTCTAAACGCCCAATATTACAAGATGTCTTGTCCACCTTCACGATAAATCTCCCGTCCGAGACCAGCACACGCAACTGAGCCCTCCAAAATAGACGAATAAACATCGAGAACTTTTCTGATCCATGATCAATAATTCGCATTTTCCGTCCATGAGTGACAGCAAGATGAATGCAATCAGGGAAAATGCCATTGCGTTATAGCCTTTTGAAACATTCCAGACCGCTATTGGTTACCCTTATTGATTCCCGGGTTGTGTACAGCAAAACTGGAGTAAGTGAGAACGCACAAAGAATACTAACACGTACGAATCACCTTCATGAGGTGGAGGTGAGAAAGGCTGATCTTCCTTGTCTTTATCAAACATCCAGATAGTTCCGTCATCGAATCCAGCAAGGAAGATAGTTTCGGAACCCTGTCCAATTTTAGTAAAAAGCTCCTATTTGATGTATAATCACCGGCATCCATTTGATACAAGTAACAATAGATTTACTTGTGCCGCCCTACTAGTCTTAGCTTAAAATCTCAATTTACTATATTACCTGTCGGTTGATGCGCCCAACTTTCCCGGTCAACGGAGAATACCATAAGACATCACCTGTACTGAAACCAATGACGGTATCCAGATTATCACGCGTCAAAACATTGGCATCATGACAGGTGATAAACGCGTCCTTGAAATGAATGCATGACAAAGGATCCTAGACATATTTTTAAGACGAAAATACATGCAAAGTTCGAACCCTGAATTTGCTGTGATAATCGGCCCACACGAAGGCTTTTCCAGAATTGTAGAACATGTACGTCTGGTCAGGAGGTTTGTACATCAAAAACTTTGCCAGCTGCTCATGAGCCACGATCCTCGATACGAAAGGGGGTTTTGATATAGACGGTTTCTTCGCTTTCAGCTTCCCCTTATTGCCAAAGATAGATTGTGATTTGTCTACGTCTGCGTCAACGGTACTCTTTCGTTAAACCTACCTGATACCTCCGCCGCTTCTGCGTTCCGTTGTGCTGCCGCACCGCTGAAAGTAGATGATGTTTCATTTGGAATGGTTAAACTGGCGTAAAGATTTGTAGGCGATGGAGTAGTCATGCCGGGATGTGATGGTGAAAATGATTCTGATGGAGCGTAAGGGTCTGACGGCCGAGAGGAATTTTGCAATAGGAATGGCGGAGGGTTTTCCATTGCTCCCTTCTTGTGACTTTATCGTCATGAGATTCACAAAGGTTCCTATTGACGTATGGATGTAAGATACCCGTTCAAGCGTTGGCGCAAACAAACCAATGTATGGACTTGGCTGTCCATTATCCAAGCGAATCTCATCCCTCAGCACGTAAGTTCCTTCTAACGTGCTAAAGGAAGTGATTCTGTCTTGTCCAAGATTTCTGAAGGACCCAGCAGGAGAGCCCGTGGTTGATCCCAGTGACGTTGCAAGATCACTTCCTGACCTTACCAAAGCCATGCCTCTGTTGTCCAAACTTGTAAATTTGTCTTTGCCAAAAGGAAACCAACCATGACGACCAAAAAGACATGGCCGAAGGGCACGGCATCGCACACCATTGGCTTCCCGGTGTTTTCCGTCGCCTTTGCACCAAAAAAGCCGAGAATAGCCATTGGAGGAGGTGGGGGACCGAACAAGTCTGGGGTCAAGAATGCTGTTGTATGTGTCGAAAAATCAATTACAAACTGATCTAGAATTCAGATCCTCTACGACATCAATGAGGAGACCTTGGAGATGAAGAAGATAGCAGCCCACTTTTTCGGTCAAGATGACGATGGATGCATGAGTTTGGCACTGCATCCAAAGGTTTGGATAAAACACACAATCATTCTGAAAGAACCTTAGGAAAAGAGCATTGTTGCCGCTGCCAATAGCCCTGATTCGAAAGCGAATCCCAATTGCAGAGTTTTTACTTTAAAAGGAGAAAGGTAGCTTTATCTAGTCATTCTAATTATATTAATGTTATCAGCCTAATTTTGCAAAATGCCATGCAAACGGTTGAAAACCAAAGGGAGGCATATCAGAGGGTCGCCTGTTTTTCACCGGATGGTACTAAACTTGTTACAGGATCTACTGAAGGAAAAGTGCGTGTTTTTTTTTTTTGTTTTTTTGTATTCGCTCTTTTAAATATTAACGTTCACAGCTGGTTTGCTGGAATTGGCCGGACTTGAAACCTACTATAAGCCCGTTTGACATGAATGGCGAAATTTATGATGTCCATTTTGATTTTAGTTCCAGAATGGCAAGTCCTGGTACATGATAATTATCTGATCTTCTTCAGTTTGTTTCTTGCTCGGACACTCGTTGTGGAGTTATCTCTGCGGACAAAGGAAAGACGCTTTGGTCAATTGAGAAGCCCATCATGAAGAAGACCATTCCATGTGAATTCCGAGCTTCAAGGTTTATTAATTTGGCTGATACGGTCTTAACTTCGTCTAGGTTTGGATCTGGATCTTCAGAGGGAGCATTGTTCACGCTGGTGAATGCCAAGTCGCGAAAAAAGTCGTTTATTTGTAAATGGGATGCAAAGGCATGGGTTCTCGTCAAATCCACGGTCGTTGGGTTGAAACCAGCGACGGCATTCGCCATTAGTAACAAAGGTGACTTGTTGGCTGTAGGGTTATCCGATGCTAGCATTCACATTTTCTCCACAAAGAGTTTGCAGGTATAATTTCAACTTATCGTCAATTTGATTTTTTGTAGCCTCGACACACCATCCAGTCCGCACATGGATTCCCAATCACTTCTCTGGCCTTCAGTCCCTCTGGGGCTACTATCGCGTCTGGTTCTGCGGATGGAACTGTCCATCTTGCAAAGCTGCCCAAGAACACTCGTATGTTCATTTTCCTCACTGATGTTAAAATACTTACGCCGATTTTATAAAGAGAGCTTCTGCCTCTACATTTTGCAGCTCATGTTCATGCTTCTTCTCATCGGTGGCCTTGTGTTTTACCTGATTGCTTTAGAGGACATGGACGCAGGAGAGCTGTGATCCAACAAATATATATCTTTTGTAATATACTTCTCTGTACTACATCCAAACCCATCCAACTCGAAAAATGGTAAAGACGATTGATTACAACATTGAAACAGCAACAGATGCTGAAGTTTGCATGACTAGGGAGGAGGTTCACATTACCCGTACCCGAAGTGGGTTTGGTCATACTATGGAGGATGGTGGGCTACCCCCAAGAACGTGGTCACCAACTCTATCATCACTCTCGGAGGAGTGATGACCCTTGCAGGCGTCATCTGGTCAGCCTCAGCCGAGCGAGAGGTAAAAGATTCGTGCTAACATGCATGGTGACTTACAAGGTAATCAGGTCCGCCACACCTACCCCATTTCTGGATTCCATCTATGCTGTGGTCAAAGGAATTTCATGTAAGATCAATTGTTTGGAGGACTTAATCTCATCTCATCAGGACCCGGCTTTTAAGGCACAATGGGAGGCTCAGCTGAAGAAAGAGGGCAGGACTCTTATTGAGCCCATACCTGAGTCTATGCGTAGCTGGTGGCCACTTTACAACAAGAAGGAGTGATTTTGTGTATACCTTTAATGTATTTTCTCTTTCCTCAAAGTTTTAAAGATATACATCGATATCTGAGTATGTTTTTCTTTCAATAAGCTTTCCTCGTTTTTTGTGTCTTTAAGCCATGATTTTTTAAAGGGGAAGATACTCTGAGAATCGGAGAGGGGCTTTGGGCGGCTGTTTTGTCACTGGATGGGCTTTGAAACTCACGAAGGTATTCATCGAGAAATCTCGTCGGACTGCTGGTACTTGGATGTAGTTCGATGCTTGTGTATGGAGATTTTGTTTTAGAGCGATGGGCCTCGAATACGACAGATCGTCCAGGTGCAGGAGCTTTGGGGAAAGCGTTTTCGGGATGGATTTGGGATTCCAAAGGCGTCTTTGTCCGGGGCGCTGTCACCCCACTCTTCTGTTTAATTCCTAAAACCGGGTTTGCTATGGAGGAGAACACAGAGGTCGCCCATCTTTCTGGTCCCTGCGGAGAGGCGGAGTTTCTTACAACGGCGTTTTGAGAGTTAGGGCTTGCTTCAGTCTGATTATTAGAGCCCCGTATATCCATAATTTTGGCAGAACGCTGAACAGGATCATTATCCCAAAGTTTAACAACTGGCGCGTTTAACAATGCTTGCCCATTTTGAGAGTCTGGAACTTTCACTATGTAAGTCAGAACAATATGTTTTTTTGAACAAAGCTCACCATTCTTCAGTCGCATGTACCGGTATTCGTTATTCTTTTGCTCAAGTAGTGTTATTCTCATGTTGTTGCAATTGATAAATTCTCGATAAAGTCCGTCAAGTGAGTTTGCATCTTTGCTAATAAGATTTGGAATGGACAAAGTAAAATACCTGGTTCACTAGGAAGCTGGCCTAGACTGACATCCGGATATTTTAACATTGTGTCTACCATGAGTTGAAGTTCCTTGATTTTATAATCTCTCATTTTAAGTTCACTTCGTGTCTGATAGAGCTCGTCCTGATATATCATCAGAACAAATGACATTAGTCTTTATACCTCCATTTTCTCGTTCTCCTCTTTTGTTATAACAAGTTGGTGATGAAGATCTCCCATCCGAATCTTTGTCTTCTCCCAGCTCTCGTTGGTTTCTTCGACCGTTAATGTAAGTCTTCCTTTTTCAGTTTCCGATGCCAAAAGGCGAGCTAATGCGTCATCCAGACTTTTCTGCAAGTCAGATTTTGATTGCGACTCTTGGTCAAAAACAACTTTCAGGGCACAATGATCCTCTGCGAGTGACGTCAAATGCATCTCCAAAGAGTCAGCGAGCGCCTGAGTTTCAACCATCTTCTCTTTTAAGGCACTCATATCTGTTTCCAGCATCCGCGCTATGCCATTTAGTTAACCCTTGAAAAGGCGAATACCTTCTTCTTGTGTCAATAGATTCTGCTCAAGAATCGCGTCTCGTTCAATCCTCGTCTTTTCTAGCTCGTGACTTAACTGCGATAGGCTAAATTCAAGACTTTGAACTTGGGATCGCGAGGCGCTCAGTTTTTCGTCGTAGTCGAGCTTTAGTTTAAAAATATCTGTTTCGGCTCGTTTAACTTTTCTCTCCAAATTGCGTTGCAAGTCTTGCAGCTGAAGGTGGTAGGAGGCTGAAGATCTTTCGTTCTAATTTACGGGGTTAGCTGAATTCCGCAGTCGGGTAAACCTCTGCGATCAATATAGCTATCCTTTGCGTTAGCTCTTTGATTTCGGAATTTGAAGGATCGTCCACTTGAACTTCGGCGTCACATATGTTAAGCGCGGCCTTAAATATGCTTAGAGTAAATACTAAATCTAATAACACCTCTAAATCACCGACGCCGACATGTTTCATCTCCACCTTTGACTTCACTTCAGGGCTAAAAGTTATCGAGGCTGGCTTAGATTTCACCGTGTCGTTATAGACTTTAGCTTGATTTGGTTGAGATGTCATCGTAATAGTAAGATTTTCTGGACTTCTTCGTTCTTGAATAATGGGCCGAGACTCCAAAATGCTAACGGATGGTTCACGATCTCGGAATTCGTTTGGTGGTATGAGAGATGCTTTTCTATTTGACGGATTATCCTTAGGCATCTCATGTCTCGACTCATGGGGTGTGGGTGCTCCGCTATTTGACATTGCAGAAAAGGACGCTTTTTTAGAGACTCCCACGCTCTCCGATTTGGGAAGACGCCGCGGGGATAATTACTTGCGATTGGCGGTTTGGTGTGTGATGGTTGACGTGTTCTTTCGAATGGTGGTGTTAAAGCCGGAGCAATGGTTGAAAGGCTGGAAAAACAGAGTTGCTCCCAGAGTTTAAGCTTTCGAGTTCTGTCATGGTTCCCTTTTCGAAGCATGTGATTTTGCTCTTCTCATTCGTCAGTACGAATGTTTAGGTCACAAATATTTTACCTTTCGCTTGAATACATTCCCCTTTAAGGATTGCTTTATTACAACCTCGATGCTTTTTGTTTCCGTCATTTCCTTTTCCTGACAGCTGAGTTATAAATTCCTTGTAAATACAACTCTCTTCTTCCCAATTTCTCAAAGTCTTGCATCAATCGTTCAAGGTGTGCCTCCCTAGCTCTGAAGAATGATAGAATCGTAAATATTCCTTGAAAACATACACGGAAGGCCTCAAAGAACATCTGTCGACTTTCTTTACTACTAAAGCGCTGGTTTTCAATAGCTCCTGAATTATTTCGAAGGCTGACGAGTGATTTTAAGGATATAATGAGGTCGTCCGCCGGAGCATATATCTTTTATATGTTAAAAGTGACAAATAGGAAGTTTGGCTTACTGATTGTAAATATAATAATGACGCGCCTGCATAGTCACTGAAAAAATTCAGGTAGGCTTCGTTCCATGCACTTGCGCTGTCAGAATCATCTAAAAGCCTGTTAAGAAGGGAAAAGTGGTTTGGTGACAACAGGCAAACCTTGCAAGACTCTTGTCAACTCATTTGTGAGGTTTGTCACATTGGAACAGAAGAACCTCAGGTCGTTGGGCTTCAACTCCTCCAACCATTTCCTAAAAAAAGAGTCAGCAAGATGGCTTGCAAGTGTCTGCCACGTTGTAATCGGAAGGTTGCTCGGGTAGTGGCATGCTACAGTAATCCGTGGGTTTGAGGCAGTTTTTGATAGTTGTTTGGCATCTGCCTTTACCACATGTGAAGTTCCGTTCCTGGATGAGTCCGCCTTGCCTCGGTTTCGCACAAGTGGGGCCGAGTAGACCTTTTTGGCCTCTTTCAAAGAAGATCCGTTCATTGAAAATCCGGCAGGCTTAAACAACTATTCAGTTTATTTCAGCTAAGTTTATGGAGAACAGCTCTTCCTTTTCGCTCATAAGCTGCTCGGCTATCTTGAGCACCGTTTGGAATCTTGGCTGCCGCATGATGTGGCGAAACAGTAAAACTATGTCAGGTTCCTCCATACTCTCTATATCTATCATACTTCCGGGTTGGATGATGTCAAAGCGAGGAATCTTGGCCGACGGTGCAGCTTCTTCAACTTGGATTTCCGAGTAGGCTCTTTTTAAGGTCGTTCCATTCGCAACTTGCTTTGAAAGCTGCGGTGATGGAGTACTTGGTATTGCGAAGCTTTGGGTTCTCCCTTGGTTGACAGCTTTCTCGTTCAAGCCGAAGCAAAATGTGGCACTCCTTCCCTGCTGTGCGATATCGTCTATCGGTCTGTTCGCGATTTCCTGTTGAATTTGCTGTGGTAGAGAAGTTGCCATGG
Organism: Chytridium lagenaria; assembly: GCA_025449115.1. Lineage (NCBI taxonomy): Eukaryota > Fungi > Chytridiomycota > Chytridiomycetes > Chytridiales > Chytridiaceae > Chytridium > Chytridium lagenaria. Next base: position 266,322 of record JAHLKC010000019.1, on the reverse strand, counting down.
AAAAACTCTGCGTCCGTCCTTGATTGACGGTTGGTGCCCCTCCTTGGTTTAAGGATGCTTTCCCGCTGCCGATGAGACTGTCAGTTAACACGCTCGTCCCCTGCGACACGATGTTCTCCTTTTGTCCAAGCGGCGGAGCCTCCAAGTTCATGTACAGATTACTTTGGGTTTGAGGTTTTGCTTTTGGATATCAGAATACTTCATGTTGTCCACACACCTCCATGAACCTGAGAAGGGTGGCTGTGAGGTATATACATATCTGGGGTTTGAGAAGACCTTGTTAAGAGGGACTTAGACGAATAGATGACATTATATATAGGTACTGTATAAAATCACCGTCCACTAAAGTTTTTCCTGGGCAGTATGGAGCTAGCACTCGCATACACTCCGAGCAGTCAATCGCAAACATGAATTTGAGTTGAAATCGTCGCTTTGGCCCCTTAATAAAGAATATTAGCTAATATCTGGTGCTCTAGTCAGCAAACATTTCCGAATGAATATCGCACGCCAAGAGTTGTATCTTTTCTGAGGATAGAAACGGATCCCGACTTCAGGTCCACCTTTTCCTGCAATTGTGAGTGCAACTCAGGCTCCAATGAGCTCGTTACCAGTACGATTGCAGTTGGATTCTGAACCATTACTTCCATCTCCACTTCACCTCTGTGGCCGATGCGAATGGAAGCTTGAATGTCCTTCTTTTCCAGAAACACCCAGCCCTCCTTCCCTCCAGCAGAAGAGGAATCGCCATGGTTAAGACGTGAATACTTGAGTATCGGCCATTGCTTCTCCATCTGTTTAATATCTTGTACGAGATGTACTGATTGAAGTTGGAAGGAATGATGCCGTGGGGTTGCTTTTGATCCAGCAACTGGTTTTATCGAGTTGTCGCGTGGGAACGTGAGCAAATGGGAATCCAATCTCTTGTGTGACCATAGAGCGCATTCCGTGACAAGTCCCCTGCAACAGCTCTGCTCACAACCAACCCACAACCAACCACCTTCGAGGCAGAAGGTTGAGCCGTCCGTACAACTTAATAGCTCCGTTGAAGAGAGCACGAGATCCTCAATTCTGAGGACTTCTCTGGTGATCGTGGGGTTCATAGTGTGGAGCGGTGGGGGAGATGGCGTCAGGGAGAGGGGCATCGGCCGGATCGGGCCCTTCAGCCAATGACACCACATGGATTGAGCAAATGCTTAAACCACGGGCGAGGTCTGCCATGCCGGGGACGTCACGCACGAGGCCTGCAACGGCAAGGGAAACGTCAGGGCTTCAACTTCAAAGCATCCCTCGTGGTACGCAAAATTCAGGCATCCCACCATCAGCGAGCCCAGCAGTTCAGAAAATAAAAGCCGCAATGCGATCAACGAGAAGAACTCGAAGCTTTACATGCAAAAGTTCACCACAAATCCTGCTGCGGCTAATTCGGCGAAAGGAAAGATCGTAGAAATACCATCGCAATTACATGCCACTGGGTTCTCTCAAACGATAAGGCCAAAAAGTGCGTCTCCTCGGCGAGGCAGTAAAGATATGCATACTGCGTATAAAGAACCCGCGTTAATAGCGTCGCCGATATCTGTGAATCTTGTATCTGCTTTAAGGAAGATGGAATATCTTCCGCGGTACATAATGCTTTCAATTTAATGGAAGCAGCCTCAAAAGCAAGCCAGCATACCAAACCACAAGCCCATTTCTCCGCCAATTTAACCTCAAACCATCCAATTGGCGCACACTTCTCCGGATTTTATTCGAAAAACCACTACACCACTTCTCGAAATGCTGTCAAAGCTACTGACGTCTCAAATCTTCTCCGCCCAAAGTCAGCAAACGGCCATAAAAGATCTCATACTGTGGAAGGCATTGTCACTGAGGAACGGAATAATGACCCGCTGCTTTTGTTTAGCACACCACAGAAAGATAGTGGATATACCGTTGCTAGGATTGACGTGGAGGACCATGCCGGAGAAAGATCGTTAAAGCTTCCAGGGAGAAAGATCTTCCATGTTTCGGATCTTGCCATGATCGACACACATCTTTGTACATTAACGGATCCTGAATGCACTAATGAGCAAACGCTGGATGCTCTAAATGCTCTAATCCTTCTTGCCGATGAAAACAGTCAGTATCTTTTTGCCTATTATCCTTTACTTAAAAATGTTAAACTATATCTCAGAAACTCACGGTATAACCGCACTTTACGATCATGGCGCGGTAACAATTCTTCTGGCATTAATGTGTCGTCTGAGCGACAACATTGAAGTTCAAATGCAGGCATGTCAGCTACTTCAGCTATTGGCGGAAGATAACCGTAAGCTTAAATTTAATCTGTAACTTACCGTTTAGCATTGGCGGTCACTTCAATTTTCAGACACAACGGTATACCCATAATACTGAATTCAATGGGTTGTATATCAAAAGGTTTGATTGATTAAGACATGAATCTAACATATCCAGAGTATCATAATCGCAACCAACACGCATATACTAGCGACCATGGAAACCGTCAGTCAAACAAGCTTTCCGCAAGAAACAAGAAGACCCACCTTTCTCAGTCACGATCGAATTCGAAGAATAACCTTTACAGAACTTCTTCGCTTGGAAGTGCTACATCATTAGCGTCGCTAGCACCGAGTGACGGTGATCCCTCAGTCGCTGAGAGGGTAGACCGAAAATCCTCCTACATCACCTCACATGCTGCATACGGACATCAGTTCACAGGATTCGGCATGATGCCAAGCAATGAGGATAACTTAATTATGGGCTTGCTGCAAAAGTACTTTGACCCGAGATTTATTAATCAGATGGAAAAGATGGACAAAACTACGAGAGCTGAGATCATTAAACATCTTCTTTTCTTGTTTGAGAAGGTGGATAGACTTTTGACCGTCAGTTCTTGTATATCCTTAGATATTGAGCTGGATGATGCAATGGACAGTATTGCCAACGAAGCTGCTCGTATTCTCAGTTGCGAGCTTATTATAATGTACTTGATCGATCCGGACACTGGAGAGCTCGTCGTTGCGATTACGATCCCACTTTAGATGCAAAAGAGAAGGAGTTGTTGTCAGACATGAGATATCCGCCAGGAGCTGGAATCGCTGGTTGGGTCGCCCAACGTGACGAGCCTGTGAACATCAGGGATGCTGTCAACAACGAACATTTTGATGCAGACGTTGATACAAGGGGTGCTTCTGATGTCATACCTCATTCGATTATATGCTTCCCGATCAAGACACGTGATAATACTTTGAAAGGTGTTATCGAGGCTGTAAACAAGATTGGGCAAAATGGAGTTCTTCAACCTTTCAACCATGAGGATGAGTTTTTACTGAAAACGCTATGCAAGCAGGCGGGAATTATCATCAACAATGCTCAGATGTATGACACTATGAAGAAAACGCAGAAGAAGGTGGAAGTGCTACTAGAGACGACACGGTCATTGGGATCAACGCTGGAGCTGGATCTCCTCGTGAAGATGATCATGGACGCGGCAAAGGAGCTTCTGTCAGCAGATCGCTGTACACTCTTCTTGTTTGATCCGCAAGCAAAGCAACTTCGTGCACATATTCAAGGTCGTGATATAATCCAAGAAATCAGGATCCCCGTGAATTCTGGAATTGCTGGATTTGTATTTACGTCTGGGAGTGCGTTTTTTGGATTGTTCAAAACACCCCTTTTTACTAACAATTACTCTTTCCGCAGACTCTGTGAATATTCATGACGCGTACAAAGACTCGAGGTTCAACCCCGAAGTTGACCGACAGACAGGGTATATCACCCGCAACATACTGTGTATGCCCATAAAAAAATATTAGCGGAGAGGCAATTGGCGTTACCCAAATGATTAATCGTAAGAAGGGAGCTTTTGGTGCGGAAGACGAGAAAATTCTCAGTTCTTTCTCTGCACAAGGTATGTCCAGTTTTGGCATTTACCGCTAACACTAGATTAGCTGCCGTCGCTATTGAAAAATCATACCTTTTTAAGAAAACTGAAGACACTCTTCGTGAAACCTCTCAAGTAAAAACCTACCTATCTATGATTCTCCAATCCATCACCAACGTCGTCCTCACCCTCGATGGCGACGGCCACCTTAGTCACATCAACCATCCCTCCAAAATGGAAATGGAGGCCATGTTAGAAGAAATGAAAACAAGCCATTACGCGAAATGGTTAGGTCCCGAGAACGCTACATTCGTGTCTGACATTGATCGCGCGTTTAATACACCGGGAGGAACTATCATTGCGCAGGATTATGAATTGAGCCTTGATGGGAAAGTGCGAAACGTAAACTACACTATTGTGCAGATGACGACCGAATTGGCGATCGGGATAGTAGTTCCGGGAAGAGTTATAAGGATACGAATACCTACGCGAGTACGGGTGTTGTTATTGTGCTGGAAGATATTAGTTCGGAAAAGAGAGCTCTGATGACTCTTGGGAGGTAGGGCACGTTATATTGAGAAGGCTTTCTCATAATCTTTTTCAGATATATGTCTCCTGCACTTGCGAAGCAGGTGATGGCGGAAGATGGCGGTCAGCTGGGTGGAAAAAGGAAAAAAGTCGCTATTCTTTTCTCCGACATTCGTTCCTTCACTACCCTTTCTGAGTCCATGGAGCCCCATGAAGTCGTCGAACTTCTGAACCACCACTTAGTGATGCTGTCAATGCTATTCTTGCCGAGCAGGGTAAGAAGACCCTCTATAGACCAGATATTTATAGTCATTTAGGTATACTCGATAAATATATTGGAGATGCTGTTATGGCTGTCTTTGGGGTTCCTTTCGTGAATCCGGATGATTCTATACATGCTTGCAATGCCGCGCTTCGAATGAAAGATAGCGTTGGTATCTTTAACGAGCACAGGGCAAAAAGTGGCCTAAAAGAGATCAAGATTGGAATCGGAGTCAACACGGGAATGGTTAGAACAAACACATATTCAATTACGTGAAAAGAAAAAGTGCTAACACATCATTGCATGGCACATATAGGTTCTTTCCGGAAACATTGGGTCAACAAAACGCATGGAATTCTCATGCATCGGAGACGCCGTCAATCTCGCCTCCCGTATTGAAGGCCTTACCAAACATTACGCCCGTCACAATCCTCATCACCGAGCACACCCTTCTAGAAACTCATGACCAATTTGTCACAAGAGAAGTCGACCAAGTCATCGTCACCGGAAAATCCAACAAGGTCGCCATTTTCGAACTTCTTGGGAGAAAGGGCGATCCACTTCCAGAAAAAGTCCTTGAAGGCGCTCATCTGTTCCGACAGGGACTGTCAAAGTACCGGAAGAAATTCTTCAAGGAGGCTATAGATATCTTTGAGACAGCTATTAGGGTTGCGGATGATGGGCCGAGTAAGACTTTGGTGCAGAGATGCAGAAATTATCTGGTAAATCCGCCCCCGGCAGATTGGAATGGTGTGCATGTTGCGGAGGGTAAATGATGAGGTTTGGGATCGTGATGCTCCAATGTATCAAGTTATAGTTAGTTGCACTGTACTATAGATTAAAATAAATATGGCCAAGCATCGGCTAATGCACTGTAAAAACCCAATATGATGTTATAAAGCAATAATAGATATGTGCTTTGAAACGACGCGGAGATATATTTGAGGGGTATTATAAACGAAATAAATATGACCATGCATTTTAACGAGCTCATTTTTTAGAGGCGCTCCAGTCCTTTGTGAGGTCAACTCCTTCCAAGTGAGTGTTTGTGATCTTGATCCTCCTGCCTCTTTTTGTCTTTGCCTTTGCAACAACCTAACCGAATGTTAACGTACCGAAAAAATAATTATCCACCTTTTTTGTCTTCAACAGCAAGCTTGAACCATCCAAAGTTCTTAATCCGGCTAAAACGTTTACTAAATATGACATTGGTCAAGTATACCTTTGGTCAATTCTTTAAGCAACGCCTCCTCGTCTGCAGGTAATTCCACCTCATGCCAGTATTTTGCAAATTCCGAAGACGGATATTCTGCAGGTCCTTGAAACTCATAAATTCTTCCATAAAAATACGTTTAATAACCTACCGTCTCCTACTTTCTCATTCATGCAATTGATGTATGCGACACGAGGTGTGTCATCTTTATTCCTAGTCAAAAAGATATCCCCACTCTTCTCCAGCTCCTTCAAATAGCGTCACTAAACATCAAATCAACAATCTTACATCCACCATAGCATAAATATCAGGGCATGATTCCTTCAATTCTCGAATATCAGTTCCTTGGGTATTGATGTTGGATTGTAAAAGTTCCAACAGCTCCTCTTTGCTTTGAATTGAATAATCATGCTACGATGATGAGAAACGATAACGAGGAGAAGGGGTGTACCTTGTACCAAATCAGTTTGGTATCAAGGTCGTAGTCTATCTTATCGCAATGCCTCCACACTGATGTTTCAGCAAGGCGAAACGTGAGCTGTTTCTGCATCGCTCCCAGCGACATCTTCTTTCCATGTTGCTCCTTTGCATAGATTAGATGATTGGAAGGTGGTATCTTTATATACTACCTTCAATACTTTTAAGATGTCAAAGAGCTTCTTTTGTTCTGCACTCATTGCGTTTGAGGTGTTGATTTGGAGAAGGTTGTCATGCGAGGTTTTCGCAAGAAACTTATGGTTCTTCTGAAATGAGGCAAAGGCATAGAAAACTGAACAATGCAAAAGAGTCTCGGTGCTAAAGATACTGTGCAATTATGGATACATAGATAAAGTTGAGGGTACAATCGATCTTAGAGCAACCCTCTGCAAATTCTCGTGAAGTGACTGAGGCAAAAAAACTGAGATCAAAACAGACGAAAGAAAACACGAAATAATATAAACATTCAATCCTCGGCCTCCGAGCCCCCAACTGATTCTACTTTCACTACAGTCTCCAAAATCCTTCTTGATCTTCTCGGGTGTATCGCTACACTTGCAATAAACGTTCCCACAAGCTCTGTATCCCGCATATCACAGAAACCGGGCGCGATACGCATCCAAGGCCCTCTGCAACAAATGAGGCTTACCAATGAGCTTAGAGTTGAGGTGGGCGAGTCTCCATGCCACCTCGTTGCAAAACACCTCCTGGTTATATCGCAACGAGGTAAAATCAGACTCGCTAGGCTTCAATGATGACGGGAACGGCGAGCGTGGATCGTCGGAATCGTTGAAGGGAGGAAGGCCCGCGTAGTGGAGGGATTGGAGGTAGGCCTCAAATGTACCCATGGACCGAGGGTAGACACAATTATCTTCCTTGAATTCATCGTCTGCAGCCGAAGGATCGACCAAGTCAACGTCAACGCGGATGCGAGTTTTGTAGAGACGCCCTTCTGCGGTCCCCTCAAACGTGATTGATTTGGGTGACTTTTGCCTCCGCGCAAGCAGAGAGAGAATTTCGGACCAATCTGAGTTCTCGTTGGTCCTCTTAGCCTCATTTAAAAGCTCAACCTCGTCAATCTCATTTGCAGGGTCATCGATTTTATCGTTGCGCCTTCTCAGCGTGCCATTGACGTACTTCTCTTGACGAAGCACGCGCCTTGACCTCAATTCCGGGAACCGATTCCGAAAACTATCTACAGCACGTTGGATCAGACCGCGACGGCCTCCAATCTCCTTCTCATTTCGGTAAGCAAGTTTCCATCCAAGAAAATTAACAGAGCTTTCATAATCCCATCTGTTGCCTTTGTAGTCGCTCTTGTTACAGTTGGCCTTTGGGTAGACGCAATTTTGCACCTTAAACTCCTCCGTAAGGTCTTCAAACGCGACGCTGTCAATATCTGTTCGAATGAGAAAACCTTGTCGGTTGCCCCGTATGGTGTAGTAAAACGTAATCCATTCAACCCCTTCTATGACTTTCACCACAGGTATGGACGCAGGAACTGTATGAGCCTTTGGCAAAAGAGAATCTTCGATCATGGGCACCTTTGTTTCCGTTTCTGGCTCAGCTTCATCTGCTATAGATTTTCTCTTTTTTGGCATCCTCGTAGGAGTCTTTTTCGGTGGGGGAGGGGTTGGGGTTGGGGGAGGTGCAATGATTTGTGACGGGACTTTTTTTGGAGGTGGTTTAGGGACGGGGGTGGAAGGAACGGCTTGTAGAGGAGACTTTTGAAGTGGTGAACCAGATGGGGTGGCCATGGAAGCCAAGGCATTCATGTGAGCAATATGTTGCTGCTGCTGATGAATGATTCGTGCTTGCACCTCGAGGGCTTGCTGTGCAGCCGCCGTATGTGATGATGGAGGATGAAACATGCCGTAAGGATGCATCATATATGAAGAGGAGTACGGCATAGACGGATGAGCACCTTGGAGATGATCTGCTCCAGATCCCCCAGGGAAAAGTGAGTACATTCCGGGATGACCCCCAAAACCGTTGTAGTGATATGACGAATCCATGGACATGGTAAGACCAGGATGTATAGAATGTTGAGCGGCGTAAAAGTCCAACTCGCTTTGGTTTCTTGGTGGAGTCGGTGGGATGAGATGACGAGATGGATGATCCACACACCGTCATGCGAATATGATCTATCTGGTCCCCTCGGGTTGCTTTTTCGACGTTTGAAAGCTTTCAGGGCATGTTCATCAGTCTTAGAGTCTGGCATTTCTCGGTGAACAGCCAGTTGCATGCAAACACCTAAGACTTCCAGTTAGCAAGTGTATCCATCAGACCACCAGCAACAAGAATGAAAGTACTCACCCTCTACCCTGTGCCTTCTTGAGACTCAAAGGTAATTGCGAGAGGATAATGGAACTGAAGGTACACGATATGCAGGAACAGCAAGACTTATTTAGAGCTAGAAAAAGAGGCTGGGCCGCAGTAGGGAATGAATTAAAAAAGACCAGGGTAACAGAGTATGAATGCAGAAAGAATGAGAGAACAAGGATGAACGCCGGATAACGAAAAACGGGTGCAGCAGAGTTAGGCAAGTGTTGAAGGTGAGACTTGGTTGGGCCCGAGGATGGATGGATTGGGAGGTCGAACAACGGAGGGTGAAATTTAAAATTGTCTTTGCTGCGGCATCGCGTCAAAGCACTCAAAACCCTTTTTTGCGCATTTCGTCCGATGTTGTGGATGTCGCGAGGACTCGCCGTGGGGTGCTTTCCTGCTTTTAGCCCTTGTTTTTTCATATACTCTTGAGACCTGTACTCTATCGGAGTTTCTTTGTCGAGTACGCAAAGACGTATTCGATGTGATCAGGGGGACAGCAATGTGCCTCCCAACACAACCATAGGTGTGGAGCCTTCATGACGTGGTTTTATGGGAAACATCTCCCTCCGGGGGAGTGGTGGAGGAAGACGAAATCTTTCTTTCAACCATGCTCGGCCAAACCACTGAAATCGTTGAGAAGCTGCAAAAGCCCATCCATGCAGCCAGCGAGCTCGAGTTTAAACTTCGCGAGACCGAGGAATCTTTCTTTGGCTTGGAAGGTATGAATTCCGTGATATTGTGTTAAAGCATCAAGTACTTTTGGAGAGACTTCGGGCGCTGAATGGCGAGAATACACGCACTCTTGAAGAGATGAAAAACATGGACGCCGTCCTCTCCCGTCTCGCCGACGACCAAAAGAAAACGCTGACCGAAGGATTGACCCGCTTAAAAGCTTAAGACGGATGAGCTGTTGGGAGACCGAACATGGTAGTGGGTTTAATTGCAGGATCTGCATGCGTCGATGTTAATAAAGAATTTAAATATGTGGGCCAGATGATCTCCCTTCTACTGCAAATCCGCATCTACCCCACCTTGACACATTTCTCCAGTGCTCTAGTCATGAGAAGCTCGGGTAGCTCGTCTAAGACGACCCATAATCCATTGCTCGTGAGAGACTCAGTTGGAAAAACTAGACCTTCTGTCTATGACTTGCCTGAGGCAAGCCATGTTTATGGGAAGAAGGTCGAAAGAAACCCTGAGGAGACTGCTGCCCAAGGTGACATAATCCTTTTTTGATCATGCATAAGCTATAAGAGTCACTACAGGATGAATATAGTCTTAATTATTATTCTTATTTTAGTTCTTCAGCATTGGAACGTGAAGGCAACTTCCAAACATGCCATCCCCGCTTTGGACTACATTACGATGAACCGCAATACGGCAAAACAGGGGATCAATTCTCCCAAGGAGATCAGGGACTATCGAAAGGGTCATCCAGTGAGGATGAAGGTTGGGGACAACGCGGTCTACGCCAAATTGAACACGGCAACCAACGGTGAAACTTCCGCAGAGCTTCGTCGACAAAGGCTGATCGGCCCGCTTCCTAGTGATCACGATAAGGCATTTGCTTACGGAAAACCGACCAGGTAATCAATATATCGTTATCTAAATTTTCGTCTCATTGTTGTGTAGGCCCTCCACACCTGTAGCTTGCCTGATGACGGATGTCTATCAACGTGAATGGATTGAGGATCAAGAGAAGCGCGAGAAGGAACGGGAGACTGTGGAAAGGGTTGGTGAAATAATATTTAGGCAACCATAACAGTTATAAGGAACGCACTAAGCGAAAGCAAACAAAAACCGTGACTCCCGCCAAAGTCTCGCTTCCCAAAAAGATTCTCCTCATCGACAAAGACCCCAACACCTTATTTAAACTTAGCAAGTTCCAAAAACGGAAACCAAAGATCAGTTCTCTTCGTGAGGGTGTTATATTAAAGACATCGCCGAATGCCACTCGCTCCTTTCCTAAAGAGAAAAATCCAGCTGGATCCACGGAAAGGCAGAAGGACGGCGCGTCCCCTTCTGTGGCGAAGCCGGCGAGCCACCAGTGGTATCAGAAAAGCCGACGAAGAAAGGGGTGCACTTCGATGGACAAGGCGAAGCGGTGAAGGAGTCAAAGTTGAGGAAGTACACGGCGGAGCCAGGACGTGCCCCTGACGGGTGGGAACCTTCAGCGGAATTGCTTAAATCACAGACAGTGAAGAAGAACCATGCTGAACAACAAAGGAGATGAAAGCTGAGCTGAAGACCATGATGCTTGACTGACGAAGAGCTTACTTTGCCTAACCCCGCCTGCAAGCAAAACAATTATAAATTACAATTTATCGCATACGCTCACTTTCCTGAATTAAACGAACGGAAACCACCTCAAAAGATAAATGCCCCCAAAGATCAATCTAATAAATAAATCTATTCAACAATATGCACAAATACAACGGTGCAGTAAGACTCATCGATGATAAACAGATAGAGAGAGAAAAAGGGACAGCACTCTAAATCAGCATATCTTCGTTCCTGAGGTATTCGCCGACATCGGCCTGATGGTAAACAACGATGGATGTAGGGTCGACCTTGCGGGTGTCCTGAGTTGTTCTAGCTGTCACTCCGAAACCCAAGGGAATGTCCGACATTGAGAAGATAACGACACCCTGATGCTCCGGGGTGTCCTCCGTAATCCTTCCTAGGTGCGCCTTCAAAATGTGGTTTCCGTACATAAAAGGCATCTCTCCATTTGGTTTAACCCAAACTTTATACTGTAAGAGTGTTAATAAATAAAATGCGACTGAAGTTGGCAGATCAAGGCTCACCTTGGCATACTGGGCAAGGTATTCTAGAGCAGTAATGTGGAGCTTAAACTTTCCAGTCTTGGTAAACTTTCCAAAGCACACACCAAGAGAGAGTAGGTTCGGGTTAATGCTTGATGCCTTCTTCATTATATCGTCACTACAAACAATAAGAATGCATACAAGTACAGGAGTAAGAGCAGTACCTAACGTAGTATACACGATCCTTGTGAAGTCTGAAGCAATGGGGTTCATCTTGACGGTCAATCAACTGAGCGATGTTCCTTCCAATGCTAAAACGAACGATAAAGTTATCGATTAAAATCAACCGAAGGACATTTGTTTGCATCCACGCAATAATGCAGTGGCAGATCGTATCTATAACGATCACTTACTATTTTGCAAGCTTCTCAAACAGGGTCTTGACCTCCTCTTCTGTTAATGGCCTCATCTTCCCGAACTTTTTTTTTTTTTTTGTGATGCCTTCGTTGACAAACTTCCATGCAAGCGCAAAGGCATTCAGTTACCAAGCGTACCGAGCGCTCCTAAATATAAGTCTTTCATTGCCGTCATCGTGGTATTATATGGATGCATGACAACGACGCCGGAATGATCTCGTTAACTGTAGTTCTGCTTATCTCCTTGAGCTGAGGATCTCAAGTAGCGGCTCATTTTATAAGAAGTTGTACTCATTTTGGAGGTTGTCGATTTGAGCGGACCTCAAACCAACAGTCCGAAGACATCTGCCGTCTACACAGTACGGGGTTACTTTTAAAGCCCAACCATAAATTGCGAAATGATGCGGGAGTATGTTCCTTCGAAGTTCGGCCGCGTTGGCGAATCTGTCTCCCCTCTGAGCTTCCGCTCCAAGGAAGGCTCCGCCTTCAGCATCCACGTGCTGGACCACAGCCTTGTAAGAATTCAGCATGTTCCTCCCGAGGGTGACTACGCCGGACAACTCCCTCAAGAATCCACTCACTCTGTCGCTCCTGATGATCCCAGCATCGCATCTCAGCCAAGCTTCTGGAATGTCTTCAACCGACATAACGAAAATTGCTTCGAGTGATAGTCCTGCAGTGCATGTTGGCCGGCCTTCCTCGCGATGAAGTACCGAAAAGGTTCCCATGTCCACCGCCAGATGTTACTCCCACATCCGCAGGGGACTTGGCCGTGGTCACGGACACTCTCCGCATCAATGTACATATGGACCTGAAGATGGAGACATCTCTTTGACCTGGTCCTCAACAGCCGCACCCGAAGTTTCACTTCTTCAAGACCTCCCGCACCGTTCTTACTCCCTATTCAGAAATAGTTTGGGAGCCCGCCACTTTGTCCTCTACAAGTACAGCGATGTCTTTTACGGCATGGGAGAGCGCGCTTCACCTCTCACGCTAAACAAAAGAAGATTCCGTCTCGAAACAATGGACGCACTTGGATACACTGCCGATGACACGGACCCTCTTTACAAAAATATTCCTTTCTACATTGCCTTGGATACTGTTACGCGGCAAGCGTTTGGTGTCTATTACGATTCCTTAGCCTCTGGTGTCAGCGACTTTGGTCAAGAAATTGATGCTTTTTGGGGAATGTATCGCCATCATACTTTGAACGCTGGAAATGGTCTTGATATGTACTTCATTTTTGGACCCACTATCGAGAAAGTCGTCGAGGGTTTTACCAGGATTGTTGGACACCCAATTTTGCCACCGAAATACGCCCTTGGATATCTGGCCAGCTCCATGGGATATGCTGAGTCCGAGCAAGCTCAATCCCTCATTATGGCCTTTCCAGATTTGTGTCGAAAATGGAATATTCCATGTGATCTTTTGCATCTGTCTAGTGGATATACAAGTGAGTTTACCTTTTCAGAACGTTATCAAGTTTAACGTAAGCATAATTCAGCTGATCCTGAATCTGGAGCAAGAAATGTGTTTACCTGGAACAGGTTTTGTGAGAAGATATCTATCTGATCTGACGATATACAGACAGAGATTCCCCAGACCCACAAGGACTTATTTCAGGCCTTAGGAAGAGCGGCATCCGTATTGCAGCCAACATTAAGCCTTGGCTTTTGTCTCGCCATCCAGAGTATGCCAAATTGTTCGCCAAACAAGGGTTTATTTGGAGTGCGGAGGTAATAGAAAGACTTTCCCTTTTACTGATGCCGGGGTAGGAAAACACCGCATCCCTCACGCGTTTATGGAGTGCTGGGGGTGGTGCGAACGCTACCGGCTCTTACATAGACTTTTCTAGTGAAGGTGGTCGTGAATTCTGGGAAAAAGGGTGTCAAAGAACTTCTTGAAATGGGAATTGAAGGCATCTGGAACGACAACAACGAATTTGCGTTGCCGGACGATAATCATATCTATGCCCATGCCAATAAAAGAGGTGCACCTGCAAACACCGGGTCAGCAGGCCGGCCACTTCAAACTCTTATGATGGCCACAGCCTCCTTTGAAGCGTTAGTCGAAACTTTCCCAAAGCGCAGGCCGTTCCTTATCACTCGGTCGGGATGCTCTGGTATTCAACGTTATGCTGCTCAGACGTGGTCTGGGGATAACTTCTCGTCGTGGGAGACCCTGAAGCATAATATTCCGATGGGATTGAATGCCGGATTATCTGGCCTTTCGGGTTATGGCCATGATGTCGGTGGATTTGTCGGGCCGCGTCCTGACGCTGAACTGTTTGTGAGATGGATTCAGAATGGAATTTTTCACTCAAGATTCTGTATTCACAGTTGGAAGGACGAGGGATTGACTGAGCCTTGGATGTACCCTGAGGTACAAACAGTTTTACTTAAAAGCACTGACTTTCATCTTAGGTGGTTCCGATTATACGTGAAGCTATTCATCTCCGCTACAAGCTTCTTCCGTATCTATACACACTCAGTCACGAGGCCGCTCGTACTGGACATCCAGTGATCAGACCCCTAGTCTATCATTTCCAGCTCGACCCAAGGTTCAATCATCCTCATTCGAATTTATGCTCGGCAAGCATCTCCTCATCGCGTCCGTCTTTGAACCAAAAGCCGTTACTCGACGCGTCCAGCTTCCGTCAGGTGACCCCTGGTGTGACCTTTGGACCGGGGACTGGCACCTCGGTGGCAAAGAGGTGGAGTTACAAGTCCCGCTTGAACGGTGTGGTGGCGTTCTTGCTTACTCCGGGGCAATGATTCCAACTGGACCTGTGTTCAACTTTGTAGGCGAGAAAGACTCTGATAACGAGAGACTTATTTGGTGCTTCCCGTTCCCTGTTAAGGATGGCGAAAAAGGGAGCAGGAAGAGTGAGATGTTGCTTGTGGAGGATGATGGGGAGAGCAGGGATTCGCTTACTACAGAGATTAAGTTGTCAATGGAGGCTGGCTCCACAGACGTGACTGTTAGCATATCAGTGTTGAAAAAGGGATTCGCGCTGACGTACGATAGAATCTGGTTTGTCCTTCCTCATGGAGATAAACGATCTCTCAAGGCTGTCGGCGAGGGTGTCACGTCGCGTACAGGGGAGGATGGGCGAACGCATATTGGCATCTTTGTAAAGCTGTAATCTCAATAAATTTGTCCTCAACAAAGGTGATTTCATTTTTTGGGTTCAGTCACAGTCAACGATGGGTGATGCGATAGTGCCGGACATTACTGCGGACAGGGATGACGTTCCCAGCGGTCTGCCATTGGACAAGGAGAAAAGGTTCTCAAAGTTTGATGCATCGGATTCCAGGCTTCAGATCGTCAATGACGACAAGAACTTTTCGTAAGTAGCTACATCTCATCAGCACTCCCGCCACCAATACTGGCGGAACCCACTGACCCGTCCTTACATGCTTTGCTCTTTTCAGACCGATCGTATTGGAGTACATGAAGAAGCACTGGAAGATATCGGACCGCGGATTTGATTACAATGTTGTTGCTGTCTTCGGATCTCAAAGTACTGGAAAGAGTACACTACTGAACAGACTCTTTGGAACCAACTTTGACGTGATGAATGAGGCAACTGGAAGGCAGCAGACCACCAAAGGTGAGTTGTCAAAGCCTTACGCTTAACTGGACGCCTCATTGATACCAACTTTGCAGGAATTTGGGTCAGCAAGGCGAATGAGGCGAATTTAATGGTCCTGGATGTTGAGGGAACGGACGGTGGAGAGCGGTTCGAGGATCAGGATTTTGAGAGAAAGTCTGCATTGTTCTCTTTGGCTATCAGTGAAGTTGTTATCGTCAATATGTACGAGAACAGTGTCGGTCTTTATAATGGAGCAAACTTGGGACTTTTGAAGACTGTCTTGGATGTGAATCTTCAGCTCTTCCAACAAGCTGGGTATGTGTCACTCTGTCATCTTCCAGTCTGATCATCCATTCATGCGTAACTAATTCATCGGGTTCACCATTCCAGCTCTCCGAAAACCTGCCTTCACTTTGTCATCCGTGATTTCACGGAACAAACCCCCTATCCAAACTCGCCGCCACCATCATGGGCTACCTCAACAAAATTTGGGCAAACCTCAGCAAACCCTCTGGCAAAGAAGACTCCAAGATTGATGACTTCTTCGATTTCGCCTTTGCTGGGCTTCCTCACAAGATTTTTGCGCGAGAGAGTTTTGAGAACAGCGTCTCAAAGCTCCGCTCTAAATTTATTGACAAGACTAACCCTGATTACGTATTTAAGCCGAACTATCATAAACATATTCCCGCAGACGGCTTCCCTATTTTCGCGCAGAACATCTGGGCAAAGATTTTGTCGAATAGGGATTTGGATTTGCCAACGCAGACGCAGTTGTTGGCGCAACATCGGTGTGAGGAGATTGCGAAAGAGGTGTTTGAAAAGTTCACGGGGACCGTGGGGAAATTTAAGGGGCTGTTGGAGTCGGGAAATGTCATCGAGACGCTTGGTGCGGAAATCAACACAATTGTGGATGAATGCCTTGGTATGTAGATTGTTGTGGGCTCCTTACTTTTTCTGACTTGGAGTCTACAGTCGACTTTGATAGAGAGGCATCTCGGTATCACTCGGCTGTTTACAAGGAGAAACGTGCGGAATTTTACGAGAGAATGGCTGTTGCTTTGAACGTGTTTTACGTGCAACAACTTGGGAACCTCCATAAGAAGGCTGTTGCGGTGTTCAAGTCTTCACTCGCAGCGAAGTTGGCGAATGAGGAGGCAGGAGGTTTCTCGGTTAAACTGCGTGATGCGACAGCTGAAGCTGAGAAGCTTTACACAAACGGCGCGGAAGGTGCGTCATTTGGTTTGATTATCTAAGTTTCTGTTTAATTTGCTTTAATTCGTTGAATTTCCAGGGGCTAAGCTGAAGGGAGCAAACTGGGACAATACAAAGTATACTTCGCTGTTCCTGGGTGAAATTGCAAGAATTGGCAAGGAGAAGAGGTCAGAAGCCATTGATAAAATGGTTAAGGGATTGGAGAAAACTGCAGGAGAAGCTTTATCGGATTCTGTCCAGTTGGCCTTTAATGAAGGATCTCTGCAGTTGTGGAAGAATGTTGTGATGGCCTTTAAGGGAACTGTTGAAATTACTGAGACTCAACTTCGCAAGAAGTGCCAAGGTAATTTGTGAATACACTCCTTAAAAACCCATTTAAACTGACTTGATCTGTGTTTCAGGCTTTGAATCGCCCGATGATGAAATCAAGTCTCTCACAAGTTCTCTTCTCTGGCAAAACTGGTCTGCGTTATTGGAATCTATCCACAAGGAGCTCGCCACAGAAATTTTACTTGGACGTCTTCGTACGCGCTTTGAAACGAAATTCCGTTACGATGATAAGGGTGTTCCGAGGATATGGAAGTTGGACGATCCTATTGATACGTACTTTAAGAACGCAACAGATGATGTTGAGAAGCTTCTTAGCTTGCTCACAAAGATTGATGTGCCGTTGCAGATGATCCCCGATGAGGTTATTGAGGATGAGGTTAGAACGCAAATTACGATGTCTGTCATATCTGTACTAAATGTCTTTGATTATGTGTAGCGCTTCATTCCATCCTCTCTCACCGTTCTTAGCGCTGCTCAACTACAATTAGTGAGAGAGCGCTTTAAAAAAGACGCAGACTCCCTTTTTATTGAAGCGAAACGGTCCATGGTCATCACTACAGCAAAGATTCCTTTCTGGTTTGTCGCACTCACCATTTTGCTTGGCTGGAATGAATTTATGGCGGTGTTGAGGAGTCCGCTCTACTTTATCACCCTTCTTCTCTTTAGTGCTGGTAAGCTTTCCTTGCTTTAAACATAAATTCATCACATTTCGCGTAGGTGCGTATACGATCTGGTATCTTGGCATGATCGCTCCTATGTATAGTGTTGTTAAGGCCACCTCGCGTGAAATGGCAAACCAAACACGAACTATTTTAGAAGAACGGGGTGTGGCTGTCGACAATATCATTAGTGGTCGCGTTTTTCAAGAGCCTGCGTCGATTCTTCGTTCGAATAACACTTCGACCGCCCGACCTGTCAAATCCGCCAGCACACCGATAAATGGCGAGAGCTTCGAGATGAAGCCAACACGGAGTAATACCGTACCGTTGAGAAGGACGAGTGATGATGCGGGGGTTTCGGGGAGGAAGGGATTTTCTGCTGATGACGATTGAAGTCGATTTTGATTTTTACCTACTTTCAGTCGCATCCTTGCGACTATTTAGCATGTTTGTTAAAACGAATGCGGCTCTACCGTCCTTCGTTGTGTTTTTTGTTGTTGTTTTCCTTGTCAGGCTAGAATTTGAGAGAGAATATATTACCCGGGTGTTTGTCTAAGTTGCATCATTTACATTTAGTTTTATTAGGACGTGAGGCTTCTGTTATTGCATTAGACAATGGTGCAGGTAGGTGCGATGGCTTTCCACTCCATGTCTAAGTCAGTCCATTTTGGCGGCGTGGGTGTATTTATTTAAGTCAAAAACAGAATTTTTGCCAAACCCCTTTGTCCGCGATCAGACAAATCACAGCGTTCCCCCATTAACCTCCAAACCCTTTCTCCTCTCTCACCCGCTCCGTTCTTCTCCATTCAGGTCTTTATCCTTGCGTCGGAAAGAAACCGATTTTTGCTTCAGATCTTTAAATCATCCGGCATCGTTAGCAACTCTCGACTCAATCCGCTACTTACAATTAACACAACAATGGCCAGTCCCTTTGGCAACCTCAACGGCCAAATGGTCTCCAACACCGCCAAGGATGTCGCCCAACAAATCATTGTTGCCGTCAACACCACCTTCACCGTCGCCGCTCAAGTCTATTCCGCCATTCCCGGTTCTCAAGTCGTATATAAGTACATCAAAGATTCGCATCAGAACGATCCCCTCAGAACCGCGCTGGAGGGTGCGCTTATCGTGTTTATGATTTGGTACTTTTTCATGAAAAAGTATAAGCCGGATAGTAAGGATGATGTGAAGTTGACAGAGAAGGTTTGTTGAGGTTGTTCAGCCACCGGCCTTTGTTGATGCGGTTCTGTGTAGGAAATCCAAGAGCTCTGTGATGACTGGGAACCGGAGCCGCTCGTTCCGCTGTTGTCGGATTTCCAGCGATCTGAACTCGACAAGCTTCCCGTTATCACTGGGTAGGCCTATTTTTTTTGGGAGAGCACTGTCTCAACGTTGTTATCAGACCTGCTGGCCCGAAAGTTAAGCTTGCGGATGGAAAGGAGAGGATCAACCTTGCAAGCTTCAACTTTATCGGTGCCATGAACCAGGAGATTATTAAAGATAAGGCTGTTGAGGCCCTTCGCAAGTATGGTGTTGGATCTTGTGGTCCTCCTGGTTTTTACGGAACTATCGGTGAGGATTAGATATCTGCGAGTGATTTGTTAATGTTGTGGAAGACTAACGATTATTGTTCTTGGATTTTACAGATGTTCACATGGAACTTGAGGCCGCTCTTGCTCGTTATGTCGGCACTGAGGCTGCTATCATTTACTCTCAAGGGTTCTCTACAATCTCCTCTGTTATTCCGGCCTTCGCTAAGCGCGGTGATATTCTTGTGATGTGAGTAGGGAATCGGTTTTTTGTGTTGTGCTAACGTTTTCATTTTTCTAGCGACAACGGTTGCAATCTTGCTATCCACAAAGGAGCGGCTCTTTCTCGCAGCACTATTAAGTACTTTAAGCATAACGACATGAAGGATCTCGAGGCTGTTTTGGAACGTGTTCAACTCGACAGTATTAGGGTTGGTTTTCTATGGCGTGTACTCTATCTCTCGTTTCATAGAATATAACAATTTTTATCCCTTTTTTGATATCCAACAGAACAAAACCCCTCTTTCTCGTAGATTCATTATTACTGAAGGACTTTCGGAGAACTTTGCTGACATCGTCGACTTGCCCAAATTGGTGGAGTTGAAGAAGAAGTACAAGTACAGACTTATCCTTGATGAGAGTATGGCTTTTGGTGTTCTTGGAAAGACTGGAGCCGGTACGGCTGAGCACTTCAACATTTCTGTAAGTTTTTTCTACTTTAGCCGTTTTGCGCCATATTTTTTAAACTAATTGACATTTATTGCAGCCCTCGGAAGTTGATATGGTGTCTGCTAGTATGGCAAACAGCTTGGCCTCTGCCGGTGGGTTTTGCGCTGGAAACAAGGAAATCGTTGAACACCAGGTTAGTATTACGCCATACTTTATGTCTGATATCAACGTACTTCCTTTACTTTTACAGCGTCTTTCCGGATTGGCCTACACCTTCTCTGCCTCCCTTCCTGCGATCCTTGCCGTATCTGCAATCGAGGCTCTCAAATCTCTCGAGGGAAATCCCGAAATTCTCGACAGGCTCCGTGATAACGCCTCCGTGATCCGCACTACCTTGACACGCGCTGGGTTGGCTGGTGTTGTGTTCTCTGGTGACGACAGTTCGCCCATCCTCCATATTCGCCTTCGGTCACGCAAGGACCAAAGGGAGGATGAAGAGCGCATACTTCAGGAAGTTGTGGACCAGTGTATCCGTGATGGTGTGTTGGTTACCAGGGCCAAGTACGTTCTTGGACAGGAACCCTTCATGCCTGACCCCAGTATCCGTATTTGCGCGTCCTCTGGACACAACAAGAAGGACAGTGAGAAGGCTGCTGTTGTTATTCGTGATGCTCTTAAGAAGGTGCTCAAGCCTTATAAGCTCTGAGTATTTTTTGCCTTTGTCCATTTTTTTTTTTATAAGCGACTTTCCCCCCCCCATTTGATGGGACCCCCGTTATTCCCACATCTCCTTTATTTTTAAGAATTTATTCCGTTGGCAGTCGTTCTTTGTTTGTATGGGTTTTGTCTCGTGTGTCGTTGTTTCACAATGTTCTTTTACCCCCCCCTCCCCACCTTTTCTTACCCCCCTTTCCTTACCAAAAATAACTTTATAAAAACGGAATTGATGTGAAAGGCATGCGAGAGGGAATACACATTGTGTGGACTAGATGACTTTTTTTATGTCGGAGATATGGCACAGTCTACAGATGCCAAAAAGAGTGAAAGACGTCATCCATCTGCCATGCGTAAGTCACGTGACACCATAGAAGCGGTGGTCACACAAATGTAGTACTTGGATTTGTCTGGATGAACAAATGGAATTTGAGCCCTGAGCTTTTTCTTGCAAAAAACCTCATCCGACAACACCGTTTTGATCACCCCTAACCTCCTTCAACAACCCACACCGTCATGTCTCGTACCGTTTCCTTCGTTGCTGGAGTCACTGCTGGTGTCATCGGTGGAGTTTACCTCGCTCAGACCTATGCTGTAAGTTCCAATTATAAATATTCGAATACCTTGAATCTGTGGTCTTGATCCAACGTGAGGCTTTGCTAGAATCCTCGATAGCATTTGCATTTCAATCAGATCTCTACTTCAATCATGTTCTTCAGGCACATGATGTATACTCAGTATAGATTTTTGACTAATATGTTTTACCTCCCGTAGGAAAAGCTCCCCAACGTTGAGGCTACCGTCAAAGACCTCCTCGCCAAGGCTCAGGTCGCCGCTGCTGACCTTCAAAAGCTTGCCGTCGCTGCCGCCGCCTCCGCTACTGCTGCAAAGCCCGTCGCCCCTGTTTCAGACTCAAAGCCTGCACCCACGACCACCACCACCACCGAGGTTGTTTACGAGACCGTCGTTGAAGAGGTCATTGAGCAACCCAAGGCTGACACCAACTAAATGGAGACGAACTCGCCCTTGAAGCCTTCCGCCTTGAACATGCCGTAAGCTACGACGTCATCATTTTCGACACCACGTGCCCCCTTATCACCTTATTTCCGTCTACATTTACCGTTGATCTTTAGTATCCCTCATCCTACGTCAACCTTTCGTTCGCTTCCAATGCGTTTTCATTCCATTAAACCCCTTTTGCTCTTTTGTCGAAGTCAAAATTAGAAGTGCTTGAATAGACTTGTTGTAATCTCCTCATTTTGTTAAATTTCCGTTCACAGATATTTTTTTCTTCCTCTCGAAACTTGACACCAGATGCGTAGAGGAATGTTATGCATGCTAAGTTAGAGGTAAGTAAGGCACCGGCAATCGTGTTGGATGTAGCTTAGTGTTATTCTTTTTTTTTAAAAAAAAAATTCCTTTTCAGAAAATAATAAACATTATGATACATACAATGTACAAGAATATTCTCGCACCGTGCTGTTTATAGTTCAAAGAATAACTGCTCTCACCTTATAAAGGCCCATAAGGTGACCAGGAAAAAAGTACAGAAACAAAGTCTGTCATGAGCCGATACTCTCAAAGGACACCGCACACACCATGACTATGACTCTTCAGCAGGCAGGTTTCCGTCATTTGTGGCGATTTTTCCTCATTATTCCTTATTTTTTGTTAAACTGGCTAACAATCAAAGCTTTCACTGATCTTTTTAATAGATAGCGAGCGAATTCAAGCATCTATCTGGCCAGTATTAATTCTGCTTCTATTTTAAACTAACTTTATTTTTTAAATTGTGTGAAAAATGATACATTCAAAATTTTATCTTAAAGAGCTGCTGAATTGAAACTGGAATCAATGTCGTTCTCTCCATCATGCTTAATATTGAATTCATATTCAAATATACCATATCAAAGCACCCTAGCTGCGTGATATTGATTTCTTTCTTGGTATGATATCTATTTGATAAATATAACATGCACATGGGTTCTAGTTTGTATGCAGCAAAAAAAGTGTGATAAAATGGAAAACATAAATGGTGCATGGTATGTTCCCATAGGTCACCGAAAATCAATGATTGCGAGAAAAAACATAGGAGAAGAAAACAGAAAAAGAAAGACATGATCGTCGCGAAAGAAATGCCGAAAAGGTGATAGTAAAACGGCAAAGTGCTCACTGCATAAATACGTGAATAACAAATGTGCATAGGAAAGAAAAGTAAGTGTGGGGTTATCGTTTGTATCTGTACGGTGATGCATATTTAAAGGCGGAAGCTGTACTCGACATTGTCTCATACTCTGTAAACTCTACCCCATCATCAGGATAGGCATACATCGCAAGCGGCGAAGCTGTCGCCTTTCCCCTCGACGCCTGTTTGGCCTGTCTCTTCCCATCCCTCTGCCTCCTCCACCATCATCCACATCCATCCCCAGCTGATCCGTCACATCCCTTATCTCCTCTCAAGCGTCGACCATTGCGTAGACGGTGCAGTTCCCAGCGACATCACCGCCGAATCATGCGGCGACGCACCCCACGAAAGCGACAACGATGGTGGAGCCCGACGACCCGCTGAAGCCTGGTTACTACTGAAACGCGTCCGACTCAAAAGTGGACGCTGTCAACGGTGCGGTACGTTTTGGTACCATGTATTGGGGGGTATCGATGGTGGTTGATGTGGATGGGGCGTTCCGAGAGGACCCGCGTGGCTTCACTGCGGATAGACTGAGCGTTGAGGGGGTGGGCGCGGCGGGACGGCGAGAACCTAGACCGCCTTTCTGACGACGACCGGGTTTAGAGCTGTTTCCGTTCTTGTACGTAGGAACCTAGGGGACTTTGTTGGGGACGGAGGGAGGCGATGGTATGCGACGTGGTCGGAGAAATCCCAGCGATCACGACGTTTGGACGACCGCGACGACCGCGGGAGATGTTGTCGGTGTCGGTTGTAGGTATATATGACGGGGCGTAGCTTGCTTCGTCGTCACCGGATTCTTCTCTTGTAGAGTTATCTGTTTGACTGAGATATGAAGCAGCCGCTTCATCGGTTTCGAAATCACTGCTATCAATGTATCGATCTTGGTATACAGGAGCATCACGCGAGTTCCCCGAATACGACCGGGATGACTTTTGACGTAGCTGTGGGCGGGCCTTTTCTTTCGGCTTGGCGTCGCGTTCTTGAAGTTGCTGCAACTTTTGCTTCTTCTTCTCCTTTGCTGAGATAAACTTTGACACTTTTTGGCCCTTGGCATCCAACGGATCCGAAACAGTCTGACTTGTTCGTTCAATGGATAAAGTCACGACGGAAGAAGTATCCGACGAAGGGCCGGACATCATTGAATCCGTCGCAGTGGTGTGCCTTAACGGAGATCCAACAGCCATAGCCCTGTTGTCAGGCGTGTATTGCGTCACCTCGTCCTCATCCTCTCCAATTTCGGGTCTCCGACGGTATCCAAACCCAAACCTCTGCGACCTCTCGCTTTTCACAGTGGATGCATAAGACGATCGGGACGTGGCGGATGCACGGAAAAAGCTCTGGATGTTTCCACCCCTACGAACCTTGGAGCCACGACGAGACTCTTCGTCAGTATCATCTTCCCCCGCGTAAGCAGACGGAACGGTCGAAGGCGGTCGAACTTCATCACCAGGTGCCATTAAAATCTCTAGATGCCGTCTTTCGAGCGTAGAATCGGCCGCTGCGGTGGTAGCTGTAAGAAGCTCCGAGTCTCTCCAGGATTCAGTGTAAACAGATCTTTCGTCTCTACCGTAGTTCCTTCCTGAATTAGGCGACCGCGTTCCAGGACTTGAAGGATACGACATTGACGAACCCCTTGGGATATTGGCCCTGGTCCAATCGTATATTGATTATCAGAGTATGGCGATGACCCGGCACTCCCACGAAATCCATCATCATATTCGGTCTGTCTCCCCAATCGTGATAAATGTTCTTTGGACGTGACGGGGAAGATGGTGGCCGAAGGTGTATTCGACGTCAAAAACCCTCCGCCTCCTGATGTTTGAGAAGTGGGAGGTAAAGGAAGGGGAACAGGACGACCGTTCCGAAGCCTCGGGCTGATGGTATCGGATTGCAGGGAATTTCCTGAAGGAAGACGAGACATGTTTGGAGCTCCATAGCATTATCGGAACCGGATCGTGAGGATGCAATGTTCAGTGCTTGGAGGTGGTAGTTTGGCATTTCGTTTGTGGCGTCTCTCCTGAACCCTGTGGCAGTGCCGTTCGAGCCTTGCCTGTACATCGCAATATCCAAGGGGATAAATCCACGTTGTCTAAAGATGTTGTCATCATCAAGAAGTTGAGCGGGAGGTCCTCCAACGTTTGTTCCATCAACATGACGAGCCATCATGGCGACAGGGGATGCAGGGTCTGTGCCATCTTCATTATCAATCATGACGGCTTGCCGCCTTTTTCTTCTTCTTGATCGTCTGATCAACAGAACAACGATCATGACGAGGAGGATGGCGATGACGGTTGCGACGGACGCGATGACTGTAATGAGTGTGACGGGGGAGATGGCGATATTAGATGCGGCGGGTGGAGATGCTGTAATGGGTGTGGATTGTTGAGATGCGGGCGATGAGGCCTGTGCATCAGCAGTAATGACGGGGGAGAAAACGGGCGCATTGGGAGTGCGCGATGTGGGCATCTGCCGACGGACTCGACGGATTATGCCCTCATCGGTAAGGGGCATCGTCTCTTTAGGTTTGTTCAAAAGAAAAAAGAAAAGAGGTTCATCAGACAGTCTGGAATCTGGATTTCATTTTGCTTTTCCTTTCTGAAAAGCGATGGGGTTGACAGCGGGCCGGATCGCCGTCCCTCCCCAACCAGCGATAGCCCATGCTGCGTCAAGCACCCCAACAACCCTTTTTCTTGTGTTGCTGTTTGTTTTTGGCTTTTTTGGTTTTAAAAATTGTTAATAATACATGCAGCCACCAATAATGGCCAAAAAATATCACGCGGTCTTGACGCGTAAAACATTACTAATAATTTAGTAATTAGTAATTACAGATTCTGGCATCCATCTGCAAATATTCAAGTACAAATGTTATTTTAACTTCACAACTTCATACCCTTCTGAATAACAGGGTGAGCCGGGAGAGTCGACAACGGCCCATACCCCACAACACACACCTCCCTGTTCTTCAGATACTTTGACGCAGCTTCCATCACCTGCTGTGCCGTGACGCTTTCAATCAAACCCTCAATTTCAACAGGATTCATCCTCCTTCCATAAACTAAAAGCTGTCTTCCAATATCCTCTGCGACAGGTGTGGTCCCATCTAGCGACAAAAGCAACGATGTCTTGAGTTGATTCTTGGCTCTTTGAACCTCCTGCTCCGTGGCGCTAGTGGCAAGACGATGCCATTCCTCCTGAATGCATTTCACAGTATCTCCAAGGTTAACGTCGGCCTCAGTGACAGCGTAAATGCCGAAAAGCCCAGTGTCAGAGTAGGATGTATTAAAGGACATGAACGAGTTGGCCAGGCCGAAACGGTAAAGGCTTTGTGCTAGACCTGACGAGACGTTCGGTGTGGCGCCTAGAGAACGATCCCATGACCCAACGACGGATTGCGCCACCAGGAGGGGCCAGTAATCGGGGCTTGTCCATGAGACACCTTCGACGGCCAATGCGAGGTGGGCGGTAGGATGATCGGGAACGTTTGCGCGGACTTCGGATCCAACAAACTTGGGCCTGCCATAGATAGCTACATCCTTCTCCTTGTCGGGAGTAATGGTCTTGAGGTGGCCAAAATGTTTGTCAGCCAGTTTCACTAAGGACTCATGATCCACGCCCCCTGCAGCAGCCAAAACCATCCTATCAGGCTGATAGTTCCTTTCCACATATTGAATAAGATCCTGCCTCGTGATGCTCTTGATATTCTGAGCGGGTCCCAAAATCGTCCGACCAAGTGCTGAGGTCTGATATGCGGTTGCATGGAGATGATCGAAAACAACTTCTTCCTTCTGCTTGTCCACTTCCTCGGATTCCCTGAGAATCACATCGCGTTCCCTTTCGATGGCATCGGGATTGTATTTGGATCTTTGGAGAATATCCGCCAAAATGTCCACGGCTTTCGGAAGATCCGCCGACAAAGATTTTGCGTAGTAAACTGTTTGTTCTCGTGAGGTGTATGCGTTTAAATGGGCGCCCATGTTTTCGATCTGAACTTCCAAATCCAACTGGGACCGTGTTTTAGTTCCCTACAATATTTTGAAGTTTGTTAAGCAGGATACATAAATTACTTGGATCATAAGACTAGGCTTCATCACATACTTTGAAGGCCATGTGTTCGAGAAAGTGTGCAGTTCCGTTGTTCTTTTCATTTTCAAACCGTGAACCCGCATCGATCCAAACACCCACAGTTGCAGTCTGAAAATTCGGATTCGTTTCGGATGCAACTGTAAATCCATTAGGTAGCTTAGTCACTCGAGTATCAGGCATGTGGATGTCGAATGTTGAAGAGGAGGCTTTACGGGAAGTAATATTGGAGGTAGGTGATACTTTGATGTTTAAGTTGGAAATGAGGCGCCTCGTTGTTGTCACAAGAGCCTACAGTAGCAGAAACAGTAAGTTACAGATACTCGAAGAAAATAAAACAATCTTGAAGGATGAACAGAGGCAAGATCGGCGATTCATCTCCTCCACACAGTAGCTGGCAATATAAGCAAGCATTTAACCGTTTCAAACACATGATGTACCAGCGATAAACATTCCCATGCACTTAGATTATCCCGAAGTAGCGTACCTTGCTTTGTGCAGTGCTGGATGCGATTCTTGCAGCCTCCTGCATCTTCCTTGTGCATGCAATAGTGCTAGCCATAGCTCCTCTTTTCTCAAGTTTTTGATGTCACACGATTTTATGAATGGTATTGAGATTTGTCATATTTATTTCACAAAAACAAAGCAACAAACTGAAATGGAGACAGCACACACTCCTGGACCACAGAACTCTTCGGGAGAGTGGCTCATGCTGCGAGTGGGTGTCGTGCCTAGGAATTCACTTGGATGGTTTCGAGCTGGAGTGGGATTCTACAACAAGAAGGAGTACACAAAGAGCATAGAGTGCTTTGAAAAGAGTGTGGAGCTGGATCCTATGAATGTAAATAGCACTGAGCAATTTCTGTGCATTCTTCTGTGCGTTTCTAACAATTCACCACACCTTACAAGTACAATGCATACCAAATCATGGCAAGGGCATGCATTGCTGTCAACAGTAAGATTTTTGGAGAACCCAGCTACTAATTATTAACCAAACATAAGGGAAAGACGATGCAATATCAGCACTCAAGCAATCCGTCATGCTCGATAACCCATCCGATTGGTATGTACATTGACATTTTAATATTATGAATATTTACAATTAAACTCCACTGTATAGGCAACTACTGGTCGAGCTCACATCTAATAAAGAGTGATGATATCCGTTCAATGCCGGCCCCTTTTCGTCCTCACAAACTCTGGATTGAAAGCACTGCTGTAAGGCAGTTTTCTTTCCATTGCAAGTTCTTCTTTCTTTGAGAGCATCACCCTTGGGTTTGTCACTGCCAATGCACGATCCCTCTCTGCCTTCTCCCTCATCATCCGTTCCTGTCTCATCTCCTCAACTGTTTTCCGTTTCTTAAAAGACTTTGATGATGTCTCTTCTTTTCGTTCGGATTTTGTTGGTGGTTTCGCGAATACGGTCATAGGATCATCGTGGTTGACGGTGCTTTCGTAATGGCGTTTTCTGGAAATTGTTTATATGCCTGTACATTCAATAATTTACCTTGGATTCTTTTTGAAATCTTGAAGGCCGAGACCTCTCGCTTTTTTGTCGAATCTTTCCTCGAATGGTAAAGGGCCTTCGGAATACCATGGTTCTTCCGCAAAGCCAATCAAGTCTCCCACTTTCGCGGGCTTCTGACCTGGTGCGGGTTTGTCCTCGTCATCCTCTTCCTTGTAAGGTAGATCTCCCAGGATATGGCTACTCTTTTCCTTGAGCTATGATAGAAAACGCTTGCATGAGTTCTCAGCGCAATCATATTCAAGATCTCACCCAACCAGAGTGTTCATCCTTTTCCTCTTCTTTTCCTCGTTTGTCTTTGTTCCTAGAGCGTAATTTTTCTAGCCTTTGCTCGCTGTCCTGAAATGCAATGCATGTTAGGCATTACAGCTATGTAACAGACTGTAATAACCAACAAAAAAAACAACAACAGAAATGCCTACCGCAATCCTTCTCCGGCCCTCCTCCTTCTTCTCCCTCTCCCTCGCAGCCTCCTCATCCCTCCGCACCTTCTCAATGTTTGCCCCTCCATACACATTCCAGCTCTTGTGCTTCAGGATCTGTAATCCTCCTCCTCCCATGACGGTGCCGGGTTCGAAGTTTGAATTTGTAGCACTTGATCAAAAATGTCACTTTCTTATCGGCAATAATGAAGTTTTGATCTCAACGCCGTTTTAGAGGATATAAAAGTCCAGATCCAAGCTTATAGACTGGTTGATAAAAGTTTGATTCATTAACTGCAAAGATGGAGAATGTATTCGTTGGAGCGATCATACACTCGCTGGTTCGAACAGCTGTGGACATCATTCCACTAGGCGTTTTGGGTGTCGATAGTGAAGGCAAGATTGCATTCGTTGAGAAGGTGGACGAAAAGAGCAGGCTGGAAGAGGTTCTCGAGAATCTATCCGCTCAATACTCCTTTCAGATTGACTCTGTAAGATTAAGCCGTTCCGTTTCTCAACTATCGCGTTTTCGACTCCAATTATTTACCCTTTTCATCTAGGTGATTAAACTGTCGCCCAGCCAGTTCTTGATCCCAGGCCTCATCGATACGCACATCCATGCGCCTCAATACGTATTCACCGGCACAGGCACAGATCTCCCGCTACTCGAATGGCTTCAAAAGTACACATTCCCTCGCGAATCCGCCTTTCAAGATGTCCAATACGCAAGAGGTGCCTATGCAAGAGCAGTATCTCGTTCAGCCCGATGCGGAACCACCACGGCATGCTACTACGGAACACTTCATTTGGAAGCTTCCAAAATTCTCGTTGACGTTGTTCATGCGATCGGTCAACGGGCTTTCGTTGGGAAAGTCAACATGGACAGGAACTCACCCGAGTACTATACGGAAACTACACAATCGAGCATGAAAGACACGGAACAATTCGTCGATTACGTTGCATCCGTGCAATCATCGAAAATCACCCCAGTTCTCACGCCTCGTTTCGTCCCATCGTGCACACCAGAGTTGATGGCGTACCTCGGAGACCTGGCATTAGAGCGGAACCTCCCCATTCAATCTCATCTCAGCGAAAACCGCAACGAGATAAAATGGGTTTCAGAGCTCCACCCTGATATAACGACTTATACGGGTGTTTACAAGCAATATGGGTTGTTGAATAACCGATCCGTTATGGCACATTGTATCCATTTGAGCGCTGAGGAAAGAAAGATGATGAGGGAAACTGGCGCTGGAGTTAGTCATTGCCCAACGAGTAATTTCTCCCTTGTTTCGGGAGTGCTTAATGTGCGACGATTGCTTGACGAGAGTGTTAAGGTTGGGTTGGGAACAGATGTTGCTGGAGGATACAGCCCAAGTATTCTGGACACTATCCGCCACGCCATCGTCGCGTCCAAAGTTGTAGCTGCACGGTCGCAGGAAACTGCCGACGGAGACATCTTTGAGCCTTTATCCTACGCTGAGGCGTTTTACCTCGCCACAGTGGGAGGTGCTGATGTGATGGGTCTCAAGACCGCGTTGGAAACTTTGTGAAGGGGAAAGAATTTGATGCACTTTTGGTGGATTTATCTGCGGGTTTGCAGGGAGAGATTATTGATTTGTCCAATGCGACTAATGGGGGACCCTTAGATATTTTCCCCCATGATGATATCACCACCGCATTTGAAAAGTTCATTTTCCTTGGTGATGATAGAAACATTTCGCAAGTGTGGGTTCAAGGGAAGAGACTTTCCTTCGAATCCTTATAAATACATAGAAAGTATAAAGGTGGTGCTCTATGTAGGGTTAAACGTGTTTGAGGCAATTCTGGTGTTGACATAAAGAACCAAAATTTGAGTTTAAATTTCAAGATGAGGGGAGTTCATGTGTGGCTCGTTGTATTGGCTATCCTTATCGCCTCGTTACATATCCAAGCAGGAAAAGTCCCTCAATGGGTCGAAGATGAATACCTGGAAGCATCCAAGGAGATTGACTTCATCACGCAGGACAACTTTAACGAGAAGACGGCGACAGGAGTATGGCTCGTCTTTTTCGGTAAGTACAATAAAATTGCATCGAGTGCTAGCTACTGATGGCGCTTCTTGTGTTAGGAATATACTGGTGCCCTCATTGTAAATTGTAGGGGAGTGATCGAGGGTTTTGGATTCTGATGATGCATTGCAGGCTTACACCCAAATGGAGGGACTTTCAGAAGGATGCAAAAGCGGACCTTCTGAAGAAGAACTTTCATATTGCCAAAGTGGAATGCTCTGAAAACGAGAGTAGGCGATTGATTCATACTTATCAGCCGCGCTCACGAAACTATAGATCTTTGTGAAGGCGAACAAAATATTTACGGCTTCCCGATGATCCGTTTGTACGGACTTCGAAGCTCGCCTCATTTTCTAAACCATCCCTTCATAGGTTTCGAAACGGGAAGCTCATCGAAGAAGTCGAAACACCCGAAGAATACGTCCAACTGGTCAAGTATGCAAACAAGATGGCCGATAGTTTCATTGATGGATCTTACGACAAGGAGGTAGAGGCGAAGGAGGCTGCGGAAAAGGCGGAAAAGGAGAAGGAGGAGAAAAAAGCTGCTAGTGAGGAACCGAAAAGTGAGCCTGGAATTGTGGAGCCACCCAAGAAGGGCGAGGATTCTATAAAGATGGTTGAAGAAGCTGCAAAAAAGGCTGCAGAGGAAAAAAAGAAAGCAGAGGACGAAAAGAAGAAGGCGGAAGAGGCAAAGAAAAAGGCTGAGGAGCTTGAAAAGGAAAGGAAGGAGCAAGAGGTTAATATCTTTTCTAAGTCTCTTTTTCTCACCTCCGCATTTCTATCACTTCTTTCCACATCTTTTTCGATTCCATCCGTTTTTGTTGATTCACATAAAGATGGCTGAGCCATGGCTCGTTATTCAGGCACGCGACTTCGAACACGGCATTGAGAAAGCTATTATCGAAGCCAACGAAATTGCTGGCGAAATCATCCGCCCTAAAGGTGGTGTTAACCCGAATGGCGAGGTCGTCTACTTGACCGACAAGAACTTTAAATCCCTTACCGAAAACTCTGACTGGTTTATCATGTTCCACGCACCGTGGTGTGGTCATTGCAAGAACATGGCACCGGCGTGGGCAGAATTTGCAAAGAACATGAAGGGAAAGGTTAATGTTGGAAAAGTGGATTGTACTACTGAGAATACGATCACGAATGCGTTTGGGATCAGGGGTTTCCCGACCTTGAAGTTTGTGCAGAGGGGAGATCCAGGCAGCGCATTGGAATATAAGGGACGGCGGGAGGTGAAGGGTTTTGAAGACTTTGTTCATCAATTCTCAAAGTGAGTGCTGTTTGCGATTCTTTGAAACTTTTTTTGAAACTTGTTTTAATATTTTTGCTGTAGAGCTCCTTTTGAGGTTGTGCGCTCCTCTGAATTTGATAGCATTTTCAAGACCAAAGATGTCTCCATGTTTTATATCTACAATCCCGTCGGTTTTGATAAAAAGCTCTTGGTGGGTTAAGTTTTCCTTTTGCTGCTCTTAGTCACCTGCCGTATTATTGCTGAAAACCATTATATGGAAAAAGGTGGACTTTGCCGCACTCGCTCATACTACAAGGGGTCAGGCGCCTCTCTACGTTTCTCCAGACCCCAGCGCATTTAAGCGTCTTGGTTTGGAAGCTTCTCAATCCCCTGTTTTTGTTGCCGTTAAAGACGGAGGCACCGAACGCAAAGTCTTCAAATCCGACCTCAACCTTTCCACCGACTCTGCGCAACTCAACCTCCGCACCTGGATGCAAGAAAACAAACGCTCCCTCGTCGCCCAGCTTGATAAATTTAACGGTGAAGAAATTTTACGGGGCGATAAGCTTGTTGTGGTGGCATTCTTGAATCCGTCAGCTATGAATCATGGGAGCTCGCTTGGGTTATTGCGGTTGATGGCGAAGGAGTGGATGAAGGAAGCAAAGACGGCGAAAGCGCAGAGCGTGCAATTTGTGTGGTTAGATGCGTATGAGAATGCGGAGTACGTGCAGAGGGTTTACAAGATTACGACGAGGGATTTGCCAAGAGTTGTTGTTGTGCATCCAGAGGTGGATGTTTATTACGACGTGGATGTGGCTGGGAAGCCTTTTAAATTTGAGAAAGACGCGATTCTCGGACACCTAAAGGAGGCGCTTGGAGGGAAGCTGAAGGTTTGTGTGCAATAGGAACCGATTTACTTACTGTTGTCAGTCCAAGTCCACATCTGGATGGCTTACCACCATCGTGAGGAAGTTTGGTTTGGCCGTGAAGCCATTGGCGGTAAGTAGAGCAACATCGTTTTATACTAGGTTGAGTTTTTAAATACTTCCTTTATCAGGACTTCATGTTGAAGCATTCGTTCCTCCTTTTCATCGGAGCCCTGGTTTTCCTGGTTGGCACCATTTACTGGGTCGTGACATCGTCTGAGCCTGGTTATGCACCGGTGAAGGGAACACCTAAAGCCGAGTGATGCGCTTGTTGAATCTCTTCCACAAAATTGATAATGATTTATAGAAAAGCATAATGCTATACACATAGATTTTGTTTATATATGACGGATGTGGGAGGCACTCATGATGCTATTTGACGACGGGTGAGGAAAAGTAACTCTGCAAATCCTTGCAGAAAGCGAGAGACAAAAAGAATCCTAGCGGCGTATTAGTTACTGCCAATCTCGGACGCATCCCGAATCTTGATATTGTACTTTTTCTGAACACCGTCTTAAGTATTGTTTACAACGACTAATTCATACCTGGAATTCAAGAAAATTCATCCTCCTTTTTTTTTGTACGTTATAGCAAGCTGCCTCATCAGATTCTCAATCTGTAAACGTCAGAGAAGATTCTTCACTCCACAGCCTTACGTTGTCCAGGTTTTGTTTTAGCGTTGGCAAAACATCACCCACTGTCCGCTCCACTAGAACACCTCCGATGAGCCTAAAACATTTCCTGTCGGCTTCCAAAGGAACCATCGTATCGACAACAAGTCTTGATAAGGAACCTCCAGTCAGTCAAATAACAAACATTCGCTTTACTTGTGCTCGTCCTTCTCCTGTTCCAGCTCCCCAATTTTCTGTGCAATACCCGAGAGTTCACTTTTCATGCTATTGAACTACACTGTAAGTATGGCATGAGTGAGGTGATAAACCTTGTTAACGAGTTCCTGGTCTGAAGGCCGTTTTTCAGCACTCTTTGAGGTAGCCATCATTGAAAATTCGAAAGCACGGACAAATCAATATGATTGTCTCAAAGTCCCTAATCCAGCGATTCAGTGAGCAATGCATGCGACGTCGCTTCGCAACCGCTTCGTCTGGGGTTCAAATGGTGTTTGATCGGGCGGTCAAGATCAAGCAGAGGAATCGGGCGGCGTTAAGACCGGATAGTCGGGAAGTGGACTATTTGAAGGATGAAGTTGCGAAAAGACTTACGGATCGGTTGTTGGTAGGCCTATGCAGATTCGGCTGAAACTAATGTAGGCAAAGGATATTAAAAGAAGGTTTCCAAAGGTACTGGATGTGGGAGCTGGAGCGGGCATATATATAAACTTGTGGATAGAGATATGATGGATCATCTTGTGCAGATTGACTCTGCCGGTATAGTGGAGAATGGATCGAGTTGGAACTGACGTCGTTGTATAACGTTTAGAGAGAATGCTGTATCGGGACGCGGATTTTAAGAATGAGAATGGAGGTAATTTAAACGGGGTACGGTGTGAAATTCTCATGGACGCGTTAGTTACAACCGAAAGGATTGTGGCCGATGAGGAGTATTTGCCATTTGAGGAGAATACTTTTGACTGCGCCGTGAGTAGTATGTCGATGCATTGGGTGAATGACTTGCCGGGTTGAATTATTTCGCATTGTTGAACTGATTTTGTATATAGGAACCCTTATTCAAATTAGAAGAAGTTTAAAGCCGGATGCGCCTTTTGTTGGGTCTATCATTGGGGGTGACACTCTCTATGAATTAAGGTAAAAATCAATAGCTTTTTCAAGTACCTTAAGCACATGCCATTATAGAACATCGCTTCAGTTGGCGGAAACCGAAAGAGAGGGAGGAGTGTCTGCACATATATCTCCCATGACAGGTATATATTCGCAAATGTCGACTTTTTAAATGTTTGTAAGATGTACGTGATATTGGGTCCCTGCTGAGCAGAGCAGGCTTCTCATTGCTAACAGGTAATTCCTATAATAACTTTATATTTACTTGCTAACATATGACAGTTGACGTCGATGAGATTGTTGTAAATTACCCTTCCATGTTCGAGCTAATACACGATTTGCAAGCGATGGGTGAAAGTAATGCTATCCTCGGGAGGTAACGACTCCATATGAGATTAGAATTAACATCACAGAAAAAAATCTGCTAAACGCGACACTTTCTTTGCCGCAAACGAGGTTTATAAAGGTGCAGCCACAGCAATATTCAATAACTGATCAACCACAGCCATTTACGGAAACGATGATGGTACAATCCCCGCAACTTTCCAAATCATCAACATGGTAAGCTCTATAAAACGCTAAAGTACAATTAACAAAAATATAAAGATTGGATGGAAGCCGGATCCTTCCCAACCCAAGCCCCTGAAGCGTGGATCCGGAGAAGTTTCTTTGAAAACACTGGGTCAGGGACCGGAGGATTTTGACGATGGCGGCCAACGCAAATAGAACTGAATGTCTTCCAACATTCATCACATCACCGCCTCCTATCTCTTGAATAGCTTGAATAACCTTTGTCTCTTCTAATTGGGGATGGGGATCTCCCTGCTCCGTCCCTCCTGTTTCGTGAATCATCCACTCTACCCTTGTGCTTCGGTGACGGGGACCTCCAGCGTCCTCCTTGTCTTCGGGATGGTGACCGCGATCGCGGTCTTTCCGATCTATTGTAGTGAGGTGACCGAGAACGACCTTGACGGTGTGCGCGCACGCGATCAGGAGAGAGAGAGCGATGCCGCCGTGGAGGTGACCTGGAATGAGATCTAGATTTTCGGCCCTCTTCCGCCACTTCTTTTTTATTTCCACCTCCATCGTCCTTGAGCTCAGGCTTATCCTCTCCGATGATATCCGCCCATGCATCCCATCGCCCATCATCATCTCCGTCTTCCTCCTCTTCATTGCTGTTGATTTGGCCCCGATTGGCTTTGGATTTGTTTTCTACAATCCTCTCACGAGACCACCCACCATCCGAAGTCTTGCCTTTTTTTCTTTTTTTTACGTCCAAATTCATCGTACTCGTCGTCAGATTGGTAGCGGGTCTCTTTGTATTCGACACGGTCCTCTGCAAGTAGCATAAATGTGAAAAGAGGTACGGCTTCGGGAAGGCCTTTCATGGATAAGCCACTCCAGGTAAAAATAGGAAGACAAAACACGCAACATGTATTGCTTTTGCTGAGGGAGATGCGCTCCCGTACCTCTATCCTTGAATCCGCCTCCAAATCCACCTCGATCCGCATCTTGCCCAAGTCCAGGTTTAGGCGAATGGCAAGTATTACATTGAAGCCGCCGAGACCAGTTCACGTTAAAGCAAGCACCGCATGTCCAGTCCTGTAATCATAATAGTCTCAGCTTGGACAGAGCACTCCATCTCTTCACCTTGTCGCTAAAGAGGGGTCGTTGCTGCGACATTAGAATTTTTCCAAGCAAAACATGCAGCTGGATTCCTCAACCACTTTGCGCGGAAAGGCTGCATCCCGCGATCCGGCCTGTCAGTGGGATTCCCGCATAGAGTTTCAGATGTCAAGGTGGATCGAATATGGATGAAGGCGAGGGCGATTCATCCGGCGTCGTCTGGGAAGATGCCTATGGAGAATGCTCGATGGTTGTTCACAAGGACGGGTGCTGTTGGGGCTTTCAGTCGGACGCTGTTGAAATGGTCGGTTGGGATGAGATATTTTGCGACAAGGGGCAGAATGACGCTTTCTCAGTTTAAAAGGTCACCGATGAGGTTGCTAAATCGGTATATGGATGAGGGGACTGTGTTGTGGGGGTTGATAGGTGCCAATACGTTAGGTGGGATATATTTGCTACATATCTGGAATATATTTAAGGGTACTTACCTGTTTTTTGTCATTCCCGTTACTAGTATTCGCTGGATGGACATGGGCGCAAATGCAGGCGGATCACGGGAAACCGCAGTGGCGATGGTTTATGGAGGATAACTTCTACTCAAGGTAAACATTATTGATACGAAATATATCTAATGCGACCTTTGTTCTTAACAGTTGGCAGTCAGTGCGGGAAGGAAGGTTTTGGACAATGTTTACGAGTTGCTTTTCGCATAACACGTTGCTTCATTTTGGTTTGGTAAGTTAAGATTTTTCGTGTATTTTGTCATCGTAC
This sequence comes from Chytridium lagenaria, assembly GCA_025449115.1. Taxonomy (NCBI): domain Eukaryota; kingdom Fungi; phylum Chytridiomycota; class Chytridiomycetes; order Chytridiales; family Chytridiaceae; genus Chytridium; species Chytridium lagenaria. The sequence goes on along the minus strand of JAHLKC010000019.1, from coordinate 229,180 downwards.
ATATATATGCTAATAGCTTTCCGAAGAATATGTTCGTTTTGCATTCATTCGGACCTGCTGTAAGTTTTTTCGCACCAGCAAGCTAATCCATCCGCTCCATTCACCGCGTGTATTAAATGTCTAATTTAGGCCATGTCCATTATCGGTCCCCGCAACTTCATTTTATTCTACCTCGCCGCTGGCGCTAGCGCGTCGATAGCTCATATGCTTTACGCCCAAGTCATCCGTCCCCGTATTGACAGAGCCAACGGCATCCCTGGCTGGCGATCTCACAATCCCGCCCGATCCCATGGCTCAAGTGGTTCAATCGCGGCAGCAACTCTTTTATTCGCATTGACCTACCCTAAGCACCCCATTACATTATTTTTCTTCATCCCTGTCCCGGCGCTTGTTGGAATTGGCGGGTTCTTGTGTTATGACATTTACATGGCGAGCTCGGGGAGACAGGGGATGGTGGATAGTGGCGGGTCATGTCGGTGGAGCGGTGTTTGGGATGCTTTATTGGTTTTTGCGCGTAAGGAGACGATTTTGAAATGGGGGTTTCAATATTGGAGAATAGACTTACAACGGATATGTTTTATTCATAGATTATTTTGTTTTGTTCCGACAAGTTTTACTGCTAAGTTGAAGATATTATGCCGATTCGGAACGGTGTAATCTTCCTGTCACCCTGTACCTTTACTATAGGCATTTTTTTTTATACATATAACTTCTTCCTATATTTATACGTACATAGAGGAAATTTATGGAAATTGACTTCGACAAAAAAACGAACCAACATTCACAAATGACGGTTCCCGAAGAGGTCGTTGTTGTCACAAAGGATGATGGTAGTGACAAGGACGAAGATGAGGACATGGAATACGGAGAAGAGCTAGAGGCATTTGGGTACATGCCTTTAGGCGATGGGGATGAGGGTGGAGAGGGCGAAGGGTTGGATGGCATGGAGAACGAAAACGAAGAGAATGGAGCAGATGAGAATATGGAATCGCTACCACCGCCGCCTGTGTTCCATGTTGATGCGATGGAGAAAATGAGCGATGGTACTGATTATACAGTCTGAACACTTTCTAATGGCGCAGAACATCTAAATGCAATCCAAAACGTCATGGCATCGTTCACGTTGTCAGATAAGGCAATCCCAGGTACCCTTTCCATGCAGTTCTCTTTGATAATTATGGCTCTCTGAAGTTCTTTTAGACTGGGCAAAAGCAATACCTGAGTCAAGTTGGCTGCCTGTGGTTGTTGAGAAGGGACCGGTAGCATCCGCATCAGAGGAACAGACGAAGGAGTGAAGGCGGGCTTGGAATGGACTAGAATGTGACGAGTGACGACGTCGCTATACAATCTTTGGATATTACTGGCCTCAAACGAATGTCGTATATGGCTTGACTAAGTCGACAGGACTGTAGCAAGGACAGGATCGCAAGACTTCCCGTGTCTTGCTGCGTCTACGCTATTATGAGCTCTTCTTATTACGTCAAAGCTCAAGTATCGAAAAGCCGTTTATAATTAACTGTGCTAATGTTTCGGTGGGATGTGTGATGTTTAAACGTAGCCTTTGTATGTGTGTAGTGAGTGTAAAAAGCGATACCATAAATTTATATTATAAACTAGCTTTATCTATGTTATGTTAACTATGCATCTTACTTCTCTCCGTGTTTGGCTTTTGCTGACAGATTTGCTGCTGTTGATGCTGTCAATACTCTTTTTAATTGTTATTGATTCTTACGGCTATGCTTCAAAGGGTTATTGTTTGAATGATACATGGACACGTTTGTGGGGAGTTTTGCTTTGAATGATTATTTTTTCGCGTTGCTCCGCTCAGGTGAAGCTCGACGCGAAAAACGAGTGTCCGCGTTATTCCATGATTAAAGGTAATTTAAAAATAGACACCCACGAGTATACACAAATATTAGCAATAAAGCGAAAACAATTCCGCGTTTGCATTCAACTTTAATCTTCTAGTACAGTTTCGTGACGCGATGTGAGTGCCATACCGAATTAAAATAATAAATAGAAAGCAGCAAGAAGCCCAACTCGCGCACCGACCCAAACTTAATCGACCTTCCCCACCAACAATGCCTTCACCCATCGCTTTTTAATCCCGTATAACATCCAAAACACAGCTCCCCGACCCATTTCCTGCTCGCATCCCCCTTACACTTTTTACACCTTTTCACAAACGACCCCGTCCTCATCCTCGCCACCGCATGCATCCCCAAATTATCCCTCCCTTGCTCTCCCTTCCCAACATCCATGCTTTCCATCCGCGACGCCCGACTCAACGACCTATACTGGTCCAACGGCGTCATGGCCTTCTCCATCGAAGTCATAGCTTTCGCCCGAATGCGATCTGGACAAGAATGCAAAGACCCAGAATCCACGTCGTCAACAGGTTCACGATGATTTCGTCGTCGGTTCGCTCCATATCTTGGGTTATGACGCCTGTATGAACGACCGCGGGGTGGAGATGCATTAGCCTGAATTGACGACATGCTGTCGCTATCCGAATCATCGAAAGTCGACGTTCGTTTCTCTCCCCCCTCCGCATTCTTCTCATCCTGTATCATCTTCTGCTCTTCCTCTCTTTTCCTCTTCCTCCCTGAACACCAGGCTTCCAAATTCGACGCAGGCTTCGGATCATCCACATTAAAGTCATCCAAACGTAACCCCGTAAGCGAAATCTCCGTCATCCGCGCTTTAACCGTCTCCAAATAACACTTATGCAGGGCCACCGGTAACACCACCTGCATATCCTCCGACGCGCCAACTGGAATCTGATGGACGGGTTTCGTGGGACATCGCTCTTCAAAAAGACGTTTCGCCCACTCGTTCAAATGGAACCGATCCGAACGGTTCAGGTATTTATGCGTGTTGGGTTTCGTGTGAAGACGGAGGATGTCTATCCATGGGAGTGGGGTGGCTGGTGGGGTGGGAGGGTGCTGGGATTGCTGAGGTTCGTGGACTTGTTGGCGAAATGGCATCGCAGGTTCTTGACTCTCGATTCAAAGTCTCATTGAACGTGTTTCCATCATTTCGTGCCGCGGTCGGCGAGTCCAACGCTGTTAATATTTTCGACGTCATACTCTTAGGCGACTTTAATATGTTCCACCATCGACACCACCCTGACCATCCTCATCTTCAACCTTTCCACTCCTCTTTCATCCTCCTCAAATCCTCCTTCACTCTCCCCAACTCCTCCTTTTCCTCCCATCATCCTTTCCATCTCTTTAACCCTCGCCATCACGTCTCAGACTCCTTCCGAGTCTCTCATCCACCTCCAGCAACGTCGCGATATGCGCTCTATCGAGTTTCTGGGTGGTGCGAGTGTCGTTCAATTCGTCCAAGAGCATTTTAAGGAGATGCTGCATGGTTGTGATTTGATGGAGGAGGAATGGGGCGGTGGAAGATAAAGAGTTGGAGGTCTCATCTTTGATTTTGACGTTGTTGTCGTCGGTCATGATGACGGTAAACGAATACCACCTTTTTTTAATTCCTCCACCCTCATATTCATCAGAAACGACGATATACTCTGTCTCCCAACTGGATGAAATTCGCGACAACCGAAAAAGAACCCCCACCATATGGCATGTACTCATCAAACGTTCTATATTCATAATGCAAAAATAATTTAAATGCTTTTGAAGACGCATAAAACAAAGGCATCATCCATCCGCCATCATCGTCTGTTTTTCCTCTAAATCCCTCAACCATCTCCTCTCCCACTCTTCCCACTCCCGATCATTTCCCGTCAACCCTCCCATTCTCTCAAGCCTACTAATCGACATCCCACCAACATCCTCATCCGCAATCGACACCCCAGAACTCGTCAAAGGCCTAACGACACCCTCAACAGATTGTCGCACCAAAGGCGCAGAAACAGCTCCATCCCGTGACCGCGTCGAGGCAGGCGATGAACTCTCCCCCATCACTCTCTCTCTAAACATCTCCCAACTCTCCATCGCAGGTGGTCGCGGTCGTGTCACAAACGTCGACGCGTTCCCCAACACCCGTGATCGTAACATCCGAATCGTCTCAACAGGTGGTAAAACCCGTCGCGTCGTCGGCGTCGTGGTAGACGGTCCATCCATCTCAGGTACCCCCATCACAACAACATCACGCGTTGAAGAAGACCCTTCCCCCAATATCCCTCTCGCAACCCTCACAACCTCCTCAGCGCTCGACCTTTTCCGTCCCAAACTTTCATCCCCATCCATCCGTCCAACCCGTTCCAACAACGCGTCAAGCCCTCCCCCACGTGTCCGTCTCGCCTCCATCCGTTCCAAAAACTCATCAAGATCTTGATCAAGCTCGTCCGTCGTCTTATATTCCCAACCAGGTCGATCAAACGGCGACTCGTCATCACTCCCCCCCATCGTATCCACAACCCACTGCGCAACATCATCCATCCGTGACGACGACGCCACCCCACTCTCAGTCAACCCTCTCGCATCCCGTCGTACCGTCTCATCCAACCTCGCCATCCACGTCTCCCTTCTCTCAACGCTCCGATCCCTTTCAAAACTCCTCACAGACCCTCCTCCCCTTCCCCCATCAACCCCCACATCAGAGCTCTGTCCAGACTCTCCACGCCTTCTTCCTCCCTCAAAATCTCTTCCCTCAAACCCCCATCCGATCCCCCCCAACCAAAAACCGCCCTCCTCTCACCGTATCCCCTCTCCACCTTCTCAACCCCAACCCCGTCCCCACCTCCCTCCTCGTCACAAGTCCCGCAGGTATAGGCGGCAACTGCACCTCCCTTCCCCTCCGTTCACGATACGTCGGTAACACCACATTCCGTCTCGGCATCAACATGTCATCCTCACTCTCCTCCTCTGCCTCAAACGCGTCCATCGAGCTATCCGATAATTCCCCGTCAGACGAGTAAGGCCGGTTGTAGGGTGACACCTCGTGATGCGCGAGGATGCTACTGGTCGTGACGCTCGGAATAGGGGACGCGGAACGAGGCGGGGTGTGAAAGGGGGTGTTGTGGTGGTAGGGGTTGTGGGATTAGTGTTGACGTGGGTGATGGTTTCAAGAAGTCGAACTTCGCGTGACATGGTTTCAACAAACGACTTTTCATCAAAACAGTTAAAATGTGCGTTGAAAAAAAAAAAAAATATAAAAAAATGCTCACCTCGAAATTTCTCATATCATTTCGTAATTGCTCAAGACTCATATTGACGTTCCGATCTCCAGAGGTTTGTTCCTCCGCCGCTCTCTCTTCTACAATCGATTCTCGAGTCCTCATCACTTCCATCACCACCTACAAATCGTTAACACAAACTTCCATAAAAATAAAATAACACATCACCTCTCCTCCATCTCTTTCCAACCCCTGATTCTCCTCTCCCAACGTGCGCCATCCAGTCCTCCCATCACCAACGCCAGCGTTCTGCGTGTCCCCAACAACAACACGTTCCCCAACGCGCTCCACATCCCTCTCCTCATCAACATCCCGGTTCCGCGATGACGCAGGCCGCGTAACTCCAACGACAGGCGTGACAAGCCGCGTCACAGCAGTGTCATTCAAAGCCCCCAAATCCGTCGTCACGTTTCGTTTCACAACATCAACTTCCGGTATCAAACTCTGTCCAACCGTTAAAGATTTCTGAATATATCTACATCATGTTAAAATACTGAACGAAAATGCAAGCAAGATATCACCTCTCTAAATCAATACACCTTTGCCGATACGTCAAAGCCCGCACCCCATATCTCACCGTCACCGTATCCTCCTCCAAAAACTGTTCCATGTTTCCAAGTGACATGAACCGGTTATACCCCCAACATTCACCTTTCACAAACATCGACGTGTTTTCACGATACCCCAAAGAATCGGATGACCGCACAACGGGAACCTTTTTTTGATGCAAAATATTAAAAAGGAACGAAAAAGAGAGAGGTTGAGTGAACGTACAACTTCCATCCGGTATTGATATGCAGTGGCTTCTTGATTCCCATTCACCATCTCCAGAAACGCAGACATAAATGTCCCTTTGGCATGTCCATTCCCTTTACACCAAAACAAGAAAAATTAAGAGTCATTGCATGCGATTATACATACCTCCACAATAAATTTTAAGCCTCCCATTCCCACGCCAGACATGAGCACCACATCCGAGTAAACCGTTTCCGCCCATCTCCTTACGTTGCGAAAACCTCGTGGATTCGAAACACTGAAAACTCGAAAGACGGGGTAACGTCACTCGAGAGTTCAGTGAACGGGACGATAGAGTTGGTGATGGTAGCGAGCGGTTGAGAGGGCTTGGTGGTAGCAGGGTGCTTATAAAGAACGCGTTAGCGCACTTAACGCGAAAACGTGGGAGGGGATAGCGAACGCGTTACCTTTGCTAATAGATCGATAAGCTTTTCGCTGTTTTTGATAATATCGAGGTGTGGCGCTTTCTGGATATGGTGGTCAAGGGCCTCCAGCGTCATCTTCATCATCTCGGATTCCGCTTGAATCTCGTTCCGTTTATCTATAAAAAGAAACACGTGATCAGCCCTCTCTAAAACAAGAAAGAGTAATCACCCATCAACGCCAAAATCTTGTCCCTCGCTTGTCCTTCAATCCCTTCCTTCGCAACGTTCACAAACGAAAAAATCATACTCTCCTCCTAACATGTTCTCATTTAGCGACAAAGAAAAACGACTGTCTTCCTCACCGCCCGTTTCCTCTTTCGAATTTCTACCATCATATCCGCAACCTCCTTCAACGCGTCCTCAAACACGCCAAGTCGGTCTCTTAATGTCCTTGATTTGGTTTCAATCGCCGTCCGATGGGTCTGGTACACGGCGTGGAGGTGCTCGAATTTATGATCGCGATGCTACCTCACCCACCAATGTAAGAATAGACGAGAAATGAAAAAAAGGACACACCTTATTATCTATGACGGCACAGTCGGAGCAGATGGCTTTGAAAAAAGGGTTTAGTGATGGAATAGAATTGAGGGGAGTTACCGTCATTACAGTCATGGCAGTAGTAGTAGAGCGGTACTTTGGGGTGGTTTGGACATACGGTTTGTGAATCCCCCGATGAAGAATTTGTAACAATAGCTCCACGAAGTTGCTACCGACGTATGAGAACCGAAAAACAAGAAACATAGTACCTGCGCAAGTTCTTCGACGAATCTACAATTCACAAGCTGCGATTTCACAAGCGGTGCTCGACAATGGGGACACTGGTTTTTATCCTGCGATAACCATTTCTTAAGAAAAAGTGTAAGCTGAAGAGAAAACAAGCGTCTTTTTTTTTACAATGACACATCCTTCGCACCCGATTTTAGAGCATGATGGACACATGACGGGTTTTGAGAGGCTTTCAAAGCAGATGTAGCATTTGAAGCTAGCGAGAAGAGTAGGGTTAGTTATTGGTGATTTTTCTTTGGAGGGTTATTTACATGTCTTCGAGTTGAGGGGGGAAGGAGGTGGATGGACGGGTTGTGGTGGGGTTGGGGGTTGGGTTTGGGGGTTGGGTTGCGAGCATGAAAGCCATGATGCTTTGAAATGGATCAGTGGATGGGTGTGGTGATGGGGATGCCATTGGTGTTGAGTGGGTGGCCGCCCCGTAGAATGGGTTTGGATGAGATTGAATACAGGGGGTGTCCTCCTTGTTCTGATGTGGTATTCTTTCCAGGCAATTCCGGTTGGTTGCTGTTGGTTGTGAATGAACAATAATCGCTGACACCCACTACAACTGATGCAAACCAAAAATTATGTTTTTGCAGTTGTCAGCTTGACACAATGGTCTTTGGAGGAAACGTGTCGAGGCTGTAACTAAAAGCATCAATAAGAGTTATTTTTTAAGTCATTCGGTCTGTAATATTTGCTATAAACGGTCACGAATGATTGAATGAAGGTATAATATAGCCCAAGCTGGTATAGTGCAATAAACAGGATTTCGAAACCCTTTAATTTCTTTTGACGTCCTCACTCGAGATGCCAGCACTTTTATATGATCCACGTATAACGTGTTTACAGTACGTGGTTTTCCTAAACGCTCAAAAAGCTTGTGCGTTCCCTTTATATTTTTTAACTATTATCACATTATGCTTTTATCGGACATGTCCGACAAGCCTTTTGTCATTGATCCCCTCAACGTAACGGTCCTGTTATATATACTTCAGGTTCTCGGTGGTTTAATAGCACATATGTTCTGGTAAGCCTCTATTTGTTTAATGTCCTTTATTTTTGATGGGAGGATAGCTCGGGGATGAAAGTATCCGCAATAAGATTAATCGTTCCTCCATAAAAGGATTATAGTTTTCAGCTTCTATGACCAACAACAATAAAATGTATATTCGTGATTGTGTTCTTTCATGGGGCAGCAATACATTAACTGCACCCAAACTCTTTAAAGCAAAAACTCTCTAAGGGGGGGTATTTCTAGATAAGGATGCGCGCATACATGACGGCGGCGGAAAATAGACAGATGGATGATGCAGTAAAACAGCAGAGGAAAAAGAATATGTGACCTCACAAATCAGGGCCAAAATCAACCAATAAACATATAAGATATAGCTTCATTATCTCACAACTCTTGCCTTCAAGACAGTTTCAGGCACACCCCCCTTGACCAAAACCCCATCCATCCCCTCCCCATCCAACACCCACGACTCTCCCGACTTGATACACGGCACGTACTTTCGTGTCCGTGCATCAACACAGGCACGGTCATTGATCCAGCACCCGGAATCCCATCCCACTGTTGTCCTCACAAAGTCCAACGCAAATGCCTCGGAAATGCCCAAACATCCTTGCAGAATACAGTCCACGTAACTCTGTGGGATAGGGGCGGTATGGGACGGCAGGGGAAGAGCTGTGGTCGAGGATTTGTACACCCAGATGGTGGCGTTAAGGCTTGGGAAGAGGTCTGCGAGTGTAATGTCGTGGGTGATGGTGATGTCGGTTGGGTGGAGAGGAACACGGTCGTAGAGGGATTCGCGGGCGTCAAGGGCTGTGAGGTCGGCTTGAGGATTTGGGATGGGGATGAGGACGCCGTTGCAGGTGGAGGTTGGGTGTTGGGAGACGGTGACGGCGGTGTAGGAGCGGTTGGGGCAGTGGTAGGACCAGGAACGAAGGAGACCGCGGACTGTGACGGGAATGGACGTGGTGGAGGTGGTGAAGGTACGACGACGGCTAGAGGAGTTGATGAGACTGCCGTAGCTGGGAAACTGGGTTAGATATATATAAAAAAAAGGGAATGAGAAAGATGATGGACTTACCCAAAGAGGAAATGTGTTGATGGAGAATTGCCAAAAAAGGATTTAACGCAGAATGGAAGTGCAGCAAGACGAGCCCACACATCCGGAAAAGGCAGCGACAATGGGGATTCTGGAGGGGGTGTCATTGACAGAAATGAATGTTCCATTTGCATTCTAGTCTTGTTAGCGATTGCTTTAGACGATAATTGATGATCCTTGTCCATGTTGACAGATACGGGTAGTGGTTGTGGTGGTGGTGTGGGTAATCGAGAGGCTGGTGCGGATGCACGCTGATTGAATCTACGATGTTGATGTTCTGTAAGAAGGATGACTTCAGAGTGACGCCTCTTTTGGCGAGGACGTCTTTGGACGGTGTCTTTTGAGATGGCGATGGTTGAAGACGCTAGTAGTGTCGCTGTAGATGATGTAGTTGTGGTTGTTGTGGCTGTGTTGAATAACGGGATCATTGTACGAGAAATGAAGGGTATTTGCTCTAGAGGTAAAAAACAGAGGACAGACAGAACGAAGGAATGAATGAAAGAAGACGGCTGTTGGTGTTGATATATAGGTGGAAGGCTGGCTATATATTATATATAAATATATCCAAGGGTTCAAGGTGGAAGGCACTGCTCATTTAACAAATAAATGGTGAAAACTAAAAATTAAAAATAAAAATAATGAATAAAAAAAAATGACGGAATCTGAATGAACACGTCGCAATCTCTATCCAATCATATTTCAATCTATATATTTACTCGTGATATAATAAATACTTTGCAGCACTTTCCTTTGTTGCCTACCTAATAAGGAATACTGTATGTACCTATATAAATAGCTACATAATAATAGGTATATAAATGCATGTTGCCATGTTTAACCAATAAAATAAATAAAATATGATACTATAATATGTACATATATATGTATGTATGTGAATGATCAATGTTCAAAGTATTAAATATATTTAAATAGAATACTCCATGTATATAAATTATATTACACACATATCAATAACTCTCCATTGTATGTACATACATTGCAGTGGGTCATTCATGAAAAGATGCTGCTGACTGAACTGAACTGAACTGAACTGATAAAATATTGAATAACAACTGCATGTACATGTACATATAGTATATTGAATAGTAACCATGCATCATGGACATACATATAGTATTTATATATTTATATATTTATATATTTATATATTTATAAGATTAAATGATTATAGTAATATATATATGCGTTTCATCAATTTGCTTATTTTCTATCAACAAATATCTCTTATTCAAAAACAATATTTAATAAATAAATAGGTAAAACCACAAAAATGTACATGTACATCGACATACAGAATAATAATAATAGAGTAGTATTTACACTATATATCATCCATCCATCCATCCATCCTCTAATATACAACATCATTGTTGTACTTTTCCTTATACACCCAATGCATCCCTGGCACCTCTGCTCCCTGCGCCAGCGCTAGTCTAAACATCTGCGCCGCCTTCTTCTTATCCGCCCTCACGCCATCACTCCCCCTCAAATACACCTCACCCATCTCCAGCTGCGCGTCCATATCACCAAGCTGTGCAGCAACACGAAGGTAATAGAGCCCAGTGTCACGATCTCGTTTCACGCCCCAACCCTGTCGAAAGCATTGAGAGAGCTCAAATAGGGCAAACGAGAGCTCTTCGGCGGCGATGCGACGGATGCGTGTTGTTTTGTGGCCGAGTTTGGATTGACGGTGGTGCTTTAGATTGGAGGTTGAAGGCTGCTGCGTCGGCATCCCCATTGAAGCACTCCTTGAATGATCACTCCGAGCGTGTGATGCAGCTGATACATGAGAGCCATGGTCACTATCGCTATCATCCATAACCTCTCCAACAGCTGCCTCTGCCGTTCTCACAAGGATCCTCACCGCAGCTGCTTCATCTCTCACAACACCCCATCCATGCCGCAAATGAATAGCATACAGAAACAACCCCAACTGCGACCCCTCATTTGCCGCAACCGACAGGTAATACGTCGATGCCTCCATGCAATCTTGCTCATGATACCATATTCCCTTCATCAACGGTTCAAAAAGCTCTTTGGGTGGTTTTGGGACTTGATCAATTTGTTGGGGAACAGGGAGGATGGAGACTTTGGGGAGTGGACCTGATAGAATGATATCATTGGTGTTGTGTTTTTGCTTTGTAGACGAGATAAGACGTTGATAGGACGAGGATGGCGTTGAAGACGATGATGAGATGGCTGATGAGAATGTGCCATTCTTTGTGGATGGAGGTGCAGAGCGATAACCAGAATCGAGCGATGCAGATGCTGACAGAGGTGGAGGGAGAGTGTCGATGCTTTGAACAGAAGGAGCAGCTTTTTCCTACTGAATAACCCCATTGTGTGAGAATGCAGGGGAAGACGGATAGAGTGGGATTGGGTTATGCAATGACGAATGTGACTAGTAGCTATGACAGGAGAGGAATCAAGGGCATCAAAGTGCAGGAAACACTAACAAAACGTGAGGAGGTCTCTGTCAACAGCAACAAACAATAATAATAGCGAAACCAAGGGGAGAGAGGAGGACTTTTGCATGTTTCATATCTCTTTTGGTTAAATAAGGTTTGGTGATTAGGTGATACTAAAGTGTCAAGTCAATATCGTGGCATGCCGCACTCTTAATTACCTTGGGTCTGGATTCAATCTTGTATCACTTTATAATAATGTCTGGAAATGTTTATTATCGGAGCTTAAATTAATTGGAGTAACTTCTTCTATTATGTAGCTTTAAAAAAAACAAACTTCACAAATACATAAACAAAAATGATAACATAAATGAGTAATAGAACCGCAGAAAGAACTGAAACCGGTAAAAAAGATAAAGTATTATGTTAATGAGCGCTCCACCGAAAAAGGCTCCCCTCCATCTATTCAACCCCAACCACTGGAAACCTTCATCCCATATCCCCAGCAACCACCAACCTCTCCCCCTCCACCCCTCCACACCAACCCCATCTCTCTCTCCCCTCCCCCTCCTTCATCGGCAAACTACTCCTCGGTGTATTCCCAACCCGTCCCACAGGTGTCAAACTCGCCTTCCTCCCCGTCCAAAACAAAGGCACAGGTCTCACCGCCTCCTGCGTCACAAGCGCAAGATGATCCCAAGCGCTTCCCGTAGGTGTTCTCCCCAACCTTCTCCCTTCCTCACCAAGCGACGCAGACGAGCCATGCATCTCCCCAAAACTCCCCGTCAACCCTTTGATCGATAACACACCCAACCCGTCTTTTTTGGTTTCAGGTCACCCGATGACGTGAAACTGACTTGCGATCCAATATTCTGCAAGGACACTTTGGTGCGAATGTCACGGTTGACTTCCCCCAACACATGAACATTCTTGTACGTGAAATCACCAAACAGATGCGTATCCAGACTCGCCGTGCTGAGACCCCTTGTCAACCGATTCCGAAGTGGATCCCGCTGTCGTCGCTGTGCCTCAACGTCTTCACTCCTCGTCACAGGTCCTGTTGATCGAAACGGTTCATCGTCATCACGGTAATAAGATTGCACTGAATCTTTACGTTGAAGTGGGGTAGGGTGCGTGTCATCTGTCGTGATGGTGGTTGATCCAACAACCAAAGACGCGTCTAGAGACATGACGTCCTGCTTCTCATCGCTACATACAGAAGACCGGGATGATCTGTCGACTTCTTCATCAACCGTCATGTCAAACCTTGCTCGACGTTTCGATGCGGCGGTTTTGATTTCAGATCCTAAAGCGCTCATACTGATCGTTGATAACCTCTGAATGTCAGGTCGAGTGTTTCTCGCTACAAGAAAATATTAGCCCCATTAAAACAATGTTTGTCATCAATTGTTCCAACATACATTCAAAATAACTCGTATCCGTGTTATCCGACGGCGTGGGAATAAAAGGCGCAGGCTGTTCCCTCATATTATCCCAATCAACTCCCCTAAAAAACTCATGCTTCTTGATCCCTTCCGCACGTAACCGTGTCGTAGGATCCGGATTCAATAACCTCGAAACCAGATCCTTGGCTTCCCCGGTAATCTCATCCTCCGGCCACTGAATATCTGTATTCTCTTCCCGTCAGCCTATCAAATAAAAAAAAGAAAGAGGAAAAAAAAGAAAAGGAAAAAAAAGCGAGGCAACATCATACCATGATTCAAGATATTCCGAAAAATCAATTCCGGCGTTTCATCCGCAAACGGTGGTATCCCCACCAACATCTCATACATGCAAACCCCAAGCGCCCACCAATCCACAACAGGGCCATGATCTAACCCTAACAGAAGCTCAGGAGCGAGATAATCAGGGGTGCCAAGAAGAGCCTTTGAGGAATGACGGTTGATGCTCCCGAATTTGGATTTGCGTTGGGCTAGAGTCGCTGTGCGGGGGGGTTCGGGATCGTCGGGGCGGGGTTTGCCTTTACGTGCGGTGCCAATGGTGCCGGGACGGGTGAGAGTGTTGAGTTGCTGGAAAGGTTAGTGGGAAGGGGGGAATTTGGAGGGATACCGTGAGAACTGATTCTGGGTTTCGAATGGATTCCTGGTCTTGGACAGAGATACGGGATAGACCGAAATCCTAAATATTCGATTTAGATGATAGTTCCTGCATCTTGCGGTTATTATAATGGTACTCACTGTCAGTTTGACATGACCTTCCCCGTTGATGAGCATATCTATAAGAGTAGATCCGTCAGGCGATGGAAACAAGATGAATGAATATGACTTACTGTCCGGTTTTAAATCTCGATGCGTGATCCCATTCGCATGCAAATACTCCAAAGCAAGCACAACCTCTGCCGAATACATCCTCGTCATCTCCAAATCAAACGTCCCAAACGCTTGCAAAAGTGTACTTAAATCCCCTAAAAAAAAATTCCATCAAAATCAATCCCCGCTTAGGTTCCTCTTACAAAACAATAAACTCACCTCCAATAAGATACTCCATGACAAGATACAGGTACTCTTTACTTTGAAACGCGTAATAGAGTTTGACGACAAAAGGGTTCCTAGATATAGTCAACACTTTGTGTTCAGCTCGGACATGCGCAATCATGTTTTTGCGAATCATGTCTTCTTTTTTAAGGATCTTGATAGCGTATAGGTCTTGGGTAGTTTTCTTTTTGGCAAGGTATACCTTTCTAGGGGAAATTATTAGACTTGTCATAAACATATAGCGTGGCTTTACCCAAACGCTCCACGACTAATCGGTTTGATAATCTCGAAATCATGTATACTAGGAATATTCTTTCTTCTTTCCCGGTCCTTTCCAACCACATTTTCAGTAATTCATAAAGCGCGAGTAAAGGAATGGTAAATACTTACAGACTCCACTTGTTGAGGCGCGTTTGGGTTGGCATTCGTCGCACGTCGTCCATGATTCCCTCGAAGCAGTGCCGCAAACAAACTAATAAACTTATTTCCACCACCACCATGACCGCTCTTATCCACTACCGAGTTCGGGCTCAATAATGAATTCGCCTGTGAACTCGGCTCCACCGACAACCTCGCCGTCGAATCACCCCCACCGTCCCTAGCTTTTTGCGGTGGCGATAAAATCTCGGGGCTCCCTATCGTCGACGATACGCCGAAAGATGTATGACCCGATCCAGATGCTGTACCTTTAATGGATGCCGTTCCAGAAGTAGTGGACGACACTGAATTCACTCCAAAAGAGCCTGTCCCGCCTTTTGAAACAGGACGCGGTTTGCTGCGACTTCCACCTCCTGTGAGCATGTCGAGATTTTGACTGGCCTTGATGGCTTCTTTTGTGACGTTGGGAGGAGCGGTTTTGGCAAGTTCTTCTATGGCCGTGTCGGTTTTTTCAAGGGCGGCGAGCTTGTCAAGATATGTCTTTAGATTTTTGAGTCGTTCTTCCACCTTTTGTTTTCGATCACAAAAATAAAAAAGAAGACACGAGGGATTAGTGGACTTAAAAGGCGTCTAGGTTTATGATATTTACCAGCCGAAGAATCTTTCTAGCCAGTGACGCCACCTCAGCTCGATTTGTCGGCTTCAACACATCCAACCCCACATACTTTTGCAACTTGTTCACAACCTTCTCCATAACCACACACCCCTTCCTCCCCTTCTCCTCACCAACCTCCAAAACCCCCTTCGCCTTTGCCACAATCGAATCCACGACTTTTGCAAAATGATTCATATCCGCCCACTCCTCAAACGCATCGGCTCGCCCCACGTTGGGTCGTTTTGATTCCATCAAACGGATAGCTTTACGTAGCATTTGGTCAATGTTGTATTGTCGAATCTGGTGTTCTTGAGAAACGGTGCAGATGGTGACGTGGTGATCGATTTGGGTGGAGGGGATGTGGTCTTCGCAGATTCGACAGAGGATGGTTTCAGGGGGTGGGATAATGTCAGTGGGTTTCTTGGCATCGCGATTACCACCGTGGGTGCGGGAGACACGGGTTTGGTTGACAGAGATACGCTCTAGACTTGATGTTTGAGCGACGCTGAGACGGTCTGGGATGGTGGATTCGCCACCGGGGCTTAGAAAGCTGGATGATCCAATGGAGTTTGTTGTGGATAGTGAGGCCATGGAGCTGGCTTTGATGCTTTTTTCGGAGCTTGGATTATCGTAGACGTGTTTGGTTATGGCGGGTATGGAAGATGTGGTACTGAGGGAGGACATGGATTGCGTTATGGATGGTTGTGAGTTCAGAGAGTCTGTGGAATCGGTCGATGTTCCTGGGTGAAAGATGGACTTGAAAAAGGACATGACCATTTTCTATAATAACCATTATTATCTATGATATTTCTTGTTGATACCTTTTTCCTTGGCGGTTTAGGGCTCTCGGGCTTATCTTTCGGTAAAGATCCGGTCGAAGTCGTAGGTTTCTTGGCCTCCCTTCCTTGCCACCAACTATTCCGTGGACTTGGAGACTCCCCAGCCCCAAAGGAAGACGCCGATGACGACCTTGACATTGGCGAATGCACATCAGTCGAATTATTCAAGTTACTCTTCTGATGCTTCAACACCGCCATCTGTTTCTTAGAAACCTTTCGTGCGGGTGATGAAGATCCAGACATGTTGTCTAATGAGGCACCGTCATCGTTCGACGCCAGGGATGGTGATGATAGGGTCCTACTCACAAGCGCCACGGATGCCACTGCGGGGGGTCGCGACATCTCTGCGATTTGTGGGTTACTCGCCGTCGCTTTCGCACTTGAGAGTCTTCTGATTAAAAATGGAGATCCAAGGGACGGCGATGATGAGCCTGGAGATCCTGAGACGCGGTGACGAAGATAAGGTTGTAAAGAAGCGCGCCGTGCGATTCCATCCAGCTTTGGCGAATCGGAGATTCCTGAAACTCGCCCTTCAGAATTTGAAACAGAGTCGGAAGCCTTTCTGACACCTTCTGGGTCCCCTTCACTGTGACTCTGAACAATTTCCCCAGACGCGGCTTGTTGAGCTTCAGCTGTAGCGCTTCCTGGAAGAGATATAATGAGAGGGCTGATCATTCGCGATATGGGGCGGTCACGACGGGATGCAACACCTCCCGGTGGGATCGCGGATCCATTGATGCTGACGATCGAAGGTCTGCCTGATGTTGGTTTGAGATGCAGACGGAGACGATATTGTTCCAGCTTTTGTTTCTTCCAAACGAGCATTCTCAGAGTCCATGTCGCTCACAAAGGAATCATCATTGCCCAATGGTGACGGAGGTTGGCGCAAAGTGGTTTCGTGTTGCGGAATTTTGTATGGCTCGGTGGACCCCGTTTCTTTGCTGGTTGTGGATCCAGGGCTATCAGACACCTCTGACGACATCTTTAAAGGGTATTAGAAAAGTTTATAAAAAAGTAGTAAAAATCACCTTGGAAGAAAGTAACGAAATTGGGAGGTCTCTAATGCATGCCCTGACAGCGATGGCTTGTGTCTATTTGCAGATAATACCTCCATATCTCGTCCTTCTTTGCTTACAGCAACATTCGCCGTCACCTGCATCTCACGAACATAATGATTCTAAACATACTGTTAACATTCAACTGTAACCGTGACACTTACCAAACTATCTGCAATCCGCGAAACCGGCGCGTACACAAAAATCATCCTCGTCAGCACCTCCATAGAGTTTATATTGGAGACAACAGTTCTTCTTTGAGCTTCCATAAGGTCCTGAAGAGTCTTCATAAAATCGGAAGCTTTCGTATTCCCGATTAAATCCTGTGGGCGAGTTCTTAGCATTTGTAAGGCGGTTGCCTCAATTTTGGAGAAAAGTATATCTTGCGAGGAGACTTTCATGATAATAAGTAAGTCTTGTGCAATCATTGCTTACCGTAAAGAGACGGAGGCCAGCTGTGTGAATGTTTAAGTAATGACCAGCTGCTTTTCTTAGCGCGTGCAATGACGCCTGGCTGTTGATTGTTAGCAACCGAACTTCTCGAATCCTCTTGCACCGGTGAAATGATTGGAAAGTCGTATTTAATGTTATCAATGGCGCTTAAGGGGGTGGCGTCTAAAGTTGATACGTAAATTTAGCGAACAAATGAAAGGTTGAACGTAGCCATAATAGCCTGTTCTTAGATAAAGACAAAAAGGAAGAAAAAAGGAATAATTTGCATACTATTGGAGCTTAGCAATCCATTCGTTGTTAGAGGACCAAATAATTCACTGTGTGTTTGAAGAGATTCATCACCATTTCCACCCTCCTCTGAATCGCCCATAGTCTCTTGAATTCTCTTCCATTCATACGCAATTTCTTTCTTTCGAGCTTCGGCTGATACATTCGGAGATATATCTCCAAAGGTAGCAACCCTCCGCACTGGGCTGCCGGATCCACTCGCGTAGCTAGTATGGTTACTTCCATTATCATCATGGTCTCCGCAAGTTTCGACCCGAACTTTACATGCAATGGGATTCTTTCTGTCGCAAGTCGAACCGATAACTGCATTCCGTTCTTCCCTCCACGCCGTAAGCACCATATCTAAACCGACATCCGCTCTTTCTTTAGCAAGAATTAATTCCTGAATTAACAGCGTCCGAATATCCAGTGTTTCAGCTGCCGCCGTTTCGGCATCCGCTAAATCCAGAAAGCTGACATGATTCTCGTCAGATTCCTCCCATGAGCTCGGAAAGAGCGCCTGGGCTACAGGATCTGAAAAGGTATCATATCTCTGCGCAGCTACATGCTTGCTTTGTGTCGCGTGCAAGTCGCCAGCAGATGTTCCGCTTTTGTGATATGGATAACTATCTGACAGTGCTAGCGGTGATTTTCCCTGTGCATGTGAAAGAGTCGCTCTGTAATTGGTAGCGCCGATATTGGTCTTCCTCTTCTGCCTGGTGCAGACGCCATATTTGATGAACCGTTTGATTCATATCCACTACTGGAATCTTCCGTGTCAGATGGATAAAGTATTGCAGTGATGCTGTCGATGAAGGAGCTCGGAGTTGGAGAGATGGCCGATAAGGCACCAATATGCGTGCCAAAAAGAGAGTCGAATGGATTCTTGGACGATATAGAGCTACCACTATTGAGCGGTGGAGTGGTGGGGTTTGCTGTGGTAACGCGGGAACCTAGAGAAGATGGGGCATATTGTCCATTTCGGTGATCTTGGTGCAGACGAGGGGGACGTGGCGGAGTAAGATGATGTGAAAAGATTGGAGCGTGTGATACCGATGATGTAGCAACAAAACACTGATCATTCCCAAGCCCGTAAACAGGTGAGCCTTTCGTATGTGTTGGTGTGATAGATCGCCGACTAGCTTTTACCTCCGAGCTGATGTCCGCAACATCACTTTTCGAAGAGCAAGCAGAATCGCGTTGGTAAACTTTCCCTAATCCATACGATGACTGATTAGCTGAACTTGTGTTGTCAAGAGTTCCGGGATAGATGGAATGCTTCCAGATCCAGAGCCTTCCGTCAAGTTTGTGGTTGATGTTGAATCGTTTGGCTCGGCTAATGCGCTGACTCCCAGGTTGAGAACTGGTCCTACGTTTCTTGGCTGGAAAAGGTTCTCCGGTGTTCTTCGCCCATCTGTGTGAGGGCTGCCTTTTGTTTGCAAAATTGATGCGGAAGACCCGGAAGGGGAACCTCTATGAGAGGCGGTACTGTATGCTTCTACAGAATCATGGCTCCATGGCAAGTTCTGATGCGCAAGATTTGTTGCGCTGCTATGATGGGAAGGCAAAGAGGTTTCAAGTCGAATAGAAGACTCCGTTTTAAAATTTGAATTAATGGGTAAGGAGGTGCGTTGTGCGTCTTCTCCAAGGTTTGCAGGGCCTTTAAATAGGTTTAAGTATCCATGAGTTAAGAACAAAACTCTCTACCTCGACCCATACTACACTCCGACGCCATGCTGTCACTGGAGAGGACATAATTGCTGGTTGACGCATTAATGGGTTGTAATGGAGATATGAGCGAGTTTGGACTTCCGCCATGGCCTCCAAGAGAACTTCCGCGAACACGACCTATCGTTTTCTTCAAATTCTCCGCAAGCTGCTGGTCCATGACATGTTGCCGTAGTGTGGGAGAGCTTGTCCCTTTGCTCGACTTTCGAAGAGGTTTCATGCCTGTAACGCTCGCTGTTTTGCTGCTATCAGATAGTCCGCGAGGGCGGAGTCGCTGTGGCGACACATGTTGAATAGATCCTGACGCAGAATCCATTTCTGGCTCTTCGCACATTCTCTCATTTCCAGGTAATATCCCATAATCATCTCCTGTGAGGGATTTCCTTAATGCTGTGGTGTCAGCTGGATTTTCCAAGTCGATGCGTGAACCCCCGTGGGATTCCATTTCAGAAGTGCTGGACTGTCAAGCCTCTATGACACAAACCGCAATGAATGTGGGCTTTGATGAGGTTACTAACGTAAGACGATCCGGCACCCACCTTTTGCAGTCTCCAGACTTTTAGATAATATGTCAACAGCGGCTGGCTCCCTGTAATTCTAACGCCTATGTATCTAGATGGGCGTACCTTCGTATGTCGTACCCCACTTGGAGCGTCTATATAGACGTATTTTACTGGATCCTAACCATGTTTAGACAAAGGTGCAACTTCGCCTATCAAAAATGGCCATGCAAATAGTGTCTTCCGCATATAAGGAGTGATTGATTGCATGTGATGTCTCTAAAGAGAAGGGGGTTGAAATACACCACTGCCATCCTCATTTCGACATGACATCCATCCATCCAAGCAAGATCGCTGTCAACCTGTTGGGGATGGTAGAGTTGTCAGATCCTTTAAAAAAGTCATGAATTGGGCATGAAGCTCAACTGCTTCATCGCAAGGAAGGGCGACAAATTTACTGTCGAAGTCGAGCCTGCAGCAACGGTTCGTGCTTCTCATCACTTCATGCCGTTGTTTTTTTCAGTTCAGTCATGTTAATACAGTATGAGCCCGTTTGGCGTGGTCATGCATACTGACTGCATTTCATTAATCAAGTAGATACTGGACCTCAAAGTCAAGGTTCAAAACGAAAAAGGCTACTCAGCTGAGCGCCAAATACTGATGCTAGATGGTAAGAAAGATATGTCAAAATAAGAATGCTGTTCCTTTTATTTAAAGAGCCTTTATGCAGGCCCAGAGTTTCTAAAGAACACGCAAAACCTGGCTGAAGCTGGCATCAAAGAAGGAGACCTTATTATTGTCGGATTATCTACAGTATGTACAGTGGTCCATTTTTCTTTGTCTTTTGCTCTGTTTTATGAATTCACTTTTGACGATGATCCTCAAAAACATAGAAACTTAACATCAAGAATGAGACTGAAGGACTGGACGACATAGTTGCCTCTGGCAGTGGCTCCAAAGGAAAGGCTGTGGACTTAGAAGCCTCATCCTCTTCATCAAGCCGGCCGGATGATATAATCACTGTTGGTTTGGCATCCTCGCCCGCGACATTATATGACACCCCTGAAAATGGTGAGTTTTAGGCTTTTATAATTTGTAAGCGGTCCTTCCTTACCTTCGGCTTTTCTTTATTTACGTTATTTAGTTGAATCAAGCGCGGAATACCAAACTGCTGTTCAGGCACTTGTTGGTATGGGATTTGCACCAGGTGACGTCGTCTGCGCAATGAGAGCAGCCTACAACGATCCAGACCGTGCTGCAGAATATCTGATGACAGTGTGTTCAATTTTGCGTTATAGTTATCATCTAATATCTCAATTATAAATAGGGAATTCCTAATGTGGACGCACACTTGCCAGCTCAAATTAAAGGCAAGGAAAGTTTTTCGATTCCAAGTAGGCTCCTTTATTTTAATTTTGTGTTTACGTAAATGTTCTTTGTTTCTTAACATTATATTTCTTATTTTTATTTTACTGTAAAGAACGAGGAAAGAAAAACAAAGGAAAACAACCAGCTCTATTTGATGAGGCCGACGATGACGAGAATTGGCAGCGAGATATGGCGAGAAGAGAATATCTGTTAGGGCACCCAATCATGAATACTTTGAAAGAGTTGATATTTGACAGCAAGGAAGAATACGAGCCGTGCTTGGCGGATCTTCATAACAAGCAGCCGGAGCTTATAGACGTATGAAACTTTCAAACATTCTCTCTCAGATCTAACCGGCGATGACCTTGTATCTGACATTACAGGGAATCATGGATAATCCTGATATATTTATCAAGGCCATGTTGGGGAACGCTTTGGACCGTGACTCGGACACTGGAATCCCAGTCAACTCTTTCTGATGATGTTAAGTGTGCGGTCAATGGATTAAATGGCTCGAAGGACAGCGAAGATTACGATATTGACCAGAGTGGAGTAGCATCAGGATCAACTTCCTCAGCGACAAATCCTATACGCCAATCTCGCAAGAGGAAAAAATCGGCAGACGAAGAGGAGGCATTGGATCGACTGGCGGCACTTGGTTTTGATCGTGATCATGCAGCGGATGTCCTTGCAGCTTGTGACGGAGATGAGGAAAAGGCTGCTAACTTGTTGTTCGAGATGATGGTTAGCTAGACGTCGGATTCCGGATCCGAATAGATCAAAACTTTGTGATATTTGCAAGCTCAAATGTGCATTAGAACTCACATCATACCCATACAACATTTGCGCTACACTATCGCCATTCTAAATGAGGGATGTTGGTTATTCAGAGACCAAATTTCTTTATTTCGTTTTGTCATTTAAATCTTTCATTTGGATACTATTCGCATTTCCTATGTATGTTGTTGTAATAATCGCAAAACAATACAAAGAAACAAAAAGTTTGAGAAGGGTGAGGACATCAATAACAAAAAAGGGAAACAAAAGTTTGTAGAGGGTACCGAACCAAATCGGAGAGGACGTCAGAAAGTACATGAGAACACGATCAATCCAGTGATTTTGTCCTCATGATCTGCTGAACTTTAAGCGCGCCTTCCACGTCAAACTACATCAGAGTCAGGAGCAAAGACTATAGGTACACAACGACTTCATACCCGAACAACGAGTTCTGAGATCGCAGAGACTGGTTTTGTTCTCGGCATACAAAATCGAATCGTATTGAAAGGCATAACCTCGATGCGGTCTTGATTGAATAGAAATTTCCTTCGAATATGACGTGACCCTTCTCATCACGTAAAACTACAAAACTATGAGAAAGGTGTATTAAATATAAAGCTACTGACCCAATATCAAAGAGCAGGAGTCGTCATCTGGATCCTCAAAGCTGAAGATAACTGGCTCGCTGCATTCGTTCTCGCGTCTTAATCCACGCCTCAAATTGATGAGGTGAGCTTTAACCTATAAAGATTTACGAGGTTAAAAAAGCTCTTATAATATGGTGATGACGTAAAGAGGTTGAACAAACTAACACTAAACTCCGTTGAAATCGTCATTGAATGATCTGGAATGGATGGAATGGACTGAATGGAGTCCCAGTGCGTGGTAAGTAATGCATCCGAAAAGCCTTTTTGACGTCCAGGGATATGTCGTCCAGTCTGCCCAGTCTGCCCGAAGAGAGTCTGGTGAGAAGAGGCCCATTGACAAGTAGATAGAGATATAAAGAGGGGTAATTAGCGCCTACACTGCGATTTGCCAGAATCACTGCTCGCAAGTCATTGGGTCTACGCTTCTTCACCATCGACTTCGCATGTCGAATTATAGCTAAGGTGTAAATGTTTGAGAGTATTAGTAAACAATCTCCCTCCACCTCACGCAAGAACACGAAATGTTGGATAGGATGCTCACCACTCTCCTCGGCCACCTTGTGTGCTGTGTAGGCTTTCTTTCGAGCCATATCATATATTGCAAAATGTCCTTCCTATAGTTTTGTGAAATAATGTTTGAGTTCTGGGCACTGATCTCACTATTGGCATACTCCAGCATTTTGTGAGAGCATTATATGCAAAGTCGGCTGCAGATACGCGTAATTTTTTTAGTTGACGTTAAGGGCGGCAATGTAAAAAATATGTCGTTTGACTAGTGACGTGCTACCTTCACTACATATGTTAACCGAATTTGGTGCTTCATTTGGACTCCTGTTGAAGGTTCGCATGACCTTCCTAATTGTTCCTAATGTATTATAAATAAGGTACGTTGACCACTGCTGATAATTCTACGATAAGAGATATATACTTGCCGACCATATCATACAGTTTGCTTAACTTTGAATCGTAGTCTTCCTCAAACTTAAGCCTTTTGTACCGTTCTTGGATTTCGAAATGTACTTTAAAATTCAATTTCTTTGAACAAATAATTATCCGTAATGTATTTATAATCAATATTTGCATTTCCCCAAATCTCATTAGCAATTAAAAAAAAATAAAAAAATCACGTAAAGATATGAAATAAAGAGCATTTAATTGTAATGCTCTGCTGCAGGGAATGTGTAGGCCTTACTATATCATGTTACCAGTTACGGCGTCAGGGCTTCCGGCTGCTTGACAGATCGTCATGCACGCAATACTTAATGGGCTTCTCACCAAAAAAGCCATTGCAACATATGATTTGTCGCCATCATAGATTCGAAAGCGAAGATATCTTGTTCAATAAGTTGCGATGACGTTCATACAATTCAACATGTTTCCGTATACTCGATATTCTGGTAGCTCTAATTATGAACGGGTATTCTTGATGGTGCTATCGTAACCTGATAGACGACGACATCGGAGCTTATTAAACAAAGTCCCTTTTCGCGTAAAGGTAATCGAGTTTGTTCTCTCCGCGTGCGAAAGACACTTCATTAAGTCTCCAAGACGCCATAACTAAATCGAATGATTCCGCTGATCAGCGTTGGCCGCTATTCAGTTCTCGGCTTAATGGCTTTGACTACTCGATGAACATTGTGGGTTATTCAGTTTCCATCCCAAAGGCTCATTATGCTAACACAATAGACTTATTCTGTACGTATTGCTCTAAGATTTTCCAACTGGCGTAATGACGAATACGACGTCTCCGTGTATTAAAGTACATAACAGCTTTGAAAAAGAGAGAGGCTTCACTCGACGACAAAGCTCAGGTATCCAATAGCTCTCTAAAATCATATCTCAAGCAGACTCGAAAGACGACATCAAAAATTAAAGTTTAAATCCAGCACTAACTCAATCGATCAAAACTTGAACAGACCGTTTCCCCCAGTAAAAGCCAAGCATAAGCTGCCCAAAAGGGTTACGAAAAAAGTAGAGTGAGCCTTCGACGCCAATGCAAATTATCGAACAATGACGTTGTCGATATAGAAAGTATTCGCATCATCCTGGTGCCGTAAATTCCTTCAAGCTCGTAGAAACATCTCGAGACCTCTGCGGTGTATTTTTTGACTAACCTCTCTGACGCCTTTGAGATATAGGCAGTAAAAAGGTTAGATTCGAACGGTTCTGCATTGGTCTCCTTTGTATTTAACCAAACCATCACAATTTAAGTAACGCTTTCATACCTGATATACTCATGCTGCACGTTATTGCTGCTTTCATTTGAAATTAACATTCGATGCTTATTTACAATGGACTGGGGAAACAATCGATATTCCATATATGCTCTGATAGGCGGCTGCAGCACCAAATTCGTTTTCAACATTCTGTAGAAGATCGTGTAACACCACATCAATGGAGTTCATCCACAGCATCCCTCTCCCTAGCCTCTACGCAAGGCCTCTCCCACCCTTCTCAACACCATCATCGACAAATCCAACTCGAAACCATGATCCAGATCTCCAGCTTCCAGCCATGCAATGTCTATTGCTGCGAAATGTGACGAACGCGGAGGAAGTGAAGGCAAAGATCATTAGCGGAGATAAGAATATCCAGACTGTGTGATGGTGAATGCAAAGGCGGTTAGTAACTTCATGGTGCAGCTTTTAAATTCAGCGGCCTCGGGAGTTTCATTTTGTTTTTTATTTTCTCGTTTATGGCTTCTACTGATATGAAGCTGAAGCTCTTGCTAATTCGTCCGACATGTATTCTAACTTTTCTATATCCGATGATTATGTTCCCATGCTCACTTTTCTCAAAAGTAGATTATTAGCCTGGACCAGGTGCTGGCAGCAGCCACGCGAGCGTATCTTTCCCGACACCAAAGCCTAATGCGAACAAAATCCCTCTACTCCGAAATTCTGTTTAATCTGTCTCCAAATAATAATGTGAGCTGCATTTCCCTCATTGGTTTTTAGTTTCTTAAAATTTAGCGTTGCGTTAATTTGTATGATCTTTATGGGCAGATTTCAGAAGCGATGAAGTGGTTTGGCCTTGGAAAGGGCGTGACGGACGTGCTGCTACTCTTTGATAGAGACGAGTTTCCGGCAGAAGAAGTTAGTTACTAATTTTGTGTTTTTCTACTTTTTGGATGAGGGGACCCTTACTAAGTATTTGGGTCAGAAATTAGGAAAACTCTTGACAACAATTAAATGTTCACCTGTACCGATTACAGAGCTCGAGTCGGTCTCGGATTGGGATATGGTAAAGAAGGTAGGTTGCATACCTAGTTGTAGTCACGTGTGGATGCCGTGCTAAGTTTATACTCCTTAGATATTTAAGATTACGACCCCGCCTGGAAAGACGACCGAAGCGAACAAACAGAATAAACCTTCCACAGCGGATCTTGAAAAGGAATGGCTACAATCCATCGTAATTTCGTCGATGGCCTTGAAAGGCTACACATAGCTTTTAGCATTGTTTTGTTCAAAGATTTGTAATAGTGTTTACATATGAGAATAATAATGGTGGCTGAATACCTGTAGCCACCTAGTCCGCTATCATCGGTGTCGAAGGTTTTCTAAATATGAACGGCGGAGACTTCTTTTTTTTAGCTTTCGGGATTTTAGACTTTCAGACAAAAAAAGGCTGAACAACTCTAACCAGAAACCTTAATTGCAAAGTCCGACACCCGAACGAAATGGTTCATGCGAAAAAAAGGAATGGAAAGGGAAACTTGAGTGACTTTGAGCCATGGAATCTCTTATATTTAGCTTTCAAATACATGTCTCCGTACGAAGCACGGAGGAGGGGGAGAAAAATACATAAAACAAGAAGCATTCGAGAGTTAATTTAGTGCTTCTCAACACCCTTAGCAAGGAACTTCTCCTCAACAAAGGAGTTGTTCTGTGTGGGTCTGGACGTGTAGCCAATCTCATCATGAAGATGTTGAAGCTGGGAAAAGCTAACTGGGATTGCGTCCTTGGCGACGGTCCAGAAGATTCCCTCAGTGCAGGGGGGACAGTGAGGGATCCCTCGTAAGTCCAGAAGCCGGTGGTATCTTTCGCGGCCTCGATAATAGGGGCAAAGTTGAGGTTGGTGATAGTGAGGGGGGTCTGCTCGGTGGGGAGCTATTGATGATATGCAAATATAAGTATAATCAAATATTGAAGTAGCGTGACGTGTCATAAAGAGCCTACCTCGGGAAGGATATGTCCAAAAAATGAGTCGGACTCAAAAGCGTGCTTAAGGAAGAAGCCAACAACACTAAGACGACCATCATCGGAGGCGTGAACAAAGTGAATCTCGCCCGGGTAGACTGGTGTAAAACACTTTTGTTAGCGCCATGCTCATGAATATTGAGAAATGAGATGAAGGATTGACAAGGAGGATCTCACATTTGCCATAAACGTGATGCTCTGAAGGAATGTGAAAGTGAAATTGCTGAAGGTAGTAGGTTCTTCCGTCCAATTGACGGGTCGCGAATAGCTTTTTGCTCTCATCTGGAATATTGACCTGGACTGTGTGTCCGCGCACATTGACGTATTTGAGTGGCCCTGCGAGGGTCTTGGGCCATGCGGAGATATCGGGACGGGAGTAATCGGGGGCTTTGTAGAAGTCACTGTCAAAGTTGACAGGGCTCTGACGGTGTCCAGTCTGGCAAGTGATGTTGAAATCGCCCCAATGCTCGGGACCGGTCTTGCCTGAATAGTAAGAAAGATAATGGAGTGGAATGGGCGTGAGCATTCAGTGTATTCAACAGTTCTAATTCAGAAGTTCGCATATCCAACGTGAAAGATAAGGCTCACCCTCATAGCTGAAGTCTTCCTGCCTCCGCATTAAATGGCGCCTCTCCAGGTTGTGACTATGAATAACGTCTGCGAGACAGTTGGGTGCTGGCATGGGGGCGGGGCTGGGGGCGGCATGTGTGAGAGCAACCGCGAGGGATGCCACAAGGAAAGATGCAATAGAAACCAGCTTCATGTTTACAATCGGATATGGATAGAGGATGTGGATGTGAGTGATGTACTGAAAACTTTGTAAGCGTTCTTCAGTAGGTGGTGAAGGCTTTTTATACTCTATCAAGGGTTGCGGAGAAGCAATGATTTTATTCGTGCCCATCAGAGTTTCGAAAACAAAACAAAACAAAACAAAAAACAAAAACCCAAATTTCGAAATCTTGAATGACTCAATAATAAGTTGTGACAAGTTCAATAGCCCTTGTTTTACCGTGGGCACGATCCAGTCCATCTATCTCCCTTTTGCCTGACCTTTTGTTGTGAGCACGACATCGGAGGACAAAGGAGGTGCTGACTGCTGGATACAGACCGCTGAATACAGGGATATAACTTTCTTTGGAGTTTGTGGCGTTGCTCATACTAATAATGGTGTATTCCGAATGGTACATCCTCACTAAGTGACTTGCTGTATCCCAATCAGTTGTAAAAACAACCTTTTAATCTGGGTATACGTGAAGAGTCTTGTCCAGCTCTTTTCTCTCAGTCTTTCGATTTCCAACTGACGATGGCGATGCAGTGCTTCAGGATAGTGTCAGTCTCGACGCGGAGTTGTAAATCTTATTATATCTGTGTTTGGTCAACGACACAACTTCTTGAGATACTCTAAGCGACTTTGGGGCAGGACAAGCATGGCCTTCCCAGATTATCTGTTACCTCTTCCAACCCTTTAGATTTAGATCCTCTAAACGACCTCAATGCAGGACGGACATGGCCTTCCCAGATTTATCTGTCACCTCTCCCGTTTGTCCACAAGTGGAAATGGCGACCATCTACGACCATTGGAAGTGTGAAGTTGGAAAGTGGTGATAATGTAGTGAGGAGGCTTGCATTTAATTCCTTAGCCCAAACCAACTCATTGAGATGAGGTCGTACGTAAGCTTGTTTTTGTGTCTCAAATGACAATCCTACTGTGTCTCTTCGTACTACAAAATCACATTCCTACTGTCTACCAAACAAGGTCACGAAAAACGCTAATAAATAGATCCTCTGTACATAAACATAAATACATTATTACACATACATCATGGGCTGTTTGCTAATGCGGTTGCCATTACCGTTACTCATCCTCCTATTGTCACTCGTGTTGTCGCATGCCGTTGTTGCTGCTCCCGTTGAAACTCCAAAGCGCCAATTACCTGCTAGGAAGCATGTCCCAAAAGCCATCATTCCAGACGACTTCAGCTATGAATTCTCAGTGAGTTGTCGCCCCTTTTAATAACCTTCTGTTATTTTACCTCGAATATCCTTCAAACTTAAAAAAGACACTGACATGATGTCGCTGCAGGTCTCTCTGGCCCTGTCAACTGGAATAAGTTTTCAAAGACCTGTGAGAACGGTCAGCACCAAAGTCCTGTCAACTTTGACAGCCAGGCCTACAATGCTGGAGAGGGCAAGCGTCCCAACATTACAATGTGGCCCGCAACTCTTAATGGGCGTTGGAGTACATTAACACTGGACACAACGTTAAAGTGAGAATTCCAAGGCACGGAGAAAGGACTTTAAGACTGTGCAGTTGAGCGGATATGAATACACCCTCCGCCAGTTTCATTTTCATTCACCTTCCGAACATCACATCCAAGGAAGATGTGAGTATTACTTCCATTTTTGATCTATAGTGTTTGGTTTAATGGTGTTTTTTCTTTTTTTTTCTAAACTATTGTAATTCTCTCACTTAATTCGGTTATACAGTTTTCCCTGGTGAAGTCCATTTCGTCCATGCATCCAAAGAAGGAAAACTGAGTGTCATTGGTTTCCTTTTAAAAAATGCCGATAAATCTGACCCTTTCTTCGAAACTGTTCTCTCAAAGGTATTTTCAAAAAAGGTCCTTGACGGGAACTGACTAGTCGATGTTCTTAGATTCCTACTGCAAAAAAGCCAGAAAACTATTTCCTCACTAAACTTTACAATCATTCAAGACTACGTGTCAAAATCCGATTTTTTGGAGCTACGAGGGATCTTTGACCACACCTCCTTGCACAGAGGGTGTCACCTGGACAATTGCAAAAGCCCATTGCCGTCGACTACAGGGCCTTGGATCGTATCTCTGGAGAGCTTGGCTTCAACGCACGGCCCACCCAGCCCAATTGGTATCCCCAAGAAACACCGCGCGGGCGACGACAGCTCGGAAGCACCAAGAAGTGGGGAAAGGGTGAGGAAGGAAAGAGGCAAAGAAAAGAGAAAAGAAGGAGGAGGACGATGACGAGGCTGAAGAAAAGAAGGCGTTGCCGAAAGGAGAAAGGACAAGAAGGATAAGAGAAAAGAAGGGTGACGACGAGAAGAAGAAGGGTGACGACGAGGATTGACGGAGAAGGGCCTTTCTGTGGTCGCGAATATATATAACAACTATTGAGGAAGCCAAATCAATGCAGCATCCTTCGCTTTTCTTTTTTTTTGCTCATTAATCCATACAATATATTTTGAATACATTATTCCCACATCTTGAAACTCAAGCTATATCATCCTTGTCACTTTCTATTAGCAAATGCCAGTCTGGTCAACTCCCGTCCGAAAGCTTCGAAAAGGTGACTTTCCTTGTCTTGGGGTGTTTTTTTTTTTCGCGCCACCATATTATATCTTTTTAGCCCTATCCCGTAATGCAAGATAATCGCATTCCGAAAGGAATGAATTTCAGGGAATGCATGTTTATAAAAGAAAGGAAAAACAAATAGGCGGGGAGCCATCATCAGCCAATTCATGGAAATGAGGTAGATCAAATAAGAAAAACAACAAGGATGGAACTTACTATACCCCATCATCTCCAAGATTCCCTACAGAAAGCATCATGGCCAGA
This sequence comes from Chytridium lagenaria, assembly GCA_025449115.1. Classification (NCBI taxonomy): domain Eukaryota; kingdom Fungi; phylum Chytridiomycota; class Chytridiomycetes; order Chytridiales; family Chytridiaceae; genus Chytridium; species Chytridium lagenaria. The sequence continues at coordinate 198,555 of JAHLKC010000019.1, read as the reverse complement.
TTGGCGCGAAGGGCAAATAACGGAGATACATTTGACGGAACGCCCTGTGATAACCCAATGTCAAAATGAATCCCGATGATATTATAAGTTATTATACTCCAGCACATACAGGCTTCGAGATCATAACAGAGTCTCTTCCGAATGTTGTACCAGGTACTGAAGAGTTTGACGACGCCGAGGAGGTGTGCATGAAGGAGGCAAAGGAAGGAAGATCGGTGAAAGTGGATGTGGAGGGAGCGCCTTGAAATCGAGCTGAAGTAGTTTTTGGAAGCGATGTGAATGTAGCAGAGACGGGCGCATGGGATTTTATTGGCCTTGTGAAGAGACGGCTGGCCTTTGAAGCGGCCTGCCCAAAGCCTCGTGTTGACGACATTCTTTCTGCGTTTTTCAAAATTACTGTACGACGAGTCTCATTTAAGACTGAGTTGAGCAGCATGGACGCAGCATTTCAGTCATCGAGTCACCGCCGCTTTAACCCACTCACTCAGAGCTGGGTGCTTTGCTTCCCGCATCGCTCTAACAGGCCTTGGGTACTTACTGGTTTTGTTTTTTGTTAAAAAAAAAAAAGAATCTCTTAGTGCTCCATAAGCGTGTTCTAAACCTCTTTCTTCCCTTTACATTCAAAGCTTGGGCAGAACGAAAGTGCTCAGGAACCATCCAACATTTCCTACGATCATGCTTGCTATCTCTGGTAACCGTAACAACATATTCTGATGCTGCATTTAAAAAAGCTATCTTTTAACGCCTTCTTTCCATAATGTCAGCCCGAGAAATACAAGAGCCAACGGTGAAAAGAACCCTGACTACTCATCCACCTTCACGTTCACCAACGACTTTCCCGCCGTCCAACCCACAGTCCCCGTCGTAAATGCCACACCCTCTCCTCTCTTTAAAGCTAAGCCTGTGAGAGGCGTGTGCAAAGTGCTCTGTTTCTCCCCTAACCATGGTCTCACCATGCCGCGAATGTCTATTGAGAGCATCACCAGCGTCGTTGAAGAATGGAGCAAGACGCAGAGCGAGCTTGAGGAAGTCGAGTACATTCGGAACGTGCAGATTTTTGAAAATAAAGGCGCCGTTATGGGATGTTCCAACCCCCATCCTCATGGACAGGTACTAATTTTTCCTATTCCCCCGCTTTCGGCCGCTCGCTGCCATTCTTTTCATACCCATCCCATACGCCATCACGTTTTTGACGTCATATTTTTATCAAAACTTTAGGTTTGGGCAACCGAAGACCTTCCCGAAGAGCCAGCAAAAGAGCTTGTTGCTCAGAAGTCGTACCACGCCGACAACCATACCTGCCTACTCTGCGACTACGTGAAAGAAGAACTCGCCAACGCTACCCGTATTGTCTGTCAAAACGAAACGTTTGTGTGTCTTGTGCCTTATTGGGCCTTATGGCCATTCGAGACGCTTGTTTTGCCAAAGGCGCATGTGTCAAAACTTACGGGTTTAGATGAAACACAAAAGGTGGGCTTGGCAGATATCTTGAAAAGGTGGGTGGTTTCGCGTTTGCTGGATATTTGTACGTCTTTCCTCATACGCGATGTCTGCGATTAGAATTACCTGCCGCTACGATAACCTCTTCCTGTGCTCATTCCCATATTCTATGGGTCTTCACGGTGCTCCCAAGACGTCAGATACCTCTGTACACGATTACACTCACTTTCATCTTCATTTCTACCCTCCGCTTCTTCGTAGTGCCAGTGTCAAAAAGTTCCTGGTCGGCTTCGAGATGCTTGGCGAACCTCAGAGGGATTTGACGGCGGAACAAGCGGCGGATAGGTTGCGGGGGCTGTCTGAGGTGCACTATTCCGAAAAGTAGACTGGTTGAAAGAAAGACTGTGTTTTCCATTTTTTGTTCAAAAATGGATTAGATATTTATATTGAAGGTATATATATTCTACATTGAAATATTCCGTTAGCTTATTATGCTTCAGGAAGCCAGTTCCTCTGTCGTGAAGCAGCCCATGCATGCAAGTACTAATAAGGATTTTTGGCATGCAGAATTGTGCTGAAGTCTGACAAAACAATAATTTGAGGTCAGCCAAGTCAAATGACCAGCACCAACCTCAACACGATGCAAAAGGTATTCACTTGCTTACCCTGCTCAAATAAGGGAATTAAACTCATGCGCGCGACTTATCAATACTAGCATCGATCTATTACGGTCGAGCGACTCGAAAAGTTTATTCAAACGGGGCAGTTTAGTGATGTTAATCTGCGTTCGAGTCTTTGGAAGAAGAAGACCGAAAGCAACATCGCGCTCAGTGTTTACTCTGTTCCAAATCTGCAGAGAATGTAATATTCTGTTGTGCTGATGTTGTCTTATGTTTGTAAAGCTCATTTGCAGAGGCCATGAAGGGGCAATATAAGCCCACGAAATTGGGAGAGTCTTTCGGACCAGGTGGCAATGTCTTTATAGCATAAACCTAACAAGTTCAGGCTGGGCAACCCATTGGTTTAAAGTGTCCATCACCATTCCATCCGAATTCAAAGGCGAAGAAGTTGTGCTCAACTTCGACCCGGATTGCGAAGGAATGGTTTGGTTAAAAGATGGAACTCCTGTTCAAGGCATTACCGCCACCAACCACATTGACTACAGGCTTACTAAGAAGGCTGAAGGAGGAGAGGTATTCATTTCTTATATGACGCGCCTTACATATTATAGGCATTTGACTTCTTCATAGAATTGCGTGCAATGGAATGTTTGGTAACGGTGACGGAGGTATTAGCACGCATCGGGACCACTTAATTAACGTGTATAAGGTTTTATTGAGCCTCCGGACCCTAAACGCACCTTCAAGTTAAAGGTTGCTGAGCTCGCTGTACCGAACTTGGAGGCTTGGGCTTTGTTGTGGGACTTTGAGATCTTACTGGGCTTAGTCAAGGTTCGTTTTAGAAAGGGAGTGAAAGCTGAAGAAACCAGGATGCCATTCCTGATAGTCAAATATCGTCGGACGCTCTCTACACTGCCAACCTCATCACCAATACGTTTCGGCGTGGAGATCAATCGTAATAACCTGTTCTTAATATTGCACCAATGTTAAATGGTCGCCAGGTCAATCTCAGAGGCAAGGAACATTTCGATGACTTTTTTGAAAGATAGGATAAAAGTTGGTCAGGCTGACCATAAGATCACCGCAATTGGTAAGTTGTTTAAATTTGACGTGTTCTGATTTAGTTAGGAAATTGCCATATTGATACAGGTATAGGCCTTAGTAGATACCGGGCTAATGTATGAAGCATGGCTTTGGCCCTACGATGAGACTAAGCGAAAGGCCGGTAGATCTTGGGCCACTCAATTATCTTTCATGGAAGACTATCCATTTTACAAATTTGCAGCATCGCAGGCTCAGCAATTCGAATGGGTGGAGGAGCACTATCCACAGTTATTTAAGAAGATGCAAGAAAAATCAAAGGCGGGGCAATTCATACCGATTGGCGGAACTTGGGTGGAAATGGATTGTAACATACCATCTGGGGAGAGCTTTTGCCGTCAGTTCCTCTACGGGTGAGTACACATAATAACTTCATATTTTGACGTTTGAAGGCAGCGCTACTTTGAAAGCAAATTCGGGAGTCGGTGCAGTGTTTTCTGGTTGCCAGGTAACCACTTTTAATGTAGAAAATAGTAATGATTGTAGATACGTTTGGATATGTATGGCTTAGTATATCTCGCACAAATCTCTAACATCTCAGTCCGCTCAACTTCCTCAAATTGTGAAAGAGTCAGGTAAAAGCCGAATTTGTAAATTGCAGACTAAGGATTTTAGGGTTGAAGTACTTCTTTACGCAGAAACTGTCATGGAACAATATTAATAAGTTTCCTCATACCACCTTTCTTTGGAAAGGGTAAGATCTTTTTGCCAGAAAAAATGAAGTATCACTTACATTATTGAAGGCTTGACGGATCCTCAGTTTTGACCCATTTTTCTCCTGCTGATACCTATGTCGCTCAGGGAACTGTTCGTGATGTTGCTTTCAGGTATGGATCACAGAAGCACCTTTCTGACGTTTCAAGTGTGAAAAATAATAAGGACAAAGAATACACTAACAAATCTCTATTGCTGTTCGGTAATGGAGATGGAGGTGGAGGTCCTCTGGTTGAAATGATTGAACGTCTGGACAGACTTCAAAAAGTGGAGGGACTCCCTGCCACTGTTTCTTTTGGATCTCCAAATGATTTCTTTGAGGACTTAGAGAAGTCGAGCAAAGATCTCGTATCATGGAAAGGCGAACTCTACTTTGAGCTTCATCGTGGAACTGTATGCGTACGACTTCCGTCGAGTTACTAATTTTTTCTCAAGTACACCACGCATGGCCTCATGAAGCGTTACAACAGAAAGCTTGAGTATCTTCTGCGTGAAGTTGAGCTTTACTCAACTCTGGCTACCTTGTTGAAGAGTGGAAAGGCATTCTCGAACCCTAAAGCCGAGCTTGACAGGTTATGGAAGCTTGTCCTTTTGAATCAATTCCATGATGTCCTTCCCGGAAGCTCAATCGAGATGGTGTACGACGATGCGAGAAAGTATTATGAGGATGTTGACTTTTCCGCAAACAAGCTAAGGGCGGATGCGTTGAAAATTATCACAAAATGGTTTTCTAGTGCGGAGGGGAACGCTCAGGGTATCTTTAAAATGATTAAGAAAACTATTGATACTAAAATCTATAGCCCTCATGGTTTTGAATTCGACCAGCTGGCCCCGTACGGCAGAAGTTATTGAATTTGAGCTATCTGAATTGCTCCCCGGAGCCGAACTTTACGGTGGCTCCACGTGGCAGCAATTATCAAGCGACGGCCAAACCGCTTTGATTTTAGGTATTGCTATTACGTTTTCTTGCAATAATGACTTGTAAACAGTCGATGAAGTACCAGCTATGGCATTTAAGCCGTTTGCTCTCGGAAATAAGCCTGCTACTCTTTCTCCAGTGTTTGGTTAGTGTAAATGACCTAACTCTTTCTAACATCTTAGTTTCGAACGTTGATAAGAATGCTGCCGTTATGGAAAATAAGTATGTGAGAGTCAAGATTCACGGCGGACGTTTAGCTTCCTGCTGGGATAAGATTGAAGGGTAATTTTCTTTCTCTGTTTTCGAAATTTATTCCCAATGTTTCTCTCTTTTCGCTAACTTTGGAAATAGTCGCGAGGTTATTGCTCATGGCGAAGAAGGAAACGTGTTTAAGCTCTTTGAAGATGTTCCTCTATTTTGGGACGCGTGGGATGTAAGATCAAACTCGACGATGCTTCTAAAATATGTATAGGTCGAAGTCTACCATCTGGAAAAGGGCTGGAACTCGCCGGCTGGAACAATTACCATAGAGGAAGCGGGTCCTATCAGAGCAGTCCTTTTAGCGAAAACCCAAATTACGGCTACCAGCCACATCGAACAGCGCATCATTCTTACGGCTGCGAGTTCGAGGATTGAGTTCGATACGATCGTAAAGTGGAATGAAAACCGGATTATGCTGGTGAGGCTCATTGCTACTTTATTGCCTTCTCACGTCTGGCAGAAAGTGGAATTTCCCTTGGCGATTAATTGCGACTATGCGACCTTCGAAACGCAGTTTGGTTACATCCAGCGCCCTACGCATTACAACAATAGTTGGTTAGATAACAGTTCAACTATAGCGTGGCTCTAATGTCGTTCAAAGGGATCTGGCTCGTTTCGAGGTGTGCGGCCACAAATATGCGGATTTATCCGAGTTCGAATACGGTGTTGCCTTATTGAACGATTGCAAATATGGATATTCTGTAAAGGACAATATAATGAGACTCTCGCTTTTGCGATCTCCAAAGGTGACCGACCGAGATTTGGATTTTGTAATTAACTTTTCTGCAGGCTCCCGATGCCAATTGCGATATCGGAACGCACAGGATACGTTATGCGCTGTACCCTCACAAGGGTACCTTCCATGAGAGTGATGTTATCCGCCAAGCTTATCAGTTTAATGTTCCTCCGGCTGCTCTGTAAGTTGCTAGATATCATAAGGAAGCTGAATTTTCTTTGCGAAATAGGCGATTGATGGTTGATTCCAAAAATCCTTCTAATTTGACCATGTTTGACACCTTCAATGTGAGCGCTAAAAATATTGTTCTGGACACGGTCAAAATTGCGGAAGACCCGAGACCTGAATCGATGGGTGTGGATACTATTATTAGATTATTGAAGCTAGTGGAGGTCGCGGAACTTTTAAATTCTCAAGGTATAAGTTTATGCCTAGTGACAACTCACATTTTAGTGCCTTCCCTATCAAGGAGGCTACTTACTGCAATGTTTTGGAAGACATTAGCGGTCCTGTCGAAAGGGATGCCGATGGAAACCTTACCATTCCATTCTCTCCGTTCAAGATAATAACGTTGAGACTTCTTTTGACAGTTTAAAAGGAGAAAAAAACCACATGGTCCTTTGCTCAATTTGTAGTTGCTGTTTGTGAGCGAATTTATTTCAAGCTCTAAATATCAAATAATTTACAATTTATAATCTCATCTTCTTTTTCATCTTCTCCATTCCTCTCATCGCACCTTCCTGGTTAGCAAGGTCACCTAAAATAGAGTCCATCTTCTTCTTATATCTCTGAGCTTCCTTCGTCTTTTCTTCAAGGCGCTTCCTGGCGATAAACTTTCCGTCCTTGCGAAGTTCTCGGATGGCTCCCTTAAATTCTTTCTTGTACTCTGCCTTCATCTTCTTTGACTTTGCTTGTTCTCGGTTAACGTCCTGCCTTCGGTCGAGAGAATAGCTAAAAAAAAAAAAAAAAAAAAAAAAAAAAAAAAAAAAAAGGGTTAGAAACTCTCTTTCTTGATCTTTATATACGCGGGTAAAATAAAGGAAAACTCACTTGACATCAAACTTCGGCGCATATGTCTCAATTGCAATTGGTTTAATCTTGAGTAGAGACAATGGTTTTCTGATGGAAACACTTAACCTATTCAGCCTTTGAAGTTCGGCCAGCTTTTCAGAGAAAATGGTGCGAATAGAGGGAGGAAGTACGTCGAGTGGAATGGTAGTGAGGTGTTTGATGGTTCCTTCGAAAAGCTCGATAAATGCCATGTTGTCCTTGTAAAGCGCTGCAAACCCGCAAAGACAATTTAATGTAGCGGCAGCTAATGACAAGCTAGAATTGTAAGATGACGGCTGAAAACTGTGCAAATACATTTCTTTCAAAGATTTAAATGTGGTGTTACTACTTGTGCAAAGATGTAGAATAGGATAAGGCGTGAAACCCAAGGAAGAAGCGTTGGTAGTTTTCGCGGTCAAAGACACTAGTAACTTTTGTAGAAACCGAATGGGTTCTGGTAAGAACCTTTTGCTGTCCTTTTGGTACTGTACAAAGTTAGCAATGCTTTTAGACTAGCTCCAACCTCCAAAAGAATATCGCAGCATAGTACGCCAAACGCCGATGTTCGACTGGGTAATGCCGCGCTTAAACTCAAATATTGGCAGATGGCATTGGTCGCAGGAGATGATACGCAATGTTCCATGTCGGACACCGAGAATATGCTGCCGATCAATTTGAACAAAATAATCTGCCTCATCGATACGGCGGCTACGATAATGAGAACCTTGATTTCATAAAATCACTCTACCTTTAATGTCTTGCGGCTTACTACTTTGAAGAGAGCTGTGCATTTCATCAATAGCCTCTTTAAATAGTCCAGCAGACACGTCGGGAAACTCAACAGACAGCTCGAAAATATGAGCCGAAAGACGTCGAATCGCATCAACACCTTCTTCCCAACCCGAAAATGACAGCACATATTCAAGCAAATACCTTAGCAAGTTCTAAAACTGCATAAGTTTACTGTAATTAAGAAATTACCAAACCTTGAGCTTTTGAACTATTTTCAGCCGCGAGCTTGATATGGTAAAGATCTCGTATTCTTCGGACAACGATATCTTGATCATTCGCAGTCCGATCTTGAAGAAGTTCCTGTAGCGCCAAGTACGAAATCGGGAAGTCGAAAACGTAGGGAATGTCGCTGTCCGGTTTTTTGATCGGGAGACTTTTCGAGCTTAACAATTTTCGCTTCAAGGCGGTCTTTCTTCCTCCTCAACTTCGATAATAAACCGTCCTTCACGATGTCGCCTTCGTCTTCACTTTCGCCCGGGCGACTAAAGACACCAGCATTATACTCCAAGGCGGGTTCTTTATCCTGGGTAAGGATATCAATGCCTCCAAGATCGTCTCCTTGCGCTTTCCGAGGTTCCGATAGTGCAATAGTCTCAGAATCGTAAATGCCAGACATACGCGCCATTCGCCTAGATTCAAGCTCCTCTAAATGTTTTTTGCGTTCAACGGCCTCTTCTTCCTCAGATTTTGTTCTGTTAGAAGGCTTGCTTCGAAGTTCATTTTGTAGCTCCCTGACTTGGCGATCGTAATCATCTGCTTCCGGACGCTTAGGCTTCGTTTGCTCAACTCCATCCGTTGTAAGCAAAAGGTTTCGAATCATGTCTAAATCTGTATCCACCTCATCGACTAATTTCTGATTATCTTCGTTCTGCTGTTGTCTTTCAAATTTATGGGCCTTGCTCTTGGCAATAATTTCTTGCATTATTTCATTACGTGACTTCTTCTTTGACTTCATCCAAAATGTTAGTGCCTTACTTAATTGACCATAGCTTACCCCATCTTCGTCATCAAAATTGCCGAAATGGGCCATAGATACTGTATTGGCATCGATTTGATCATCCACTGAAGCGTACAGGTAAGACACTGAAACTCAGACATGGCTTTTAATCTTACTTCCGTCAAAGTCATCCATGCCATCGTTGAAATCCTCGAAAGACGACAACGATTTTCCCAAATGTGTAAGTTCATCTTCCTCTTCCAAATTAAAATTAGAACGCCTGTCCGATTTTCCCTGTCGAATTAGTTATTAGTTATTACGAAATATGTACCTGTCGCTCTTTCATAAACCTCTCCAGCATCTTATCCTCAATCGACATAGATGGATCGTTTTCACCAAAACGTCTATCAACGAATTTGGCAACCCTAGATTTCTTTGCTAATTCTACTGCGAGTGTCTTGGTTCGAGTCTCTTCCGCAACCTTTCTCTTTAGAAGAGGTTTCCCTTCGACTCCTTTAAGCTTGCGACCGATCACATCATGCTTTGCTCTTGAAAACTGCAACTCAAAGGGATTCATCCTTAGAGCTTTCGGCTTTGGATCATTCGTTCCAAGTCTCTTCCCCTTCTTATCATGCACTCTCTTGTCCTTCACCAAAGCCTTTAGCGACTTGATCGCCGAACCACCACTCTTCTTTTCAGGCATTCTAAGAAGTTGTCGTTTTTTTTTTACAGACAATCTTGAGAAAAAGCTGGAAGCCGAGTGAGAGAGAATGGTACTTATTAATTACAACCAACCTTTATTTTCGTCTTTCCTGACCGCAATTTTAAAAGGCTAAAGGTGCCGTCAAGAAGATTGCGGAGAACAATTCAAAGATTCTGCAACGACATTACACGATCCACCGTTAGTGTTGTTCAACCTGAAGGATGCTCACACAGGCTTGACAGTGATCGTTGTTTCATTCGTTGTTGCCATCACCGCGCTCTTTAAACGTGCATCATTTTCATTCTACCATGGAGCGGCATATGTAACCTTGAACGCCATTCTTCTGTTTGTTGCGCAAAGAATCCAAGTTCTTACAACGCCCAGAATGGATTCAGGCAAAATGGAGAGTGTTTCAATGGATCTTGGAGGTGCAGAAACAGAATACATCTTTGATGTTATTTACGTGATCTGGTTCACTATGGTGGCGTCATGTATCTCCGATTACTTTGGTGGAGTCTTATTGGTGAGAAGACCAGTTGCTAGTCGAAACTTACCTCTTTCATTCAGTCATTCCATTATTCGCTGCGTGTAAAGTTGTAACCCAGGTTTGATATTATTTCATTTTGTTGCACAGTATGCCTTACTTATTTATTGCCCATACTTTCATCAATCTTCTGGCTTTCCCCCCTTTTTTTTTTTTTTTTTTTTTTTTTTTTTTCAACTCCGAGATTATGCATCTCTTTTCTTATTTAAATGATTTGGTTGAGTCCTTTGAGGTTGCAGACGGCTGATGTTAACCACCCTTTTTTCTATTCCACAACCACATAAGATCATGAGTCTCTTTGGATACGGAGGTGTTGGTCAAAAAGGACCGATAAAGAAGGGAAAGACCTCCAAGAGATGAAATGAGAGTATAACGTTCAGAAGGCTCTTTGTGTGTTTTTAAACCCAAATGTTAATATAAATCATAATGTTCTACTGCTATGACTCTGAAGCGCATGCAGTAGTTTTTGTTGTAATTGTTTGTCTCGTGACATTTCGAACATTTCTTTGCAACACATTCTTGGGGCTCAGCAGAAAGGTCAAGCACCGAAAGAAATGGCCACACCCCAAGCGAACCTGAACACGCTTCAAAAGGTCTGCTTGTGGGACATAACAACTACGTTTCTGACGGTAAGGATAGCATCGGAACATCACACTTGAGCGCGTGGGCAAGTTCAGCGAGAAATTTGGTTCAACCAGCGAGTTTCATTTGAACTATGAGGACCTTTGGAAAGTGAAGACAGTAGACCCTGTGTCTTTGATGGTTTATTCAGTACCGGACCTTAAACGGATGTATTAGATTGCATGGAGATGAAGCTTATCCTTGTAGCCCATTTGAAGAAGCAGTGAAAGCAGAATATCGGCCAACTCGACTTGGAGAATGGTTTGGGCCAAGTAAGGATGCCATCTATCAATTTACTCATAATCACTAAGGCTGGTCTACGCATTGGTTCAAAGTAACCGTTGTCATTCCAAATGATGAGAACGTCATCGGTGAAGAAGTGATTTTGAACTTTGACCCAGATTGCGAGGGCATGTTTTGGTCGGTAGATGGTAAACCACTGGGTGGTATTACTGGAGGATGGGGTCGAGAGAGAAGAATTGATATCGTTTTAACGACATCTGCAGTGGCAGAGGAGGTGCAGTTGTTAATGCATCTTTGGCAAGGATTCAACTCTTTCTGTAGACTATTGAATTGTATGTCGAAATTGCCTGCAACGCGTTCGCGGGAAATGGACCGAGTGAGTTCGTTTTCTCTTGCTCAATTGACATCAAATTATAGACCGTGAAACGGGCCATGACGCTCCAAATCCAAACCGTTACTTCAGGTTATCAGCGGCCGAGATGTGTGTCAAGAACATGGATGCTTTCCACCTCTACTATGACTACGAGGTCCTCCTCGGGATTATACGGGTGCGTTTGAAATACAATATTTGCAAATTAATAGTGTAGGAGCTTCCGGCTGAATCGCAGTTAAATGCGGACGCTTTGCATACTGCAAACCAGATTGTGAACACTTATCGCCGTGGGGACTCATCGTATGTACCTAAACGTACAAACCCTTGTTAATGCTGGCAGGTCTATCCCAAAGTGCAGAGAAATCTCATCTAGTTTTCTGAAGCTTCGAGTGCGTGATCAAATGCCAACTTCCCACGAAATCACCGCTATTGGTATGTCATCGCATTTTGGAATTTTAATTAATCACGTTCAAAGGCCACTGTCACCTTGATACTGGTGAGTACAAGATGCCCATCATATAAGTTGATTTCCACTTAATTTAGCGTTTTTATGGCCGTATTCCGAGACCAAGCGGAAAGCCGCTCGTTCATGGGCCTCTCAGCTTTCTCTGATGGAAGACTACCCTTTTTACAAATTTACCGCCTCTTCAGCCCAGCAGTTTGCCTGGGTTGAGGAGGACTACCCTGAGTTATTCAAGCGCATTCAGGACAAGAGCGAATCTGGCCAGTTGTTCCGTTGGGGGGAACGTGGGTTGAGATGGATTGCAATCTTCCTTCAGGGGAAAGCTTATGCCGCCAGTTTATTTATGGGTAGATAATCGTGTTAGCGTGTTCTAATAATCGCAGCCAACGATACTTCGAGTCGCGGTTTGGTGCTCGTTCCCCTGTTCTCTGGCTTCCAGGTTTGAGTTAGATATATGAGCTAAGCTAAAATGTGTTAGATTCCTTTGGATATGTTAGTCAGACCCTTAAGGAATTTTGCTCTAACAATGTTGTTATAGAACGGACAGCTCCCTCAAATCATGTCTTCTGCAGGTTGAGCATTCAAATTTTATTCAGTGACTGACATGAATTAGGCATAACCTATTTTTATAGTCAAAAGCTCTTATGGAATAACACAAACAAATTTCCCAATAGCACTTTTTGGTGGAAAGGGTATGATGCAGCTTTATGTAAATTTCCCCTAAATTTGTCTCGTAGTTTGGACGGCACCTCTATTCTCACACACTTTTCGCCTTGCGACTACGTCAGTCAAGGAACTGTCAAGGACATAATTAAAAGGTTTGTAAAGCAATATGTGCAAACTAAATGCAAAAGTGTGCGTGAGAACAAAGATCTGGGATACACTAATAAGTCATTAATGCTGTTTGGAAACGGTGATGGCGGTGGTGGTCCACTTCCTCAAATGATTGAGACTCTTGACCGAGCCAGAAATGTTGATGGTTTGGGCGCGACTCTGAAATTTGGGTCTCCAGTCGACTTTTTCAAAAGGCTTGAAAGTAGCAGCAAAGATCTTGTGACATGGAAAGGCGAGCTGTATCTGGAATATCATCGAGGAACCGTAAAGAGAAAGAGAAAAATTGAAGCTAAGAATGTTTAGTATACAACTCAGGCAGATATTAAGAAATATAACCGACAACTGGAGTTCCTTCTCAGAGACGTTGAGTTGCTCAGCACTTTGGCTATGAATGTCAAAGCCTCGAAGCCCTACAAGAATCCGAAAGCAGAACTTGACGATATGTGGAAGAAGCTTTTGCTCAACCAATTTCACGATGTTCTCCCTGGTTCTTCCATTGAGATGGTGTATGATGACGCGAAGTTGTATTACCGAAAGATTAGATCGAATGGAATTAGGCTTCGTGAAGAAGCCCTCGACGTTTTGGAAGGCGCGACTAGCATTAGATCGGCGGAACCAGGTTTTGCTGATGTTATACGCCAGTTTCTAATGGTTGGTAGGCGTTCTTGCTATCAACACAACAAGTTGGGCACGTCCTGCTCACGTCAAGGAGATGAGCTTAATTGACCTTGATCTTCTTGATGTGTCGTATCTTCAAAAAGATGCGAAGGGCGAGAAGGGCCTCTTGCTTGGTGAATGAAAGGTCTTAACGTACCTCTAACGCAGCTTAGTCAATGAAATTCCTCCGATGTCGATTAACGTCGTTAATACGGACTGTATGGCCGCAAACGTACCGCATGTCTCAGGTGGATAAGATCGGTGGATATTTTGCTGATTTTATATAGCGAAGGAAGTGTTCGAGGAAGTCGATGAGATTAATGACGATGGTTTTGTCGAAGGCAGGCTGTTTCCCTCTCAATTTAGTCTTATAAAAGTAGTGGAGCCGTCAAAGCAGAGGCGTATTATTCTCTTAAACAACTTTGTTAAAGTGGTTCTTGACACCAACGGTCGCATTATCTCCTTGTTTGACAATGTTGAAAGGTAGCTCCACAACCTCTTACCTAACTAATATTTCGTAGTCGCGAATTGATTCCGGAAGGACATGTTGCAAACTCATTCAAACTTTTCGACGATGTTTGCGGATATTGGGATGCCTGGGATGTTGGTTATCTCATTGGTTTCGTAATTTGTTGATGAGTTTCAGGTTGAAGTGTATCATCTTGAGAAGGGATGGGATGCGAAGTTAGGAGATGCAAAAATTGTTGAATTTGGGCCTTTGAGGGTGGTGGTTCTCGCGAAACATCCCATCACTTCGAAGAGCTGGATTGAACAAAAAATTATCCTTACTCCATTCAGTCCCGTTATTACCTTCGAGACCAAGGTTAACTGGCATGAAAACCGAACACAGCTCGTGAGTGCAACCAAGTAGATAACTGGCTAAATCTATTAGAAAGTGGAATTCCCTGTAAACATAAAATCAGATTTTGCAACTTATGAAACCCAATTCGGAGTGACAAAACGGCCGACTCATTACAACACGTCTTGGTAGGCTAAAAAATAGTTATAACTTCATCTAAGTTGTTGAAGGGATCTTGCCAAGTTTGAAGTATGTGGTCATAAATTCGTTGATTTATCTGAGCATCAATACGGAGTCTCGCTTATTAGTGAGAGGTTTGCAAATTTGGCAACTTTTGGGACTAAAACTCGCGCTAGCAAATTCGGTTATTCGGTAAAAGATAATATTATGCGAATTACTCTCTTGCGTTCCCCTAAGGTATAGCGCAAAACACGCATAACGGAAGATCTGATGTTGTTAAGGCTCCTGACGCGAACACCGACATGGGAGAACATTTGATTCGGTTTTCTCTCTACCCTCACACTGGCAGCTTTGTAACCAGTGATGTCGTCCAAACCGCTTACCAGTTCAACGTGCCTACCTTGATCAGGTGAAGTGTTTAGTCAGTGTTATTGCTGAAAATTTAACCCGCATTTGTTAACCAGGCCCATTCCGAGGACGCACAAAACTGCAGTTGCCTCTTTATCTCAGTCCGAGAAGTTTTTCTCACTAAATTGTGCTAACGTTGTCTTGGACACCGTAAAGATTTCTGAGGATCCTCGTCCAAAGTCAGGTGGTCGTGACATTGTCATTCGCTTCTACGAGGCGTACGGTGGTCGAACCGATGCAATTTTCTCAACGTGAGTATCTTTAATAATTTTTAATAACTAAATATCATTTTTTCAGTGCGCTTAACATCAAGACGGCACATTTCTGTAACATTTTGGAAGACGTTGGAGATGTTGTTCCACGGGATGAAGAAGGAAATCTCCTATTAACGTTTAAGCCGTTCCAGATTATTACCGTTAGGATTTTACTTTCTTAATACCATTTTTATTCTGTCATAAGCAATAAACTTTTGGTTTTAATAGCGCATATATTCACAATGTACATCGACGGAAAGCAAATACGCTTTCATTGTTATACTTTTACCACACTTTTAACAAGGTCTTCTCATCCAAACACATTTTTCTTCCCCAAGATCGTGAAACACCACCCACATCCCCCCAGGGTATCCCTTGAGACATGCAAACCCCGAGTTTCCAAGATTCAAACGATCGTGCTTTCGTTTGTAGATCCGAAACTTGCAACCCCAGACACGGCTGGTCTCAAGTCCACACTGATGAGCGAGGGTAGTGCGGAAGACAGGTCAATGTGTTGCCCGTCAGGAGACACCAATGCCGTATTTTCAAGGTCCACCGAATTCACGGGCGGATCCGTCCACACGAAAAGGGAACCCTCATCCTCGGTGGATGCGATTCCAACACGTGAGCCCTCAGGCGGTAGCATCACCTCGTGAATCGTTGTCTCGGACATGCACCGTAGATCTTTGAGGCGGTACACAGATATCACGATAGAGCGAGGAGCAATTGTTCCTCGTCTCTTACCGTTATTGAGGTCTGGGCGAGAAGGCATCCAAGGTTGGGACCTTCCATGCCCTGTCCTTTGTGGGACTTGGTTGAGACAACTGCGAACTGAAACGACGATGAGAAAATGGCGGGTGAGGTGAAGTGCCCGAATCCAGAGTTGACGGCTCGAAAGGTCGACGAAACCAAATTCTCGACCATCTGAGATGCAGCGGATCCTGATTATGGTGGCTTTGTGGGCGTCCTTCATGTGGAGAAGAGTTTCACGGTGTCGATTTTGTGGGGTGGAATTTGGATTGGAGCCCTCGGCGTATGCAAGAAATACATCGTTGCACGTGGGAAAGAGAGCCCGACTTGGCGAAGTAGAGAATCTTTGCAAAGCCCATAACTTCTTCGCCTTCTTGCCAGGGATCACGGAGTAAGCCATGAACAATGGTGGAGCAGATGGAGGAACGGCTGGCTTTTCGCGTTTTGACAGCAGCGCCTTCCCGTCCAAGATTGGTAACGGACTTTCCACTTCCGAAGACGTGTTGGCGTCGAAGCCAATAATGCAAGTATTCCCACAAAGAGCAGCATACGATTCTCCGAACTTCGAGGATATATGAATTCCGTCCTCTTCTTCTAACAAAGTCTCTCTCGTGCCAGATCCACAGATAGAAGCAGACGATGCTGTCTCTACTGAGAAGAAGCGATACTGCTCCCCTTCTACCGAGCAGTAAGGCTTCCACGTGTTCAAGCAACCAAGTTACTTCTTGATGCATGTATAATGCTGCTATGTTGTTTTGGGAGGGAGACGTGGAGTTGAGGTGCAGATTTCTCGCTTCTCTGTGGCCGATGAAATGTGTTTGGCTGAGAGCAATCCAAAGACGGAAGTGCGAGGGGACAAATTCTCCAGCAGGTTGATCGAAAGCCAGAGAGACCGGGTAGGCGGAAAGATAGAACGCTGTAGTTCCGTTTAGTGTAACTCCATTGCCGAGGGCAGCGACAATGTGGCGACTATCTTCTACTTGTGGGGCTGGAGGCAAATTGTCAACAATGCGTACCGGCTTAACTTCCACTCCAACACCACTACCATTGAAGCCATACAACGAACCTAGCCTCTCCCATCGGTGGAAAAGCATGAGCATGTCACGGAAAGTTTCTCCCAGGAGAAGTGATGATGGTACAGAGAGACAGGCGTCAACCGTCTTGGGAACCACTCTTTGCCACAGTGTAAAGTCCGCTACACTTGTAACAAGGTTACGTTTCCAGTCACGGCAGGCCCGTTCACATTTCAAAACTGTCTTGGAGTCTAAGTATGCAAAAGCGCGAAGGAGAATGTCAAACGGAATGTCGCGGATGGTTCTCTGGTACTGAGGTACTTTTGGCGACATGGTTCGAACTGATGTGGAGGATATGAGCGTACGGAGTGTGTCTGCGTAAACATAGATCATTTGACCTCCTTTTCTCCTGTACGAGCTGCTGTAAGTGGAAAGATTTATGGAAGTAGCTCCATCCGCTGCCAATGTTGATGTATCGGAAACGATGGTCTCATCAGTGGACGTTCGGGGCCGAGACCGAACTTCACTGTCATCATCATCGCATTCTACACGAAGAGACCATCGTGCGTGATCCAGTCCGAGTTTTGTGTCGATATGTTTTGAAAGTGGATTCTCGTTTTGCAAGTGGATGGAGCTGTGTGATGGGCGCCGGGATGGCAATGTAGCTTCGTGTGGTTTAGATGAAACTGAGCGAGATCGTAATCTCTTTCTATTGTCTTGCTTGTCAAGCCGTGAGTTGGGCGTTAAAGAAGATGAACGACGCCGAAAGGTTTCAGGACCGAACAGAGAGACGGCGAATGACTTTAAAGATGCCATTAGGATGGAGAGAGGGAGCACGGAATGATAGCAGTGAAGCCGTCTTGACAGGGAATTGTTTAAAAACCAAAACTGAAGCGACATCAAAGTTGGTCACTTTCAAAGACCCAAAGGGGTGTCGTACTCCCCAGTGCATGTTAAAGGAGTCGGATGTGAGAATCGCCAGGGACAGAACTGAGACCAGGGATGTTTACGCTCCCTTTGTTGTGGTCGAACTCCGACAAAGTTCGGACAGGGTCTTGAGAACACCCCATGTCACGTGATATCTAACTTCCTCATCAAAAATCCATCCAAGTCGCGTCTAATGATTTGTCTCTTTGCATGACGGCTCTGCCACAGTGCCTATTCGTAATGAATCACACAAGAAATGTCGAAATAAAGCCGATCTACCAAAAGAGAAAAGGGCATCACTTTGATCATTCTGACCAGAATGGAGTCTTACGATATTAGAAAGACTAACCAAGTCCGCAGGCTTAAGGTATTTCAAGGAAGTTTTCGCTTCTCTGATGTGATGATGATGATGAATCCCTCTCTTCACAGGACAGGGCATCTTACGATAAAACCACTGTACACTCCATTCTTGATGCTGCACCCATATGCCATGTTGGGTTCACACTTCCACCAGATGCAGATTCCTCTGAGCAAGAGTTGGATTTCCCAATGGTCATACCGATGCTCCACGCAAGGGTCGGCGAATCCGTTTACCTCCACGGCTATGTTTCCTCAAGGCTGATCAAAGTATTGGGAGCTGACAAAGATCCTGGAAGCGTCGGCGTTCCTACCTGCATCACGGCAACCTTAATGGACGGTCTTGTATACTCCCTCAATCCATTTCACAATTCCATGAATTATCGGTCCGCCGTGATTTTTGGTGCATGCTATCTCGTCGTTGATGAAGAGGAGAAGGTCATGGCTTTGAAAGAAATCACAGAGAAACTGACACCTGGAAGATGGGACGATGGCATCATTCCCACAACGTCGGATGTCAAATCGACTGGCGTTGTGAGGGTTCAGATCATTTCCGCTAGTGCAAAGATAAGGGCAGGTCCGAACAAGGATGATAAAAAAGATTTAGAGCATGAGGCCGCTTCGCGCGTTTGGACCGGTGTAGTGCCTATACGTACAGTCTATGAAACTCCGGTTGCAGGACCAACATGCAAGCCAGGTATTAAACCACCTGGATACATATTAAAGACATTGGAAGACTGGAATGCTGCCCGACCAATGTATCCATGACCTTATGAATAAAAGTTTTTTCTTGAACTTTGTATTGGAAAAAAGTGGTATCATGCGATTGTTACCAAAATGCGTGATTGACAGCGGCAGCTTAATGAGAATGCTGAGAGCAGGAGTTAATAATACACGAAGGGCAGAAAGCACAGCAATTAGCTCACCTTCACCATCAAGAGATATGGGACAAACATTCCTACTACCAGCGCAGAAAGCTGTGTCCAGGTCAGCCGTCCTTCTCCTTTCGACTTCAAATTGGAAGTATGACTTGCGGACGACCCTAACGGTTCTCTTGTCGGTATTGGTCCGTTGAGAATAATCTCAGGTAGAATATGCATCGTAGCCACATAGATGAATGTCCCGGCAGAGAAAAGGAGTAGCAGGCCGGTCCATTTTCTCATACCTATGGGATCATCCCATCCAGTTTGTGAAAGAAGAATATAAGTGACGAGTGCTGAAATTGGGGCAGCCAGAGAAAATGCCATCAGATGCTGACGGATCGTTCTCCGGTTGTTTCCTTCGTGCAGAAGATGGGTTGTAAGTCCAAAGGCTGATGGCGCCTTATGAAGCATAATGGCCATAAAGACGATTAACTCTAAACTAGATTGGTCTGAGATTTTACAGTTAGAGAAAAATGGCGCAAGTAGTATATTACCTGAGGCCGAGGCGGCACCCATAGCAATGCCATCCGCAGCAGCATGCACAACAAGGCCAATTGTAGCGGCCATTCTCTTCTGACTGCCGTTTCCGCTTCCGTTGGATGTAGAAGGAGGTGGAAGCCCATCTTTCAAGTCCGCCACTGAAACGTGGTGGTGAGAGTGATCATGGGCGTGCGAAGGTCCGCACTGATCAATCAGGAGCATAAAAAGAAACCCAAGCGTCAGAGCAGGTCCAATATATCCCGCAGCCTCAAATGCATGGTCAGGATGATCATGGTCGTGGTGATTCTCTGGCGTCGCTTTTTTAAGCGCGTGAGAGGGGGTTGTCGGGGAGAATTCCGGGATCTCGGCAACCAAATCTTCAAGATGATTGTGGTCCGAGTCTTGTTGAGGATGCTCAGGGCCTCTTCGTAATCTTTGCCCTGACCTTGCGTTATGCTGAATGTTGTCTGCAGACTCATGATAATGGTCATCTTCTGCAACAACCGCCTTGGGAAGGTGTGCTATGTCATCAACCACCAGCGCCGCATCTTGTACCGCAAACAATGTCTCAACACCTTCTGGAAGGATGACAATGAATGCGGTTCCCACAAGGAGTCCTGACCCAAATGTTGACAGCAGTGCCAACTTCTCCTCTGAAAACTGTAGCGCAAGCGGAATATTTCCAGCTAGAAAAGAGCCCAAAAACATAGAGATGGACAACAGCACAACCCATAGTGACGACGAAGCCATCGTGTGTGCGCAGTGTGCGGTATATGTGACCCTTTGGTCAAGGATTGATGTGTTTTGAGCTCTGAAATCGTAGTGTTGCACAGAAACTGGACCAAAAGTCAATTACAGGCAGGATGGACGCGAATATGACATTGATATGCAAAGAATAAAAAAGCTACAGAATTGATGCGGGAATAAAGGAAAACTCGGGGGGAAAAAAGGTATGACAACACGAATAAAAATCATCGCCACGCCTCACATAACAAGGCAGTCCTTCGTCTCCACAAACTTCTGAATCTTCTTATAATCTGTCCTTGCAGCAAGAAGCTCATAGATTTCTTCAGGTCTCAAAGCACCTTGATAAAGCTCTGCGTCATGCACCATGTTCCTCAACTCTGTGCCTCCTTCCGCCATGTAAAGGTTCCCTAGCTCCTTGAGAACAAGAAACAGACGGGAAACCGAAGGAACTCGAAGACTGGAAGCCCACTCGTGATACCGGTTGAAATCGCAGATAAGTTGCATTGCACCTGTTGGGCTGACTTGCCACTTTTCAGATTTTTGCAAATCACACTATAGAGAACGATTCCTAAGTTAGAAGTATAAAGTCACGGAGAAAAGATAAAACTAGCTACTTGAAAAGACGAACTCCAACTTCACCGAGGAATACCTCGAGCGTATCCTTATGTGTTGACCCTTGTAAGAGCTTAACGTGGGCTTGCAAGCAAGCAACAACAGTGGCACAGGCCTTTGTAGGTTTTAAATCAAACACCATCTTGGAACTTGCGGGTGGGTTATAATCAGCCGAAAGGTGCATTTGATTCATAATGTGGTCAACTT
Organism: Chytridium lagenaria; assembly: GCA_025449115.1. Classification (NCBI taxonomy): domain Eukaryota; kingdom Fungi; phylum Chytridiomycota; class Chytridiomycetes; order Chytridiales; family Chytridiaceae; genus Chytridium; species Chytridium lagenaria. Next base: position 177,890 of record JAHLKC010000019.1, on the reverse strand, counting down.
GATTAATTAAAACTTGGATAGATTTGTCCATGCCGCTCGCCACGTTATCATCCGAGCTCCTGTCAAACCCCTTCTTTTCGACCATAAGATCTGAAAGGAAATCGTTTCTCGTCGATCCAAGGCCGCTGAAAATGCAGTCAGCTTAAAACGAACAGAAAAGACATCAAGAATGAATATGTACTTACAACATCCTCAGCGTAGTATACATCAACCATTTGATGAATAAGATCTGACATATGCACCAGTTCAAAAAATTGAAGGGAGTCCATGTTGACAGACTTCTCCCCGTTTTCTGACCAGTTGTCGACGGGTGTAGACTTTCCAAGTCTTGCCAATCGCGCTTAAATAGAGCAACGTTAGAAACAAAAACAAAGTTTGGAAGCTAAATACTTTTCGAAAGCGGGTCGCATATGCCGTCCTCCAATTGCATCAATTAGCCTGCAGAAAACCCTACCGACGTTCGCGCGCCTAATCAAAAATTAGCATCTTCTTTTGGTGTGAGACTCAAAAAAAAAGCTCTAATTCTCGCAGTGTCTTACAATTTCGACGGCTCAACGGCGGACGTGATGACAAGAGTCCGACCAAGAGCTTCCTTATTTGCATGCATGAGCTTTAAGCAAAGCTCGAGTGAAACCAAAGATCCCATCGAGTCATCATCCAGATGATATGTCACAGCCTCGTCAGAATCGTCACCTTCTTTGAGATCATCCGTTGAGGAATTTTTTTCGTTCGGCAGTACTTCCTCCCATTAATCCATTACCCATAATGGCAAGCGTCTTTCCAAGAGCCATAGGCGCGAAAAGCACTGTTTTCATTACACTCATGACTTGACGCTTATGTGCCTGCGTCTTCTCAGCATCTCCAAGGTAAGTAGCCTTCCCATCCCCTTTCTTCTTATTTGCATTTTCTTTCTGAATGTAAGGAAACGGTTAAATACTTAATTAAAGAATGATGTCAAGTGGCTTGCTTACCCTATTATCCCACTTCTTCAACTCTGCGTCAAAACGCTTCGTTAAGTGTTTCAGCTCAAGATCAATGTATTTATCCGTATTGGGCTTAAACAAAACAATTATCGACTGCTTCACCTTGTCGGTCTGCACTCGAACACCAGGTTCGGCGACCGAGATATACTCTAAAAACTGCGTACAGCAGTGAACTGCTGTGGCAAGAGTATGGAGATATATACCATTTGTCTCGCGCTCTTTCGCAGTCACCAGCATGGCTGACAAATATTCTGCAATCGAATCCTCAAACACCTTGTTCACGAAAGAAGTCATTGCATCCATCTCGGGCTCAAACACCCTTCCGACTATAGAAGCTTGATCCTTGCAGCTAGTTAGCAGATGGTCCATGAACTTTGCAAAAGCATCAGCTAGACCGTAGCCGGAGGACTGGGATGTGCCGGAGTCAGAATTTGGAAGAGAAAGACCGAGGTTCGGTATCAAGGAAGGGTTAAAGGCTTGATCGTAAAATATAGGGTTTTTGGAAATAAAAAGGTTGATGCATGCCGAGCCACCGTTGAGATGATAGCATGCCAAAGCGTTGCGTCTCATCTCTCCATCATTTTTTGAGTCATAAGCTCGCTCAAACTGCCCCAAGACCATCGACTCGAACCACTCAATTGTAGTATCAAGAGACAGGTTAACCTCGTCCATGTCGAGAATGAACTTGGATTGCGAAAAAAGTTTGAGCTTTCGAAGGTAAGAGGCCACCACAATCAGGTCCTTATGATCCCTAAAGACTTTGGAGTCTTTCTGTTTCCCTTTAAAATCCATGTAGTAAGGATATAGTTCGCTATACATAGACCGGAAAGCCTCCCTCGGACGAACACCATTGAGGCTTTTAAAAACATTGGCTTTGTAAGGATCAAGCTGCCTCTTCGTACCTCCAATGGATCCCACACTGGCAGAGCTGGAAGTCTTGCCAGCAACCTGAAGGCCACCAGCTCCGATGGTGATGACAGATTTCTTCATCTGCGGGATGGATGCGGTGATACGTTGAGGCGAAGTAACTGTTGTCGGTTCTTCGGGTATCGTTGGTCCAGCTTTAGTGATGTCCAGACCCATCAAGTCGGATTGGATCTCTTGAGAAATTGGATTTGATCCAGAGGAGGGTTCGTTTGCAGTCGAAACCAATTCTGATCCAGATCCGGATCCGGATCCAGGCTCTGTAACTACAGCTCCTGGTCCATCAGTGGTCGGAGTATTTCCTGAAAGAGCCTCCCACATGGTCCCGCTTTCCAAGTATTTGGTGCCTCCTGGCAACAGGTTTCCTCCAGGCAGCTGCTTAAGCTTCGATGAAAGCTTATTCACGGCTGCCACCTCGGCTTCATCCACTCCTTCGGGTACATCAATCGCATCCGTCAACATCTTCATGACGCGAAGCTTGTGCTCGTAGACATCGTCGTTGTACACCAAGATCTTCAATCGTCTCGAACATCCAGCCACTTTGGGGAGATCAGGCACAGGGAGGAATGTGAATATACGGATGATGAGATCGGGAGGTAAGGAAGACAAAGTCAAGTTCTTGCTGCTGAGAGATGGAGTGTTTGATGATGTCTTCGATCGACGAACAGATGGGGATGCCCCCGCTTGCCTGCAGCATCTGGGGCAGTGAGTGTGGCAGTAGTGCCTGTCTTTGCTGAACCCATCCCAAAAGCCGATGGAGCAGAAGCAGAACTAAGAGAGCTGTAAGCGTTGGAAAGGGAAGAGGTTCGGTTGGCAAGTGCCTTCATTTTCTTCCCCTCCCTTCCCTCTCCTCTTTTCGATGCTTCCAGATGCCCTTTCGAACACTATTTTTTTTTAAATTAAGGATCTGGGTTTTTCGCGCCTGGAACATCCCAATCAGACCTCGGCAGACACGCTCAGCAAACCATTGGCGACGCATCTCTGCGTTCTAGTTTGCTGCAATTCTACGGTTTTCAAGAATCAAAAGTTTAGCTTTTTCCTGGCCATTTTAATTGTGAAAAGATGGGGTTTTACCTCCCTTATTAGATACTCATCTTTGTGTTTGTTTTTTGTTTTTGTAAATATAAGGGAAACGTCCTCTTTACTTTTCGACAATATTGGCAGCGATGATTGTACAATCTCATCCTGCGCTCCATCGCCTCAAGGTTATTGTGTGAAACCTCGAGCAATTGTTACGGGGCGTCATAAAAAGTGAGGCGTGTTTCAGAATGTGAAGACCCTCAAACTTCTATTAAAATATTGAACTTTCGACTCATTTCTGCAACGATCAGCAAACAAAAATTACCGAGGGCCGTCATCCATACACTCAACCATCCATCCCATCCCTGCTTGACATCTTGAACCAGTAGTTGAACCTACGGTCGCAAGCGGCGCCTCGGCAGCACAGAGTAGTCTGCCGCTGAAAAGAAAAATCAAAAATCAAAACGAAACGATCGAAACAGAAACTCTTAAAGTCTTTTCCCATTTAAACCGAGTAATTATGAGCATGCACAAGAGTCACAAGTCCGTACGGGGAAGAAAGAACCTTGGCCACCCATTCAATCTGTTAGTTGCTGGACACTCACACACTGGAAAGTCATCATTCATTCAAACTTTGATCGAATCTTTGGACGGTCGCCGCATCCTTTCGGACTCTGCAGCTGCCGCTGCCTCGTCTTCAGATGCGGCTTCCACCCCTACTTCTCCCGTCTCATCGATGGGTGCAAGAACACCTGTGCTACTCTCTGCCATCTTTCCTGGAGCAGATATTACAGCTCCAACTCCTGTGAAAGCTCGAGTTGACTTCGAGGAAGAAGTCTCTGGAGAACGTATCTCGCTCCGTATTATTGACTCCCCTGGTCTTCCGATCCCTGTTAACATTCACAAGGTAAGCTTTTTTCGGAGACTTGCGCCAGTGCCGGTGATCATGCCATTCCTCACCATATCGATTTTGAATAGGACACGACGACATCAGAGTCCGAATTTGAAGCTTTGGGTCATACCTGGGCGACCACCATTATCCAGTACATTGAAGCACAATACGAGGCTACTCTTTTGGAAGAGTCTAAAGTCAAACGTAACCCTAAGTCCCCCGATTATCAAATCCACGCCTGCATTTACCTTTTGGACCCCCAGCTTTGTTTGGCATCCCGGGGACTTACACCAATTGACCGTCACGCCTTGAAGCGTCTCTGTACAAGGGTTAATGTTATTCCTTGTCTTGGCAAGGCGGATCTCCTTACATCCCGTCAACTCAAGTCTCTCCGCACTTATGTCATCGATGATTTCCGCAAGAACCAGATCCCCATATACGCTTTCCCTGAGGATGCCGAAGGCGACCATGAGGACGATCTTGTTAAATTGAATGCGGAGCTCCGTGGCTTGCTGCCGTTTGCTGTTATCAACGACGAGGAGCTGGACCCCTCGACCAACAATCTGAACCCGTTACCCTCAACTTCAGCGATTCTTGCTGCTTCCACAGCTAGTTTGAAGCACGGAGGAGGACCGTTGGGAAGAGCATACCCGTGGGGAACTGTCGAAGTGGAGAATGCCGACCACTGCGATTTTGTGAGCTTGAGAACCGCTCTATTTGGAACTCATATTGATGAGCTAAAATTATTGACCCGTGAACTTTACTACGAGCAGGTGGGTGTATTAATAACCAAACATATTTGCTTAATATTTTTTCGCCTCTCTAACGACTTGTCTTTCTTCTAGTGGCGTACTGAAAAGCTCATCGAGGTCCGCGGATCCGTTTTAATGGCTCGTGGTTCAGAGGCTTCAGTCAAGCGCAGAAATGAGGAGGGTTCTGTCCTCGGCAAGGAGGAGTAAAGATTATTGAGTTACTCAACCTTGGCGTTTGCTTCGCTGCTTTTAATCCTTTTCGAACTCTTCGTTGCATTTTCGCGATTTCCCATGTTCTTTGTTATAGATAGATGACTCTTGCTCCCTGTCTCCCCTTTCTCTTATTTCTGTCAGTCTCACTAGTCTCGCCGCTTTACGGTTCGCTTCAATTTTATTTCTCACCAAAGCTTGACATCCTGGTCGTTGATCGACAAATACGTTTTTTCATTAAATCCATATTTTTTAAATCGTTGTGCGTCTGTATCTATATCCTCTATGCCTCATTAGTCCATATTGGCAAGCCCGATATAAACTTATACTGTTGTCGTGAGTGAAATCTTTATTGGGAAGGAATATCCCCGTCTTTGTCTTCATCCACTCCGCCAGATGCTGAGACTTCAACGACGAAGAAAACGACTTCACCATCTTTCGTCATTTAATCTGGTCCGCATGGGTTGGCCGTTGGTAACCTTGAGCATATCAATCGTCAGACCAGGGATTTTGATCTATAAAAATAATGCATTAGTTCATCTGTGTAGATATGTGGTTATGGCTATTACAGAGTTTACCTTAAAGGTATTCGGATCAAAGTAAGGGTTGAAAACTTCGAAGCCTAAAAATGTATCAATGAGAATCCATCTCGGATAATAAAGCAAATCAGGGCGATCACGTGGGATGGGTAAGCGCATTTTTCTTACCGTAGATGAAGCCAGGCTTGAAAACAGTGGATCTCCGGTTTTCTTCATTGGAAAAATATTTCCTCCGGTCTTTTACAGAGTCCTCACCGCCTGCACGAATCTTATTGATAAGCTTCCAATCCTTTTCTGGTGCCGGCATCGCCAAGGATGATCCACGTGGAGCGAATGAGATTTTAGGCGACGCAGAGCCGGAACCCGTGGGGGATGTTAATGAGGACCCACGTGTCGGCGGCGTTCCAGAGATGTTTAGCGATGAAAGTGAGCCGTTAAGGCTTGAGGGTTGAGATGGATCAGGAGGGAGTAGATGGTTGATATCTTCCACGATGATGGGACGGAACATTTCGTCACCTTCGTGGCGGGAGGGCCATGAGGTGATTGAGCACATCGCGGTTGCGACTGTTCGTGTCAAGACCGTAGAAAAATAAGAATCAATTAGATTCGAAAGGCAGCCTTTGAAAGGTAGATAGACGACTGAACGCACCATATGACCGCATGAATGGAGTCGGACTTTTGAGGTCGTTGTAGGAGCCAGGATCTGTCATTGACCAAAACTATCAAAAGAATTTAGAACAACGACTGTAATGATAAAAGCACCTTGGTGAACAAACCCATCAGCTTTGGAACATTCAAAGGTTCATCCCAATCGCTTGACCACACTGGCATGGAACATTAAATGTAAATAAAAAACCTCAAGATATTGGAAATGCACAGAAGGAATCTAAAACATCTTCTCACCAAGGTCGTCCGCAGTGTAAGGTTTGCTGAACTTTCCCTGGAACTGGAATGACATTTTGCGTCTGTGACCGTCAAAGTATTCAGTGGTTGGTATGCGCCTGTATCCTTGAGGGACAATGCCATGGAAGTCGTTAACTCTTATGAGGACATGCCCCTACAACTGTTGATCAGTCTTTGACTGCCTTCATCACCTTTGATCTCCCAAAACCACCCTCTCACTCACATCGAACTCCTCGTTGGCAATATGCATAGGATTATCCTCATCGTTGGGGTTGCAGATCTGAAGTGTTTCTACAGAGGACCCGATCTTGATCACTAAAGACGACATTTGTTGGAAAAGATGTGAGACACGGCAACACGTTGTTATATTTGTGCCACAAAATCATCACCCATCAAACGCACTCTTATCCAGGACAATGCCATACTGATGGTAGACTGCCTGGCGAATAGCTTCATCCATCACATCCTCAAACCCGTGGCCTTTACCGCCCAGGATTAGTGATGTAATCCTTTGCCAAAATCTAGTCACGTAGAATGTCGTCGACATAAGAAAAAGGGTTGTCTCAAATCTCCACATCATGACCTTGCCCCATACAGAATCAAGCAGATGCAGAAAAGGATCATCAACCCTTCTTATCATCATCTGATGCCTTTCTGTGTCGTGATTTCGCCGCCAAATCGTCCAGTCCCCAGATAGCCTATACGGAGAAACGTGTATTAGCAATGCCTGTCTTCAAAAGCGGCAATAAGATAAGTTACGTTTGGACAGCGTATCTCGCTGTTATATTGATCCTGTTTACTGGGGATCCCAAAACCTTGTTATTTGATCTTGCAGCTATTAATACTGCAGGCTCGTTCTGGCATACATACCTAATAATATTCAGGTTCCGTCCAATAAAAACTAGTTCCTTAGGTACTTTATCCGTGTCCGCCAAAAACTGTAAAAGATTGGAATCTAAAATCAGTTGGCAATGTCTCACCTGTCTAGCTCGTTCCTTTGCTTCCATCTGAGATTTGAACATATCCCCATCCCACCCATCTCACCGATATGGATGGCTTTTCCAGGCATCCACGGTCTTTGGCAACGTACCACTAGCAAAGGCCTGGATATCCCGAATGCCCCACTGCTTCGTAATGTCTTCAAGCACGTCGGTCTCACCGGTGAATAAACACTTCCACAACAAAGCATAGTTATGCTTGAACGAATCCGTACAGGTCACATAAAGGCCGTGGTCGAGCAGGACAAGCTGTGGCTTGTCATTGAACCTTTGTCGAATGATTAAGTTGCCCGGGTGCGGATCAGCATGCACGAAACCACTTCGAAATATTTGCTGCTCAGCGGGAACGTAAGGAAACGTAGATGACGTATAGTTTTCATTGTCAATGAATTCTACTCACATCGCAGAAGACTTTCACCATAACCGTCATTAAATCCTCCGTATCATGACCCTCACGAATAACCCTCTCGGTATCAGAAAACCTTAGTCCCTCGATCCATTCCGCCGTCATAATACGTTCTGTAGTCAGCGGCCAGAATACTTTGGGGACGTACACCCGAGCAGCAAGTGACGGCACTTCGAGAATATTTTTTGCAGCCTTTTCCGCATTTCTAGCCTCATTTTTAAAGTCAACTTCCTGTCGAATGTGTTGTTCGATATAATCCGCACTCCAGTACAAAGGCAAATCAAATATCTTCTCCAGACAATATGTCACAATTCGGAATCTGCGAAAACCGAAATAAAAAAAAGTTAGGACGGCAGACTGGCGTAAGTCCGCATTCTAATGAGAAATGCTCGTATGGAAGTTTCATAGACTCTCACGCAAGCAAGTCCATTCCAATTTGTTTTGCTATCTCCGGCTTTTGTACCTTCACCGCCACCTCTTCTCCAGTATCCTTTACTCTAGCCCGATGCACCTGTGCGATGGATGCAGACGCCACTGGCTCCCGTGAGAATTCTGAAAAGATATCATGAGGTTTTTTTCCAAATTCTTTTAAGAATATAGCCTCAACAGTCTCAAACGACACAGATGGGGCTTGATCGTACAAATTTCTGAAGTCGGCCCATTCTTTTGGGAGAATATGACCGGGCAGATGCGATTTGCTGGGCAACTTCTCAAGAGATTTAATACCAGCTAGCCTTTTATACTTATAAAAAAAGAAAAATGCTCCTTACATTTAATGTAGAGTCCTGCATTCGTTTTACATGTGTCAAGTATGAGATCTGCGACTGTCTTATGTACATTCTCCACGTTTCCAGGCTATGACCCTTAGTTAAAATAATATTCACATCGAGCTGAAAGCAACTCACGACAAAGTTGACTTTGTACTAAGAAAAGGCAAGATGAAGCTGTCAGTCTCTATGTCCGTTTATAAGAGATTGCAAACCTCATAAACAACTTGGATTCCGACGCAAAGAGTTCTCAGGTTTCTCTGAATCGTAGACGCATACGCATACTTGTCTACAGCATATGCGATCCCAAAGCTGGCAGCGGCTGTCAGGGGGACTCGCAATCGGGAGCGGGTGAAAGAGAACATGTAAATTGTCACCCTTATCTATCGATCCCAAGACATCCTTTGACACGTCAGAAGCTTTTATTTGGGCAACCTGCAGAAGGGTGTTCATGGTCGACTAAAAAGACGCACAGCCAAAGAATATGGAGACTACACTTGTATTTATGACATGTTGGCGAGAGCATCATTAACAGCATCACGTTCCTGGACGACTTCCCGAAATCTTGACTCCGCTCCCTTGGCGGACGAATCTGTGATAGCCTCGTCACTTTTCGGGGCTTTCTCAAAGGACTCAGGGCTTCTATCCATTATGCGTGCAAGATCCTCGTCGCTAATCACACGATCTAAAAGAATCATGTCGCCATCCAAACTCTCAGGGTCAACACTCGAAAGTGTAACTTCTTCAGCATCATCAGCTTCCAAAATAGCTGCTAGCTCTGCCAATGAGGAGATTCTATTGTTTGCCTTGTAGTAGTCGGATTTACCCTTAAATTCTGCTGCGAATAATATTATAATCGAGCAACGGTGCTTCTGCGGCTTACATTTATGAATAACAAGCTTTTCAAGTTTTCTCTTGCTGTTTGCCCTGTCCAAGATCTTCTTTTCGACCGTTCCTGAAGTAACAATTCTATAGATTAATGACTGGTCTAGTCTGACCAATTCGATGGACGCGGTCCTGTGCCTGTAAGTCAACCTGGGGGTTCTTTAAAGAAATTAATATCTGGCAGGCAAAGGTCAACCAACCCAATCTGAATCAAATATAATAACAGTATCTGCTGCCGTCAAATTGATGCCAAGGCCGCCAGCTCGTGTGCTGAGAAGAAAGACATTGCAGTCCGAACTCGAATTAAAATCCGTAATCTATAAAATGTTCACGACTAATCTCACATACATCAAACCTGCTGACGACGAATCTCCAAGGGCACAGAGCCATCAATACGGCAATATTTCCACATCTTCACAGTCTCGAACCATTCCGCTAAAACGTCTAACATTCGCGTCATTTGCGAAAAGATCAATACTTTATGACCCTCTTTAAAAAGGCGAGGCAAGAGACGTTCCAGCATTAGCATCTTTCCAGAGCATGCGACAATATCAGGGAGTCGGACTGCGACTTCGTTCTCCCTTCGTCCTTTTCCCTTTCGTCCTTTAGACGCTTGGGCAGCAGTAGCTCTTCGGGAATTTTCCAAAGGTTCCTCAATGTCCACATTGAATAGATAAGGATGATTGCAGATTTTTCGAAGCTGCATTAGAACGTTTTGAAGGCTCTGTCCTCCGACAATGCGGGCTGTCATTTCCTTAACTTTACTTTTTCCATAAATTCAAACCTGCTTCCTTTTGTATGCTCTTGCCGTCACTTGGCTCGTTCTTCTTTTGTTCTTCCCTCTCAACCTTCCTTTCCATATTCTCTATAAACTGGTCATCGCTTATATTCTCCTTATACGAGATATCTGTGTTTAAGTTTCGGCGTGATTTTCGGCGGCTCCCAACGGCCTCCTCAACTTTTTTTACTTAATTTTTTAATGAATTTAAACACTACCTTCATTCTTGGCTTCCTCAGGAGCGTTAATATCGTTCAAAGAACCTGTTCCGTTTACTTCCACGTTACAATTATTGGTTACCGCTGAGCATACCTTTGGCATATGCAGCCTTTTTATCGCCAATTTCTTTGATCAAAAATTCACGAAGCTTTCCCATTCCTTTTACACAGGCATCGTATAATTCTTTTTGCCGAGGAACAAGAGGTGCAAACAAAAGAAACTCTTTCTTCTTAGGAAGATCAATTTCGACTGTCATATCCAGTCAAAAAGGTATAAGGAGAGTAATAAATACCTTCTGTTTTCACTCTTCTTAATAGGAAAGGCTTCAGGATTTGATGCAGGTTCGTTACTACTGAGTCGGAAGCTTGTTTATCCAAAAATTTCTTATCATTGCCATCATTTAGATCTTCGAAATCGAACCTAAAAAATCAGATGAAGGATACAGGGAGAAAAATAATACCATCCCTCAAAGTCTTTTAAATCTTGAAAAATGTCCGGCATGAGGAAATTTAGCATAGACCACAATTCGGCAAGATTATTCTACAAAGTAAATACAGAAATCTCAAATGAAGCATACTTGAAGTGGGGTACCGGAGAGAATAAGGCGGTTGGCGCATGGGTAGGTTTTAAGTTCGCGAAGAAGTTTGCAGTTAAAGTTTTTTAAGCGATGTCCCTCGTCAATAATAATATACTTCCAATTAATTTTCTTAAAGGGAATAAGAGTCTTAGCTGATGGAAGTACTACTTACTTGTAAATATTTTCTATCGCGCATGGCTATTTCAAAGCTTGTCACAATAATTGGGAAGTCCTTATTTAAAGTAGACATGTGATTTTTCCTCAAATCTTTTCGATCTGCGCCAGTACCATGGTAGAGCAAAACATTAAGAGACGGCGCAAATCTAAACAGACGTCATAAAGGCTTAAAGGCAACCTTAACTCACCGGTGAACTTCGGCAACCCAATTCGATAACGTGCTCAAAGGCGAAATTATAAGATAAGGACCCCAGACCTTCATTTCTGTCAAATGAGCCAGAAAGGCAATGGTCTGCAACGTCTACCAATATTTAAAAGCTGTATAGAAGACTTCACATACTTTTCCTAAACCCATTTCGTCTGCAAGTATACCATTAAGGCCTTGCTCCCACAAAGATATTAGCCATTCCATTCCAACTATCTGATATTCTCTCATAAAGCAGCCAGTGATAAGAGAAGGTTGACGTTGAGACCGTCCTTCTAAAGAAGAAGTCGGCTTTTCCTTGTTACTGGTGACAACCTCCTCATCAATAAATAATTCATCCTTCTTAGACTTCTTTGCCTGCATTTACATAAGCTCCAAACGATCATAGTCCTCCCAACTCACAGATGCTCCGGAACTTTTCTTCGGAGAAGCTTTACGTTTTCTAGAATTCACAGTTATATCGGTATTGGGCGTCAAAGCCTCAACGTCTTCGACAGGTGTATTCCTCCCACTTTCCGCCTGTTCCTTTTGTCTTGACTCTAATCTGGAGCCGAGCCACTTGGAGTAGAACCCTGCTCGGGTTAACAGAGTGTTTAACCGAGTCTTCCTCTGCTCGGCAATGTGTTCATCAAATTCTTTGTTCGCCTTGCATAAATCAGTATCTTACACTGACACTGACACATACATCTGCCTTGAGTTTCTTTTGGTACTCTTCCTCGTGTTCTTCTTCGATTCGTCTTTCCTCCAACTTCATCTGCTCCGTAATCACGCTCACGTCCAGTTCCAGGTCACTTTCTGCCCCGTCATTTTCAATACCGACTTCGCTTTCATTTAAGAAAGGAAGCTCCAGCCCAACTAAGTCATCTTCTGCACCAGTCAATTGGTCCGTCGTGTCCATTGATTCTGTCGGGGCTTCGACTGTTGTCTGAACTTGTGATCCTTCAAGCATTGTGATTGTCCGGTAAGAATTTAAACTAATTTGAAGCTTGTTCGAGGTTGAGTACATGGCCTCACCGTCGCCATCACCTGAGCCACTGCTGGAAAGACTTCCACGTGGAGTCTCAGACGAGTCTGAGAGTGATACTGAGGACAACCTTTGGGAGGATCATGACGACGATATTGAGCAGCCATTGGAATGGATACCGAGACTACGACGACCGATACGGGAGATTATCATGAAGCATATCCGGCCAACTTCTATCTTTGCATCCATCGTTCTATTTGTGGTGACCCTTCCCCTCATTTCTATGCTGATGCGCAAATCTCTTACCATGCCATCGCAAGTGGTTACATTGAATTCCACTATTGAGTCTGGTGCCTTTTCGGGGGAAGCTGCATGGAACCATATAAAAATCATTGGAGACGAGGCTCACATGTATAACTCCGAAAACAACTTGAAAGTACGCCAGTTCCTCGTGGATATCATAGGAGAGTTCCAGGCACTTTTTGAAGCTCAGGGCAGGGAAGGGGTTATCGAGGTATGCCCTACATTATATTCGCTGTTTGACTAACGTTCGTAAGGTTGCAGCTGACAACATGAATATAACTGATAACTTTCGATCTATATCCTATTATGAGTCGAACAACATCATCGTGCGCATTCGAGGAGTGAGCAATCAACGGGATGCACTGCTTATAAGCTCACACTTTGACTCAACCTCAGTTTCAAAAGGTGTGGGCGATGCCGGGATATCAATCGGCGTCATGCTGGAACTGATTAGAACTTTGGTCTATAATCCGCGCCTGAACCATGATGTCATTCTCCTGTTCAATAATGGTGAAGAAGCAGGCTTGTTGGGTGCGACCGCCTTCGTTCGCCACCCTTGGTTTCAGGACGTTAGAGGCTTTATCAACTTAGAGGGGACTGGTGCGGCACCAGGAACACGCAGTATCTTGTTTCGCACAAACAGTTTTGAAATCCTTAAGGAGTGGAAGAGGTCAATCCCGTTCCCCCACGCCTCCGTGTTGTTTAATAATTTGATGGCGATCGTAAAAAAGTGATACCGATTATAGGCCTTACGTCAATATTGGACGCCGAGAGGGTATCGATATCGCTTTTTACACTCACAGATATTTGTATCATACACCACGTGATGATCTGAACCACTCTCACCCGCTATCGGCCCAGCAGCTTGGAGATAATGTCAAAGCGTTGACTATATCTCTATGCAACTCTGAGACCCTTATGAACTTGAAGCCGTTACCTGGAAATCCACCGAGAGACGAGTTCCCGCCTTCACCAAATTTCGTCTTTTACGACTTCTTTTCCTCCTTTGTCTTAACGCGAGGCGCTACATACAAGGGCATTATATCTCTAATGCTTATTATTGTTGCTCTTTTGACTGTGGTGAAAACGAGCATCGAGTTTGCTAAAATTGGACCCCGCCGACTCTTCCATCGTTACGTCAAACCTACCTTGGAAGCATATCTATTGACTCTTCTTACCGTTACGACCGCCCTTGCCACCACAGCCATACTGAGTATGCTAAAAGTATACATAAATCGCTCCTCAACTTACGGTCGGCCATACCTTAATTTCGCATGGATCTTTTTGCTGGGTCTTCATGTGCTTTGCCTTCATTCAGCTTGTATGGCCACGTATAGCTATGAAGCTGAAGTTTCGATCAGGACGTGTTGAAATCGCCACTTTAGGTGGTGGAACTGAACGGAGAGATGTAAAGGGTTTACCTATCGAGAGGTGGCTCCCATATGGACTCCTCGGATTTTGGGTCACATTTCTTGTAGGGGCACTGATTGCCTCTTTCTACAAATTTTATGGCATTTACTTCCTCAGTGACTGGGCGTTCTTTAGTATACTGTCAGTCGGACTTACTCAAGCCGTTGCTCCTCTTATTATCAAATGGTGGAGATACGATGTGATTAATTCTGATTTGAGTGGGTGGAAAACGAGACTTGTAAAGATGTATGAAAAGCACATGTGGATCATCCAGTTAATAATAGCGTCGGCGATGCCGTCTTTATTAACTCTTGAAGTTTTGGAGCAAATTTTAACTTGTCTGCCGACCCGTAAGTGAACTACGAATTTCTGATGTAACTTTTTGCAGTCGGCGCGGAGAATCTATCCGAAACGTACATCGATATTGCCTTTGCTTTCTTCTGCGTCCTACTTTATATCAATCTGTTACCCGCACTCCATATGACGAGCAGACGATTCGTTATAACATTCTTTGCCATTGCTATGGTGCCTTTGTTTCTGACCGCCTGCTTCGTTTTCCCGTTTTCGTTTTCGAGACCCCAAAAGGTGTTTCTCCTTGATTTTGCATTTATTTCATTTATATTATTGTCTTCATTGTCCGGTCGCTAACTCTTTTTATTCAGTATATTTTCAATCACCTTTGGGATGTTTCGGGAGAAGCTTTGGCGGCAACTTCGACGGTTTTAATATCCAGTTTCCCAAGCATTTCGGAAAAACGATTAAAGACCATTTTTGGCATGTTTGGAGATGTGGATTGCGAGCAAACATTGTGTACAATCAACAACGTAACCCCCCCAACACTGGGAAACAAGGTAGCATGGAATTCTACGATTTTGATAACTGTGACTCAAAACGAGGCGACCGTTCCCCTTCCACCTCCCTTCCGAAACGAAAGCATCGAGGTTATCGAATTTGAAGGAAATTTCATCGGTCCGCCCGGATCTCGAGTTTGCACATTAGAAGCCTATCACTCCCGAGCATATTATGACGATGTTTTCTCAGTATGGATTGAACCTGAGTCGGCATGGCGCTGGCAAACAGCAGACAAAGGATTGATACCTCAGCCGCGGAATTTGACGTGGGCGAAGTGGGCTAATTTAGCCCATCAGCCTGTCACCGTTATTCGAAGGGACTTTAACCATGCTGACAAGCGCATCGATATTCCTTTCCTGATCCGAGTTTGGAAGGACGAGCTCAAAGATTCTCTTTCTGTAGCAGTAGAGTGCTATCATACTGAAATAGGATTTTCTGGCTTTTGGGACACGTTAACAAGCGGGCTGCCCGATTGGGTTCTGCAGTCTCATGGGAGGTAATTGCCTACTTTAAAACGATAACTGATGATTAAATAGACACGGGGGTGTAATCATTCGGAAGCGCATTAATATTGAATGGCAAGATCGCCCCAAAGCGTTGGAGCTATAGTGAGGTCCTGACGCTTTAATTTACACATACATTTCTTCCACCCGATATTCCCAAAATTCATTTAAATCAGCGTTAAATCCACCAGATCAAAGCGGCCCCTCTTTGGCTGCTGAAGTCTCTTCGTCAGATTATCGGCTTGTCTCTTTTGATCCTCCTCGGCAAGTTGCCGTGAGACTTCAAGTACATATTTGTAACGTTCCAGATGATTTAAAGAAAGGTAATGCTCAGGATCAAGAGCATTGACCCAGCCGATTCTTTGCCTCGGTCCTTGAGCCAGATCCAGCCAAAGGTGCTTCACCAGCGAGAGAGGTAGCTTCGTCCACATTATTTTCCATCAAAGACGAAAGCGAAGCGTCATCCGCTGCCACAACACCGACTATTCTCTTCTGCGTTGCTAAATCGTAACGAAAGACTACTCGGCCAGACTTGTATGAGAAGAGCGTGTGGTCCCTCCCAACACCGACGCCAGCCCCTGCATGCCATTTTGTTCCCCTCTGCCTGATGATGATGTCACCTGGATTCACCGCGGATCCCTGCCCTCGCTTGACACCAAGCATCTTGGGTTGCGAAGTTCTTCCGTTGTTGGAAGAACCCCCTGACTTTTTCGTAGCATGACGAACTTGGTTGGTGAATACTGAGTTGGGTTGGCAGCACGGTTCGCTTCTGAAGAGCAGCGATCTCGCTGTGTTTGTCAAGAGACTGGACATTTTGAGGATGCAAAAAATGAAAAAGGAACTGTAATCTCTTAGAGTGCGTTGAGATGCGGAGTCTTTTGATATGTAAATATACAGTTGGTTCTACGATAAGAGATGGGATTGAGGGAATGAAGTGACATCGGATTCATTCCTTTGCCTGGGTTAATTTCCTCCACTGAGCGCTGATGTAGCTAGGGAAGAAAGACGCAGCCGATATGTTTTTAGGCGATATCGCTTTCCTGTGCGTACTCATCGAGAAGTTGAAATGTGCTCTTGGAAGGAAGAAATGCAGGAATATGGCTATCCTTTGAAAGAGGAAACTAATTACAATAAAAAAAAAATCAAGGTGTCAGTCTCTTCGGGGAAAGTCATGCAGATTGGCCATGCAATATGAAACTGCCTCACAGGTAGGCAACATGAGCAAAGACTAGTACCTCTTTTTGAGCAAGTCCCTCCAATAACGATGACAATGCTGTTAGTTCCTCACGCGCCTTTGCAATCAGCTTGTTTGCTTCAGACCCCCGATGCGGTAGCGCCGTCTCTAAATCCATCCCTAATCTTCCTGCGAATATGGAGACCCAGCCTAAACTTGCGACCCTCTTGTGCCGGCCATCTCCTTTGAACTCGGAGCAAGGATCTGTAGAGACCGACAACCTCATTTTTGGACATGGTGAAATGCGATCAGGCAAATAAATAATATAATAAAATCTGCCAGCCTATATAGCCATCGTCCTACCATATGTTTTTTATATTTACCACACAAATTTTTTTAGAAGGATGTGAGACGGACTTTCATATCACTCACAGTTCGGACCCACTCAGTAAATACAAGTTTGTCAATCACTTGGACAAGAGAGGACATGCATCTGTACTGCGGGAAATACAGGGCTATATTGGCGGACCATTCCTCCTTATGCTTTTACGCGCAGTCTGAGCGACCCATGCACCTGATATGGAAACCAGAGCTTTCCATCGTACCTACTGGCTTTTCCCCCAAAACTCTTCGGGTCTTAAGCCCAAATGAAGAGTCAGCAAAAAAGAGGAAAAGGGGTTTGAAGTCATTCCTTTGCATTGAGTGCGAATTACAAGTTGGGACTATCGTAGGTGTAGGCCCCGCCAGCGAACAAGCGTAGTGCTTTTCCTACGACTTGGTCAGTGCTTGTGTGGATGAAAGTAAAGTTGCTGACACCACCCATCAATATATTTTACATATCAGGAAATTGTCCAAATGCCACAACACCTCTGTCTCATAGTTCGTATGCGCCGTGCTATGCGCCACCTTCGTCGCTGCGAATGTCGAAAAGGTCATGTTCCGAGTTCCATCGCATCTTCCAGTATCTCAGCCCTCCAGCACAGAGTGAGTCAACAGAAATACAAGGAAAACTGAACGAGAAAAAGACTAATGCTGGTCCCTCCTTACACCCGCATCACACGATCAGCAACATTTGAGAACGGAACAGCTTTAGATGTGGTATATTTAAAGCTTGTACCGAATGAGGCGTATGAAGTTAGAGTTTGCTGGGCTGCGACGGTATCTTCAAAAGGGACTGGATTGTGCTGATGTTTTTAAGTTTCCGACGACTTTTACTCTAGAATACGATGAAAGTAAGGTAAGACCATTTAAAAAACAGAACTGGGTTTTGTTTAATCAGCATATATATAATGTAGTCTAATCTGATCTTATAGGGGTAAAGTCTCTATTTATATGAAGCATGAAGGAGTCCGCCGCGACCGAGGTGAAGATTTTCGAATAATGCCATATCACATAAGTAATATACTCTCGAATTTCGATTCTTTCCGCTAATTCATGAAAAGTATTCGAGAGCCTCCTATTTGGAGTCATCCCCGCGCTCAACTGTCCCCGACAATTGCCTCGACAACAGTGGTTTTGGTGATGATACCTATTCTTGTTAGTACCATATTTCCTAGATTACAGACAATGAATAACGTTATATAAATTCGGACATTGATATCTTTTACAACAACTTGGATTTACTTTAAGGCATTAAAAAGAATTTTTTGGTGTTGGAGGATTATGTATGAATGTGTTGTTTACAAAAGGGGGCTATAAGGGATACGACACGGCGTTTAGTAGGGTGACGGGTACAAAGACATATGACGAACATAATAATATAACTTAATTGTGACGAAAGAAATAAGAAAGGATTAGGGTGTGTTGGAAAAGAAAGAAAACATCTATCAGTCTAATGAAATATAAAATAAACAAAGTATAGTACAGGGCTGAGAGCTTCAAGGACTATGAACCAAAGAGGATGATTGGAAGGCGGTGTGACACTCAACAGGAACATAGAGAGCGAGGGTGGAAGGAGTTAAATGAACAAAAAAAAATAAAAATTAGGTGTTGTTTCCAGTCATCATCCCTTCTGTCGCTCCTGTGTCCCTGATTCCTTCCAGCCGGAGGGTTCTCAAGCCATCCCCTTGCCACAAACCAGTCAAAGATCTTCCCAGTTTTGTTAACATCAACGCGGCACAACCTTTGTGCTTCACGCTTCTTAAAGGTACCAAATTGGTAACGCGCTGAAAGGAGGTGCTGCTTGATGCTAAGGTACATGGCGGGAGGAAGACGAAGAATTTGGGCAGACATTAATTTCTTCAAACTCAAGTTGATCGTATCCTTCGACGTTTTGTTCAAACTTGAGGGGAACATCTGTAAATTAGGGTGAATGGTTATTATCAAAATGACTCGAAGGCGAATATGTAATGATTAAAAGTGAAAAGACTAACTCTTTGTCCATGTGACGGCGTAATTTGTCTCATTGGGTGGTATAATGTCGGTAAAGACTTTAAGTTCCTCCCACGAATTGCAAGTGATGCTTGACTGAAGTTTCTGTCCAGACTTCGGCTCCGTATTCCTCTCCTTCGTGAAAGCGATGGATGAAGACGATGAAGTTGTTTCCAATTTGGGTTTCATTTCACCAGAGGATTGTCTGGTGACCGGTTTGATGGATGAAAGAACAGGCGATTGTTCTCCCTTATTGGAAGACACAAGAGACTTGCGCCTACGGGTTTGCACAGACGATCCATCCGACGAAACATCTTTGGGCTTTGGGGCAGGCTCGGAATCCACTTCCATTTCACGCGCCTTGATCTCCTTTAACCTTGCCTCCCAATGTGCTTTGCGATTATAGAGGAGCAACTTTGGTTGTGTAAGGAAGACCTTGAAGACATCAAGCTTGACAATTCCTATAGCATCCTTTTGCTCCTTTGAAAGATTTGCCGCGTTGGGGGATTTGATGGGGCGTGACGTCTTTCTTGGATCACGCCGGGTTGCCGTCTGGGAGCTCTGAAATGTGAAAGGATGCTCTTGCGATTGTGATGACCGCTTTGATTTGATGTTGGGGCTTGGAAGGTTTGGAGGTGTTGGTGACGTTGGTGAGGGGTATTTAGAGGCAGCATCAATCTGGGACGATACAAGGTTGCGTATGCGTTTGGTCCTTACGGATGCAATGGGATGTAGGAGGCGGGGTCTGAAGTCTACTGACAGCCTCTTGTTGTTGGCGTTGTGGATTGACGTTTGTTCCAAGTCAACATCCATGCGGTTCAACTGGTTGTTGTCAACATCCGTTTCAACATCATCATCGGATGCAATACCAGTAGCAAAATGTAAGTGGTTTCCAACAGGTCTCTTGACATGATCAACCGGAGTGGGAAGTTGTGCATCCTCTGATGACCTCTTCCTCGATACCATCATGTAACCCTCATTCTCACTTGTTAATCCATCCCCTCCAGATCCGTTCGAATGATCATTGACGATGGAGCAGGAAATACTTCCGATGTATCCATTTGTTTACTTGTTTATGGAGTATGTTTTGTATGAGGTGAGAATGGGTGATAGAAATGGAATGCAGAACCGAACGCCCTGTGCACTCAATGATGCCGTGCAGCAGTGCAGGACTAGGAAACAAGAGCAAAAGAAATAATAAATAATAATGGAATTGTCAGGCTTTTTTGACAATCAGGCTGGCCTGTGCCACAAGAGACCACCTGCAACTGCAACAAAGGATTGGGAAACGTTTGAAGTAGAAAAAGGGCACAGTATGTCAAATGGTTATGATTTTATGTAGACTTTTATCAGCTTAAGAAACAATTTCACTGTTTGCTGCCCTTCCTCCCATACGTTGAATTTTGAATGCGCTGAAAAAAAAATAACGTGTTATGTCAGACATTTCAATAAATTTCAAAAAAAGGATCGCTTACCTCAACCATGGAAACACCATCTTTAAACTTTGTCCTAAATAGCACATTCGCATTTGAGAACATCCCATCCTTTAGCGACACAATAATAAATTGAGATCCCTTAAATCGCGATCTAAGCAAATGTCCAATATTCTGGGTATGCGATTCATCCAACGCAGAATCAATCTCATCTAGAATGTACATGGGCGCGGGCTTGTACTTTAAGAGAGAAAGAATGAGGGCCAAAGCAACAAGTGATCTATATCAAGGTTTAGCATTAGTAAGAACAAGAAAAAACCGTCATTACCTTTGACCTCCACTAAGTTCGGTGAGGTTGTGCTTCCAGACAGGGCCCAGGTTGACTTTAATCTCTAGGCCATTCATGACATCCATGCCTTCGTAAGATACTAGCTTTGCAGAAGAATTGGGAAGTAAGTCTCCAAAGATCAGCCCAAAGTCCCTATAATAACAAATTAGCTCACATGTTAGAAAAATTAGGCACTCACGTATCAACCGCTTTCCATGTTTTCTCCAACGCCTCTCGCTTATGCGTGTCCAAAGTCGAAATTGTATCCTCAATTTTCTTTTTATCTTTCTTGACAGTAGCGATCATTTGATGAAGAGTCGTCTCCTTTTTCTCAAGCCTGTCTAGAACCTCTAAAGCACTACGGTCCACATTCCTCGCCATCCCCTTAAAGCTTTGATCAAGCTGAGCATATTTCTTCTTAATCTCTCCTAAGTCACATCCTCCAAAATCATACGGCCCGTTTTCAACTCCAAAAGTTCTATAGTCGATAAGGAAGATCCTGAGTATAAATACAACACTTACTCTTGCTGATCCCGAACCCATGCATGCTCCTTATTCGACAAAATCTCTCCAAGCCTTTCTTCAGCATTTTCAAACTCCCCTTTCAACCTCTCCATCTCACTCTTTCCATTCTGAATAGCAATTTCAGCCTCCTGCATCAAACGCTTCTTTTCTTTCTCCTCAACACGGAGGTTTCCAGATTCATCGTCAAAAAGGGTCAGACTCTTTCGGTACTCGTTCAAATCCTTCTCCGCCTTCTTTTGCGTGACCTAATAATAAATCAGCAAGGTGAAATAGACAAGTATGACCATAGTGTTGCTTAGCGATTCTTGTAGTTCATTGGCCTCTTCTTGGAGTTTCGTGATAGCCGAAGAACAAGCTTCGATTTGTGTTTCAACTGAGTGTATTTCTTCCTCACATTGCCCTGAACAAAAAAATTACACAAACAATTAAATAACACCAAGACTAGGTGATATCTCACCGCACTCGCGCCTTAAAATCTCCAGCTCCATTTCTTTTGCTTTCACCGTAGGTCCACGCTTATCTACGTCGGCCTTCAACATCGATAGCTCTTTCTACGCATATAATTAACTAAGCGAAAATTAAAGGAAAATCAACAAACGAAAATAGCTGGAAGAAACATTCAAACCTGCAACGACTTCAGTTTTGCACCCTTATTATTCGAAAACTCGGCCATCTCAAGTTCAACCTCCGTTACTTTTGCGACAGCCTCCCGATATTCACGGACAGTCTCCTCCAACGCTACCGTCATCTCCTCAATCTCGCTCTGTATTTTTGCAAATTTATCCAGAATCTATTGGCAACAATAAGTACAGACACATTGAAAATGTAGATAGCAACTCACCACAGCATGCTCATTGGAGGCCATCTGTTTTTCTAACAACCCAACCTCATACTCCTTCAACTCCACATCCTTCCTCACCCCATCCCACTCCGCAAATGCCCGATCCGCCTTTACGCGTTCCGCAGAAACAGCCTTCAGCTTCTCATCCACGTCCGCCAAATCCGATTTGAACTTCTTCCATTTTTGTACTTTAGCCATGAAATCAATTCCGGTGTAAGCACCACCAGAAAGCGTCCCAGAAGGATCGTAAACGTCTCCATCAACAGTAACGGAGCGTGTGAGTATTCGCTTGTCGAATGTGAGTTTTTGGGCAGTTTCGTTATCTTAAATTCATGCTTTAAGTATCGACGGGCGAGTTATGTGCAAACCTTGACAAATGAGCGTGTTTCCAAAAACAAATTGCATGGCAGGTGTAACACTAGGGTCGAAAGACAGAACGTCTAAGGCAAGCTCCGCCTTCCCTGGCGCAAGATTATGCGCGTAATGGAGTTTCTAGAATGGATCAAATCAAATCCTAGAAAAAGAATTCAAACCTCCTGCTTAATCATATTTGGATTGATCTTATTAATCGGAATAAAGGTCACTCGTCGCGTAAGCTGACCCGCCTTAAGCAACTCGGTTGCAGCCGTCTCGGTATTCACAACGACATTGTAGAGCCTACCACCAGCAGCAATCTCTAGGGCGATAAGGCAATCCTTAAACTTATCCTTGACGTTCACGAGCTGCGCAACAATCCCCAACACGTCGTCTGGATTAAACGACAGTCCAGGACTTTTGTATGAAAAGAAGAGATGACCAATATCTTTTTCAATGTCCTCCATATCCTAATAAGAGTAGTTTAATTAAAATAACAAATAAAAGACAGATAAGCTCACACTCCGAATCTCCTCCATAGAGGCCGCAAGTTCCTCAGTCGTAGTCTGCATCTCACTCCTATCAGTCAGTCTCTTTTCCAAATCAGTCATCCTTTTCTGCAAGACGAAAGAGTTAATAATATCCCTTGTCAACCGTCAATTACCAACCTTACTAGTCGCACACAACTTTCTCTTCTCCTCAAGACTTTTTGTGAGCCCAACTTGCTCCTTCGCAGCCTTTTTCTCTTTTGGCGCAAGTTCCTCAAGATCTTTCTTCCGATGCGATATCTTCATTTTGAGCTGCTCTGTTTTCGTGTTGGCCTCTGAAACAGCTCTCTTCCAGTCTTAATGAAATCGAGTTAGCTGCGATTATGAAAGCAGACGCACTTTGTAACTGCTCCATATACCCGTTTTCATGCCCTTGCTCTGCCGATACACCAATTGTAAGAGTATTCAACAGATCCTGAAGCTCTCGGATCCTCTTTTGTTTTGCCTGGAACTCTTCTGAAATATTTTTAAGCTTGTTGGAATGAGATTCCAATGTCTTTTTTTTTTCTTCCTCAGCAGATTTCGCCTATTGAGGACAAAATATGTAAACTTATATTAGTGACAGCCTAAAAAAAAAGGAAAATATAATAACATCTTAAAAGCCACTACCTCCTCCAGGGCTTTATGATGAGCCTTTAAATTTTGTTTTTCGTCTTCAATGGCAGATTTTTTGAGATTGAATTTAGTCTCGATCGACACAACCTCACAAGATATTTCATTGAATGCCTTCTCAAAACGTTCTGACTTCGTGTCATTCTGCATCCGTATCATAAAAATCAAATTGTGTCAGTTCGCACTGGATCAAAGATTTCTGTCAAGAAAGCATCACAAGTTCCGCACCTGTTTCCTCTCCTTCGCAAGAGCCTCCATTCTCTTCGCAAGCCTTTCAATATCAGCTTTATAGTTATTAATGCTCTTGCTGAAAGCAACGATGGCTTCTTTTTGAGATTTAGCGTTTGTCTCGAAGTTGCTGACTTTTTGCTGACAAAAACATCAGTTTAAGTATATATAGGAAGAAGAGGCAGGCTTACTTGAAGCGAGTAGACATCGAAGGCGATAAGGAAACGTCGAAGCCTGTCTCTTTCGCTTTCAATTTTTTGAAACTCGATAAGGTTGCGTTTACGGTCTCGTAGATCGTTAAGTTTAGGTTCATCTCAGAGCTGAGGGATCTATATCAATTTTAAAGCTGATAGATCAGCACCTATTCGCAAAGCCAGAAAAGTAGTTGTTTGAAGACTACTATTTGAAAAGAAAGAGAACAAGAGAGACCTCAAAAATCTATTTAACTTCGTCTCCTTCTCCCCCATAGCCTTCTCAGCCTTCTCCTTCCGATCCTCAAACATTTCTCGTCCCGGCTGCCTCTTCATCATCGCCAGAATCTCTTGCGGCTTCATATTCAACACCTTTGTAATCCGTCCTTGCATGATCAAAAAATGGGGATTATTGACATTTAGCTGAACAGAGTGGAACAAGTTTGATATATCTTGTTGTGTCTTGACGTGCCGTTTGATAAGATACTTGTTGCGACCTGCGGGACCGACTACGATTTGACGAGTTACGGGTTAAAACTTTGGTGTCGTGATAACCAGGGGGATTGTAGTTGGGTCGGCGTTGTTAAAACGATGGAGACAGTGGCTTTGGTAATTCCGGCTTGGCCACGTTTGTATACGAGATCAGCGAGGTTTGTGGCTCGAACCTTTTAGACAAAACAAACAGTAAGCACACTTGAGCTTTACAGACTGGTAGCTTTCATGATTTGCTGTCAGGAAAAGGTCCACATCTGTGCTCTCGATAATTTATACTCTCACAGTACTAACATGAGGAACAAAGTCGAGATTCCAAGCACAAAGCAGATAGAATCCAGAATGTTCGACTTTCCGGATCCATTGAGGCCCTAGATAAATATTCGATAACAAAAGTTATTCCTGATTAATTTGAGCTTATTCGACAGAGAAACAGTATAATGATGGCTTACGGTTATAGCATTGAACTCTGGATCCATCCACTAATAACTGTTCTTGACGCATAGGATTTGAAACCTTCCAGAATAATCTCTTGAATATGCTAAAAAGATATTCTAATCAGTGTGCAATTCATATAGCTGGTTTTGCTGCTCTTTACGGACAGCATTCCAGAATACTCACCATCGCAATGTGATGTCCGAGATTGTCAAGAAAGGTGTTGTCCGACCCCACCTTCTGTCATCCACCCAGTTGCTTGTGTATTTAATATATCCGGAATACTGGAAAGTTAAGTCTGTAGTCTATTTACTAAAATATATCTATTGGGGTTACTGCATTCGCTTGTATTATTTTGAGAATCAAATCATCACGTTATACGGTTTAAATATACAGGTATGGACGAGAAGGGACTTTGAACTTCACTAAAATGAAAGAAAGGCCAACGTTTCAAAGAGAGGCCTTACATCCCTTCTGTGCTTATTTCACCATCTCCAGCGACCTTTGTCTTAACGATTCCTAACTCAGCCAGCCCTTCCACAACTCCTTCCAAAAACCGCTTCCTCATCATCACAGGGTCATTCCCCTCATGCTCCACATCCCAATCTCTCAACTCCTTCTTAAGTCCAAGTCCAAGCAGTAGCTTTCTCTCTTCCCTTGGATTTGATGAAAGAACCTCCAAAAGAATCTGGGATGCATAGATATTGAGGATGGGATCTTCACGTTGCCCAAGAAGGGTCTTCACTTGGAGCGTGAAGCGGATATAAGCTCGGAATGTGTTGGGCCGGGCTCTTTTGTGGCGATAGCTGTGATATGATGTTATGGTTCAATATTATGTTTACACCACCAGTTTACTTACCATCTGGCCCTAATGCCCCCACTTGCGTGATTGCAATGAAGAGTACATTTGCAAAGTCAGTGGCAATGATTTCGGTAGGAGTTCCGTCTATAACTCTCGACACTTGCTTTGAGGATACCGGAAAGTCGTCGATGAGGTGATCCATCATTTCAATTTTTGCATGCAAACTTGATGGGGCTTGTCATCCCTTCTGAAAGAGTTCCTTCATGAACGCAACTTCCAAGAGACTTATATGCATGCACTTTAAGAGCCTAATATTTGCTCGATTCACCAAAACTTTAAACGTTTTAATTTCTTGATTTGATCGCAAACCATGTTCCCCCTTTACTTCAACTTCACCGTCCTCCGACACAACCTCATCATCATCCTTCATATCACCATTATCGCTTCTCAATATTGTCTGTCATCAAAATCGTTTTCATACAAGCATGATCCGGCAAGTAAGAAAGTGGAGGAAGTACAATGGTAGATTGGTCAAGGTCAACCGGTCCTATGAATCTATTCAAACAAAGTTTTAGAATGCAGTGGAAAGATACATGAATTCTGTGTCTGACATTAAGGCATACAAGCAAATCTTCGATGCTATGGAATATCTCACGTATATCTATCTGTTCAGTCACATTTATTAGATCTGGTTCCATTTTTATTTTATTTTTTGATCAGTCGAAACCAATTGCAAACCTCTCCAATGCCGATATTAGATCAATAAAATCACAATAAAAACAAAAACGCACTGTTTCTGTTTGAAGCCTTTTTGCCAGCTTTGGCATCGAGATTTAAAAGTGGAATACAGAAGTCCATCTATATAAAATATTTAAATTTAAATATTTACATTGAAAAACCAGCTTTGTCATGCCTCCTAAACGCAAAGTCGAAGTTATCGGATTATCAGCGGATGCTGCTTCTAAACGTTTAGTTGTCGATAGTGCCCCCATTACCATCATTGGAACCTCTACGGGGAGCAAGCTCGTTCATCCTTTCTTCGTCAAGGCATCCATTAAATCGGACACAACCTCAACTATACTCTCTGAAACGGACTCCCCATCAGACAGCCTGCATCAAACTCTTTGGTTGTCGCAAGGACTACATCATTGTCAAGCAAGCACTCCAACCTGTCACGTGGACCGAAAGAGGCAGCGTCTTATCGGGAAGTACCAACACACGAATCAACCTCTCGTCCGATCGCTGCCTTTGATTTCGATGACACCCTCGTCACCCCAAACGGTACACACGTCTTCTCTAAAGACCCGGACGACTGGAAACTCTTCCATCCTTCCGTTCGCACGAAGATTCAATCTCTCGCTCCACCCACTATATTGTCGTCTTATCAAACCAAAAGGACTTGCTAAACCAGATAAAGGGCGAAATAAGAAAACGGGGCACTCAAAATTGGCGATATTTAAGGGGAAGTTGAGCGTTTTCGAAAGTGATGGATGTTCCGATTACGATTATCGCGGCGGTAGCAGATGATGGGTGTCGCAAACCTAGAGTGGGGATGTGGGAGAAGTCGTGAGGATATTTGGGGATGTGGATTTAAGTGGGAGTTTTTATTGCGGGGATGCAGCTGGACGGCCGAAATCCGGGGCAAGGAAAAGGGGGGATCATAGCGACAGCGATTATAAGTTCGCCATGAATGTTGGGTTAAAGTTTGTGTTCCTGAGGAGCTATTTATGGGGGATAACGGGGCTGCTGAAGAGATTCCAAAAGCGTTTGTGTTTGACCCGAGACGATTGAAGGGTCTGGTTAAAACTGTGGATGAGGCTGCAAGAAATGAGGTAGAGGAGGATCTTCCATTATTCACACCAACTTCTCGTCCTCTCGTTTCTCCACCCGATACACAAGATATGATCCTCCTCGTAGGTCCACCGGGTTCAGGAAAGACCTTTTCGCGCACCGACACCTCGTTTCGAAGGGTTACGTTCACATCAACCAAGACAAGCTAAAAACGAAAGATCATTGTTGAAAGCTGCACGCAAGGCCCTGGGCAAGGCTTAAATGTTGTAGTGGACACACAAATCCTGACGATAAAGTGCGCGCCGAGTATATCAGTATGGCCAAGGGCATCATGAAGGGGGGCACTGTTAGAGCTTCTGGATGGTTGCGTCTACTGATCTTTGTGAACACAATGCCAAGTATAGGGCTGTGAGTGCTTCTGGACGTCATGCGAGTGAGGATGGGGGAATAGGAGGGAGATGATTCCTGATATTGCTTTTAGAACATTCTGGGGAAGGTTTTTTTGGAGCCAAAGGTCACGGAGGGGTTCGACGAGGTGAAAAAGGTGAGATTCGTGCCAGATTTTGAGACGGAAGAAGAGAGGAAGGTGTGGGCTTCGTGGCATTGAGAGTGGAAACGGGATTAAGAATTGTTAAATATTTAAACTATTTGGGTTGTGCTCATATGTAGAGATATATTCGAATCGCGCAATTTCATAATTCGAAGATTATATAAACCCTTCTTTAACATGAACTCAGAACGAGACTGATTTCATTATGTGAAAAACTGTCGAAAGAGACGTTCCATGGACAAGACGACGGGTCCGACCGTCAGATAACTTTCTTCTATGTATGTAATATGCCCAAAGAAGATACCACCGGGTTACGTGACTTTGAGACCTCTCAAGGATGATGTTGCCGTTTAAGAACGCGTCGTTAGGAATTCGGACATGGCTGCTAGATCAAACGTCAGACACTCAAGTTGGATTTTTCTATATATATGAAGGTCAATGTGGCCAAGGACTATTAGATGAGAAACATGTGGATTAATTTCGGAGAACGTAGTAAATATCGTGGATTCGAAAGCTGTTGATGGGATCAACCAGAAATCCTGCCGCTCCTAGTGTGTTTGGTATAAATATGTCACAAAGAAGGTGTGGTACATGTAAATGTGGGTTCTGATAATCATGTTGACGTAAAAAAAAAAGGGTTGTTAATTTGACAGCTGCTGATGGGCTCCAGCTTGAGCACCCCACTGCCTAAAGAGTCTGGAAAAACTCTGGCCGCCAAACCCTCCTCACTTGAAGATACTCATCGGCACAAAGAAAGTGTGGCATGTTTTGTTGGAGACTGTGAGAAAGGTGTTGTTATGATATCATAGACTGCGGATAGGATTCAGTCAAACATTTACGTTGTTTCCGGTTCCGGAGATTCTGATATTTGGGCTTGAGATATGGAAAAGTGTTCGGAAATTATTTAATGGGATGGTGCGGTAGTTAGGAGTGAAGAGGGGACTGCATTAAGTTTCGCGGCCGTGATCAGGTGATGACGCCCGTACATATTTACGTGTTGTGTGCACGACAGGATCTGTGCTGATTGTTTTTGGCTGATGAGAAGGGAATGAGATCGTTTTGCTGTACATATCGTCAAATTAAATGACTTTATCAATATTAATTATATGCCACAGTCCCCGTATCAGTTTTGTTTCGTTTCCATGATTAAAAAGAGCAAGAAGAAACAACCAGCTCCTAGGTATTTGTGGTAAAGTTTAAAGTAGAAAAAAACATTTGAAGCTTAATGAAGCGAAAGTGATGCGTGAATAGTTAGTAGCTTCGTCATTATATTGGTATCAATATTTCGGGAATAGTGGGTCAACAATATCCGACCATTTGTACAAGCCACCCTCCACGTCCCACGCGTCGCTTATCCCACTCGCCTTCAAAAGCTTTACTGCATGTTGACTGTCATTCCCCAGCCTACAAAGCACGTATACTGCAAACACGCGAGCAAAGATATAGAGGTAAGACTTTCTCAATAATCTTATCATTGACGGGAATAACTCACCAGGCATTTTTTGTCCGTTATCTGCATCCGGCAATACGACATCAAGCACCTCCCCAAGTCGTCGCGGTAACGCCTTCCACGGAATATTTACGGACCCAGGTATAGCCGCGATATCATATTGATTCTTATCACGAACGTCAAGAAGAAGATGCGGAGATCCCATTTTACGGATAGCCTTAAGGTCGACGCATGTGACGCGTTCAATCGGCGTAAGGACGTGTTGAGTGATGGACTTCAAACATTAAATAAGGTCTTTTAAAAAAAAATGCGTACCTTATCGGTTGCAGCGGCTCCACAAAATTGTACATAATCGATGAGAGAGGTGACGGTCGGATTCTCGCTGCATACAGCGCATGATGGGGATTTTGGTCGAAGTTTTATGGATCGGAATGCTCCCGATACCGCGTCGAGGAGTAGCATTTTTGAGAGTATGATGCTTTTTCGTTGTTAAAGAAGAAAAATAGGGATAAACTTACCCCCATTCCACAGGCTATTTTGATCACCTCCAAAGCTTGTATCGTGCCAATGATTCCTGTGACTGCAAACATGAGCGAAGTTAGGCTTGAAGATTCCTTACCTGCGCCTAGAACACCGCCATCGCTACAATTCATAACGGTTTCAGGTGGAGGTGGGGTAGGGAATATACAACGATAACAAGGTCCGTTATTGTAGTTGTAAATCGTTAGCTGAGATTGGGTTAGTCTTTTTAACAAAGAGATAACGTGTACTTGTCCATCCATTCTAAGCGCACTTCCGGAAACCAGAGGTTTTTTAAGGATGACAGAGGCGTCATTAAGTAAGTACCGCGTTGCAACGTTATCGGTTGCGTCAACAATAATGTCGTACCTTTGCGCGGTGAGTATGTAAAAAAAATAATTCTCTTACAGTTTGATAATTTCTAAGGCATTAGAACTATCAAGAACGATTTCGTGCGCGACACACTGGCATACGGAAGAAATGCTATTTTTTGTGAAGCATGGATTAATGAAACAAACTGAACCTTTTTTTTTAAAAAAAATAGGCTCTTTTTTACTCTCACCTCTCCATAGCTTGCTTGGCGGATTTTGCCTTGGAGGTACCGACACTCGACTCCTTATGAATAATCTGACGTTGAAGGTTACTAATTTCAACGTCATCATAATCCACCACGCCAATTCGGCCTTTGATGGTGTCAGAATGTGAAGAAAAAGATACAAAAAGAAGAAGCAGTATCATACCAATACCAGCTGCAGCTAGATACAATGCAACGGGAGACCCCAGCCCCCTGCACCAACGATCAAGACAGACGTCTTGAGGAGATTGGTTTGACCTTTTGGTTGTATCGAGTTCGATTGAGTAATGGTAAGACAATTTACAGCATGAAAGAATAGAAAATGCATTGCAATAGGTATTACCTGTAATGCCTATCTCTGGAAGCAACAGCTGCCTGCTGTACCTTTCAATGAGACTCCGAGACAGCGGCGGCACCGCACTCGCTCCACCTTGCTCTTTTTCTGACATTCCAACATGACAAATCCTAGTCAATGTTTCCTCTGCCAAGCAAGCAACGGCGAAAATGAAATGATACATAAACAATAAACGCATGTATTAATTTATCATTCACGCGTAAAAGGGGGTGCGATTCTTTCCTAGGAAAAACTCAAATAAGCGAGCAGTACAGATTGAATGTCTCTACCAATATTTAAGACAAATGATGGTATTGATTTTTAAAAAAGTAATGCTTGTAAAATAACACAATACATATCAGACTTTTATCGCGACTGAGGTTTCTCGACTTGACGTTCCGAAAATGTAGATGAGGGAGTTGGTACACCGGTCCAACGATGAAAAGCATCTCGGAGAAACTATAATAACTGACAGAACAGACTCCGATATGCAAAATCATTGGACGATGACAGAGAGAATAAATTCGACGCCCAGCTTTGGAGTGATAATAAATACTCGGTTGAAGTATTGGCTGTTTGCAGGTTGACCTCTCTTCAGTTTCGGTCCCGTTCTTCACCAGCTGAGTACATTAAAGACGGAAGGGTTCCGGTGTCTGCTGGTGGGCAATAAGAAAATTTAAGGTTCAAATTTTTGTATTGAGCTTGAAGTGAAGCTTTTCTGGTATTTCAACGTGAAAGAGGGTGAAAAGCACTTGCGAAGTTGCGAACGTGTCTTGAGCAATTATCTAACCCCATAAATTTCATTAAGAGCTCAAGTTATGATGGGATAAACACGATATCTACTTAAATAGCCATTACGAGTGAATCACCATTACTCTTAGAATCCAACGCGTTTGTTAGACGCGTTGTCGCGCGTCCATCGATCAAAGCTGTCCAGACGAAAGAAAAAGAAGGATCATTTATGCTGCGCCACACCACTATTATTTACATTTCCTCAATTAAATAAATAATATGGCAAGGATGAGAATCTTATCTCTCCTTATTTGCGCCAATAGATAAGGGCGGACTAATAAAGCATATTATTATTTATTACCACAGGAAAGCCTCAGGGAGAAAAGAGGCAAAATTTTTATTACAACTTTTTTGTTGAAATCAACCCATCGTCATCTCTTTTGCCTTTGTAAAATAAATAATTGACTCGGGGTAACACAGGGAATGTTTAGTAACACAGTATTCGGACATGTCCGAATACTATGTACTATATAATAAGCGGAGAAATGGATCAATTATGGAATTGTCCATTTCTCTCACTTTACGCTGCACCCCAAGTGCAGCCTTCCTCGTTCATCTTTGTTAACTCTCTCGATTCTCCATGGCCGCTCTCCTTGACGCAGGTTCGACCACCTATGACGGTCAGCTTTGAGTACCTTTTCGTACAATAACCTGCGTCCCGTCGCGCTGGCCATTGGTTTGAACCCCCCTCTGCCCAACTCCCTCGCTGGTCTTTTGCCCTTGGTGATGACAACACTCTCGGCTATAGAGCCTCGCCCAGTTATGAATCCTCAAACCTTGTTTTACTGAGTTTTTCTCTAACGCTGCTGCTGGCAACAACGCTCAAGACCCTGAAGCCAACATCCCCGACGCGGCCCTAGCCGTTCTTAATAATGACGCCAATGGCATCCCACCAATCCAAGCCGCCAATCTCGCCGACGACCGCGACACCCGCATCCGTGAATTGGAAGCCACTATTGCGGCTCTACATGCCGCGAAGAAAGGCCGCGTTCCCGTCAACCCGTACCCTCTGACGTTATCGACCTTGGCCAATGGCTGGTCCAAGCCGACTCGCTTTCTTCAGACCCCCGCATCCCCGTAAGTCTCGTTTCTTTTCCTTTGTCTTGTTTCTCCTTTCCGCCAGGCCTTTGAGCCTTGGGTTCACATCCCTTTCGTCTAAGGACATTAGTGATGTCGTCCCCATTTTTTCTTATTTTTCACTCTTCCTTCCATTACCCCCTCTTCTTTCCTTTTCTGCTTGTTCTTGCATGCGTACGCGGCCTCCAGCCCCATCATTTTCAAATCGCGCTCTCACCAAGCTTTCCCTTTTTGTTTTTCGTTTTTTCCACAATACTCCCCAGCCTCTTTATTTTAAGCTTTCTCAGAATACATTTTTCTTTTTCAACCAATTATTTGTACCTCGCCTTTGGTACCCCTCCTTTTCATGATTGACAACTCCAATACTGTCAATTCATCCCTCATGCCGTTCTACCCCCACGACGTCATGCCTCCTTTCCTGGACATATCCACCGTCCCTTCCATCCTCCCATATAGGCCACTAACCTATCCTCCCGATTTTCTTCCCCAGAACATCGACCTCTTCATCCAGGCGTTTAGTCGCTTCCGCAATGATGCCACCTCCTTTGTTTTAATGGATGGCGCTAAGCCGGCTTGGCTCCATAACCGCGAGTCTATCTACGACCAACTCGCCATCGTTCACCGCATTGGGATTGAATGCCACTGCCTCGTCCCCACGCAGGAAAACGCCTGGCAAACCCTGAACCGCGGTCATCATTTTAAGTTGGCCGATGACTCCTACTCCCAATCAAAACCGAACTTTCTGCCCTCATCAAGGCTCTCGGATGGCTGATCCCCAACAACGACGCCCACATCCTTACCTCCAACAAAGAAGTCGCGGCCCGCGACTTTGCCAAAAGTATGAAAGCTTCCTCCGTTTTCACCGCTACTAGGCACAAAGAATCCACCCCCACGCCCTTATGATCGGCCTGCACCACCCGTCTCTTCCAACGATCGTGCTTCTACCCGCCGTAACGATCGCCGCAACAAAGCTGACAATGTTTGCGGCCATTGTCGCGTCAAAGGCCATTTTGGCCCTTCCTGTCCTCTCAATGTACCAAGGCTAGCCCTTCCAGCGCCCTGTGTGTGCGTAATTCCTGCCCGCTTTAACTTTCCTTCTGTTACCATTTCTTTTCTTTTCTTACCTCTTTACTTAAGTTTTTCCTTATCCTTTCTTTCTTTTCCTTTATATTGCTTCCTCCGCAATATCCTTATTTCTTTCCTACTACGTCTTATTAATAAAGATGTCCGTTGCTTTCCCCAACTTCTACCATTTTGTCCATAGCCGTCCAAACCCTCCACTGGTGCTCCATTACCGGTACCGCTGTCCCGGCACCCGCACGGCCGACCCTCCTCCACCAGCTCCACGCTACCTTGCAAGGAACCCGGCACCTCACTCCTCAGAGTTTGCCTTTCCCAGACCCCACTCACTTTGTCGCCGGATGCGTTAATTCTCTTACCCTTTCTTTCTGGGAAGAGATCCTTGCTTACTCCCCTCCGCAGGAGGCATCCCTCATCCGCCGCTGGGTCACTGATGGAATCCGTGTCGAGGATTTCATGGTCCCTTTCGAAGGTTACCACCGCGGGAAGAAATATTGTTCTCCTAGGCCACCTCGGGGCCATGCTCCTTCGTATCCCATCCCCGATGAATTCCTCCCGTTTGTTGAAGACTCCACCAAAAAAGACCCTACGCTCCGGCGCCCGTCGGTTAATCTGTCCCGTTACCGATGGCCTTCCTCCATCTATTTACATGGTTTCTCCAATTCTCATTGAACCTACCAAGCCCGCAAATGTGACGACTGCACCTTACTAAATTGCTGGATGAAACCTCCTTCGTTCACCATGGAGGGTTTACCTTCCCTCACCTACTGGATCTCTCGCTGTGCTTCTGTCATTGACATTGCAAGTTGTTTCAACAATATCCCACTCCACCGGACAGCTACCAATATTTTGGTACTATCTCCGTTATTGACGGCACCGCTTACTACTTTGTTGCTACCGTTCTCGTTTTTGGTTGGTCCCCATCTCCCTATATTACCCAAACCCTCGGCAACGCCCTTACTTGTTTCGTTCGCGCTTGGCTTATTCCTGCCGTCATATGGATTGACGATGCCGCCATCGCTCCCTCCCACAAGGCTTCTTGCCCTATTATTTGCGCCTCCGCCGACGCAATTTCCATATGGTGCCTCGTCTGCATTTTGTCGGGTTATTTTATCTCTCTCTCCAAGACTGTATTTACGGCCGCCCCTCTTTTTCGTTATTTGGGGCTTCATGTTGACTTAAGTCATCGTACCTTTTCCATCCCTTCCGATAAACAAGCCGTTTTTCTCGACCTTGCCACCTTCTCTTATCCCGTCCCCAAGCATCCCTCGCGTCTTTAGAGCGCTTCGCTGGAAAATGCGCTCACCTTTCCACCATCATTCCTGGCGGTCTCGCATTTACCCGACAACTCTACTTGGCTATCTCCGCCGTCCGTCGCCGCCTCGCCGTTCGTTCGTCCACTACATCCCTTGTCCTTATCACTCCAGCCGTCGCCTCTGAAATTACACACTGGATGTCCTTAGTTGCTACCAATCAACCATACCTTTGGGCTACCTCAGCCCATCGTATCCTCACCATCCGCACGACGCCAGCAACACCCGCTGGGGTGGTCACCTTTACCGCTCAGCCCCATTATCTTCCACTCCAACTCTTCTCAAACCTTTCCTCGAGTTTTTACCCTCCCCACACGATCTCCAAGCTGGTGGGGATTTGGAACCAGCTTACCTGGAAGCTGCAGGCTCTTCAATCAACTTACGCGAAGCTGTCGCTTGTTCCCGATCCCTCGAGGCTTTCTCCAATGATCTCTCACGGTGTTTTTTGGACATCTACGTCAGCCCCTTACTTCACTCCGCCCTCAGTTCTCCAACGCACCAAGATTGGCTAAATATCGGTGTCGATAACCGAGGTCTTTACGACGCTCTCGTTAAAGGCTCCTCTCGCTCTCCCGAAATCAATGCCGAGCTCCAACGCATTTTTTCCTTCTGCCACAGCCGTGGTCTGCGAGCCCAGTTCCACCATATTCCCGGCACCGCAAACACAGAGGCCGATCGCCTTTCCCGCGAGATTCCCGACGCCGATTTCGCTCTTAATCCCATTTCTTTTCAATCCATCACCTCTCGTTATGGGCCATTTTCCATGGATGCCATGGCCACGCCTTTGTCCTGTAAACACCCACGATTTTTCTCCCGATATCTCTGTCCCGGCGCCTCTGGCACCAATTTTTTGGCCTGGCAACCCGATTTGTCCTTACCTGCAGAGAATATTTATGTTTTCCCTCCATTTTCTATGTTACGTCCAACCATTGACCACCTTCTTTCTCTTCGCGTTCAATTCAGTATTGTCGTTCCCTATTTGTTTCATTCTTGGTGGCCTCTCCTTGTCGCCGCATCCCAATCCTCCTTTTTACTTGGTCTCCGGGGTAGCCCTTTACTCCGAGGCTATTGCAAAAAGGCGCGCACCATCACAACCTTACCTCTTCCACATGATTTTTATGTCTTCCATGTATGCCCTTTGTCCATTGAGTAAATATTAATTTCTACATCTTCCTTCAATATCTCCTTTACTCCTAGATCCCAACCCCATGCCGCCGTTGCAATGCCTTCTTACAACAACATTTCCTTTTCTGTCCCATGTGTGGTTTCCACGTCCCATTCACTCCCACGGCACCAATTCCCACACTTCACGCCGACTATATCCTCACTCGTCGCAACGCCTTCACCGATTCGGTAGCTTCCTTACCCAAAATCCTTCTCAAAGACAAGACTGTTTCAGCTTTCGTCTCGTTCCTCGCCTCTCTTAACCCACCTTCCACCTTAGCTGCTGCCGAACCGTCCGCCGTCGTGGATTACCTAATTTCCAAGGATCTCACAGCAAATACGCAATACCACCACCCTTCCTGCCCTCATAAGGGTGCCGCTTACGCCCAAAAAACGCACTTTCATTCGTTGCGACGCTACAACATGCTCTCTGCCCACTCGCTGTCCTCATCGCTTATCCGAGGCTCACGCGAAACTCCTGTGTCCCAAACGCGCATCCCCAACCTCAATCCAGACCCATCTTAGCCATTTACGAACTGGCCTTCATGCAGCCGGCTGGACGGAACCCTGGTCTCCAATCTCACGCACTGGGAACCCCGCCGATTCCCATCTTGTTCGTTCCTACATTGAATTTCTTCAACGTGAAGGTCAATCCTCATTACTCGCTCCTGTCCAAGCCACTCCCGTCTTTCCTCATAAACTCGCAATCGCCGTGTCCCACTGGTCCTATGTCGCACACGACGCCCGACAACGCCGACTCCAGCTACCCCTCGAACCCTACACTCGTCTGGTGGCCCTCCAAAACATCGCTTTCTGCCTTCTTACCTCTGAAGCCGGATACCGCGGAGCCGATATTGACCGACTCGACCCAAAAGCCATCACATGGCTCCCGGACGGCTCCGGCATCCACATCGCTTTGTACACGGGTAAAACTATTAAAGCGGGTATTATTGAACGTATTGTTATTCGTTCCCACTCTACCCCTTCCACATGTGTGATTCACGCTCTCCGCGAGTACGCTCGCGAATCACATCTCCTCGGTTATCCTCTTCTCGCCGGTTTATTTGTATTTCCCTCTATCACTTCCACTACCTACGACACCACCTCCTCTGTAACTTACCCCGTTATGCAACACCGCCTTGTCTCCGCCCTTCGCACCTGTAATTCTTACGTTAATGAAACAATTCACGGCTTACGTGTTGCAGCGGCTATTTCGGCAGTCGTTGCTCCTGACTCCATTCCCGCCGTAATGACCGTTGGCCACTGGCGTTCTCCCCAGACTGCGGCTCGTTATTCTCAACTCGCCAGTGCGGTCTCTCCTCAGACACCTGTTACCCTCCTCTCTTGGCAACGCTCCTTAGTTCAATGGTGCCGCGACCTCCCTTCCTATTTCTTTTTTAACTCCCTTA
Source organism: Chytridium lagenaria (assembly GCA_025449115.1). Lineage (NCBI taxonomy): Eukaryota > Fungi > Chytridiomycota > Chytridiomycetes > Chytridiales > Chytridiaceae > Chytridium > Chytridium lagenaria. The sequence continues at coordinate 140,237 of JAHLKC010000019.1, read as the reverse complement.
CCTTTCAACCGCAATAAATTTCGTTTACTATACATCTCCACATTCATTCAGCACTGGACTCTGACCTCTCAACCACTCACCAATAACATATGAGCAATGGCGGCGTTTCATACCCGCTCGCTCGAGTCCCGGTTATTTCCATAGCTGAATCTACAGATTACAAGTATAAAATAAATAATTGACTCGGGGTAACACAGGGAATGTTTTAGTAACACAGTATTCGGACATGTCCGAATACTATGTACTATATAATAAGCGGAGAAATGGATCAATTATGGAATTGTCCATTTCTCTCACTTTACGCTGCACCCCAAGTGCAGCCTTCCTCGTTCATCTTTGTCCCACCATCCTACCCCCATCACCACCATTTTTCCCTTTCCTTCACACACTTACCCCTCCTTTTTCCCACTCCTCCCCTCCCCAGGTCTAATATTTTCTCACCTATGTTCTTCTTTTTCTTTTGTTCATTATTCGTCTTATTCATTTTCGCTTTTTACTTTTTAATCATTGGACTACACCGTTAAAATTTTCAGCCCTGGGTTCGATTCCCAAGGAGCGGTGTGATCCTAGTTTATTCCGCTTCTCGCTCGGGCTATTTCATATCCCGCCTGCGAGTCCCGGTTATTTCCATAGCTGAATCTACAGATTACAAGTATGATAAATAGCAGTTTTTCAACCCTTTTTTTCTTCTTCACTGAAAAACACCATCACCTCCTCTGATCCCGTCATCAGCCGTCTTTTGCACACTCTTTGGCTTCCCCCTCAATCCACCTAGGACCCCAACTTCCTTTATTGAAGCAGTTTAGCCCAGTGTGCACTTGCTTCGGGTCCATCTTTAACCCAACCCCAGAAATCAACCAGTCTGCCCTCGGTGGTTGCATTTCATGCTCTGCTGCTACCGTCACTCGTCTGAAAAAGTATCGCTGGACTACATCTCCGACCAGGTACGGTTTCTTACTTCTCCATTCCCAGATATTATTCTTGCAGTGGAAAATAGTGATTAATTGCTTACCCACATTATAACCTTCATACACCTAGGTCTTCAAGAGCCTCTCTGCGTAAATTCGCCTTTGCCGTTTGCCAAAACACTTCGCCTTCGAACCCCATTACTTCTCATTTCGTCACGTCAAAAGAAAAGAAAACTCGAAAATGCCTTCATTCAATATCATCTTTAAGCGTCAGCCCGTCTCCTTCCTCGCCAACAAGCCCCGAACCTTGGCCTCTGTCGCCAAGGACTCACCCTTCCGCGTCACCCCTCCCGCCGCCCCTGCTTCCCCCATCGCCTCTAACAATGCGCAAGCAGAACCTCCGCTTCTCTCCGCCGCGCTCCGTCTCAAAACCGGGGAGGTCTTTAAGGCCACCTCCTTTGGTTCGCCCCTCTCCAAATCTTCCGGTCGTATGTCTGGCGAAGTAGTGTTTACGACCTCCCTTGTGGGCTACCCAGAGTCCATGACAGATCCTTCGTACCGCGGCCAGATTCTTGTCTTTACCCAACCCTTGATTGGCAACTATGGTGTTCCCACGCAAACTCGTGATGCCTTCGGTCTTTTGGAGCACTTTGAGTCTGGGCGCATTCAGGTTAGCCCTTTTCTCCGACTGTGCCATCCCTTTGGGTCTTATTTGATCATTAAGCTAACAAAATTTTGTTATGTAGTGTCAGGGTATTGTTGTGAATGACTATGCCACGAAATACTCTCACTGGACCGCCGTGGAGTCTCTTGGTCAGTGGTGTGCCCGCCACGGCATCCCAGCCATCTCCGGTGTCGACACCCGCGCCGTCGTATCCCTCCTCCGCGACCGCGGTTCCACCCTTGGAGAGATTGTTGTTGGCAACATCAACTCTACTCCCACATTTGAGGATCCCAACCTCCGCAACCTCTGCTCTGAGGTTTCTGTGAAGTCCAAGGAGGTCTACAACCCCACCGGCGAGCTCCACATTGCCCTCGTCGACTGTGGTGTCAAGCAAAACATCATCCGATGCCTCGCTAAGCGTGGCGCCAAGGTGACAGTTCTTCCTTGGGACCATGATCTTAGCAAAGACACTACTGTTTACGACGGTGTCTTTCTCTCCAACGGTCCCGGCGATCCACGTGTCCTTACTAAGTCTGCTGAGAACCTCAAGGCGTACATGAAGGTAAACGAGACTCGCTCCATCCCTATCCCAATCTTCGGTATCTGCATGGGCAACCTCGTTATGGGCATGGCCGTGGGGTACAACGTGTACAAGCTTCCTTACGGTAACCGTGGTCACAACCAGCCTGCCATTGACCTCACCACTGGCAAGTGCCAAATCACCTCGCAAAACCATGGGTATGCTCTTGACGACTCTGCGAACGTGCCTGGATGGGTGCCTTACTTCAGGAATGCGAACGATGGCTCGAATGAGGGTATCAGGCACACGGTTCTTCCGTATACCTCAGTTCAATTTCATCCTGAGGCTATGGGTGGGCCTGAGGACACTGACTACCTCTTTTCCAACTTCATGAACGAGGTTCGTGCACTGAAGAGGGAGAGGAAGAGGGAGTCTTTTGGCAAGTCCATTAATCTTCAGGCTCAGGCTGTGAAGACTGTTCGTGTTTGATTAATTCAAGTGTTGTCTGGACTTTTCTTGCTTTGTCGTTGTTCCCCATTTCCCCCATTTCCCACTATATTCCATATCGCGCTTTCCCAGCTGTTTTATAATTCGCATGATTAATAAATTGCCTTTGCTTTCGGTCATAACTTTTTGCATTCGAGCGTCTGGGTATGTTGCCAACGGTTTAGATAAGCGTGCACTACTGTGGAAAGGAGGGCAGACCACGCCCGAATATCAGTGTCTAGCATCCTCAAACACCAATGATCAATCCAACGTTGATATTAATGTTCGGAGGTCTGACACGTGATAGTGTTGCGCAAGGCCAGCGTCCAGAGTGTCGGATTTAATGGTCCGGTTGTTAAAGGCAAAAGCTCAAAGCACGTCACATCAAGAGAGGAGCGCAGAATGACTATTACGTTTTTACACATAGGGTGCGGAAAGGAGGAGGATGCGCTTTTTTTCCGATGTTCCTGGCCGAAGAAGAGGGTATCAAGACGAGACTAATTTCTTACTTCATACGGATGGCAAATGAGCTAAAGAAAGGCTGACTGCAAAAGCTATTTACTCCTATTACGCAGAGATCAGTACGATATGCGCAAGAAGGTATCAAAGGCGAGGAGATGGGAGTCGCCTTCTGGCCGTCATGCTCTGGGTGATGGAATCATGGATGCTTGAGCAGTGGACTGAAAATAAAATCAAATCTCGAATTAATTTTTTTGTGCTGGTGCGTTTTGGTCAAGCAGCGCCTCTCCCTTCCAACTACCCGCAAGTATCCCATACTTATCATCTCTCACACGTAGCTACTCGAATTGGCTGCCACCAGCGGTGTTTACCAGGGTTGAGATTCATATCGCAACCTTCTTTAAAGCCTTCTCTCTAAGAGCATCGAGTAAAAGAATTACTGCTCCCCTCTGTTGATTGAGTTGTTTAGGCTGGTGTTTTCACATCGCACTTGTCCTCACAATTGATCGATTGCTGTATATCAGCACACACTATCAGGCATCCATCCCACACCACAGAAACACGTTTCACTTCATCACCTCAACACCTTCACACCACCCCATCCATCCCTCGTGACCAACAATCTAGAGACATGCCCTCAAAGAAGAAATCAGCAAATGGGACTAAGAATGGCAGAGGAGCTAAAGGGAGTCGGGGAAAGGCGGATACGAGGACTAAGAGTGAGGATTTCACGGCAAGGCTGGGAGAAAAGGCTGTCGAGACCGTGGAAAGGAAGGTCGTGTCCATGCCGTCGTCCCCAGCTCGAAATGGTGATGGTATAGGCAAGGAGGAAAGGCGGGCGCTGGATTCTCTAGACAATGTAGGGACAATAGAGGAGGTGAGCTTCCTATCCGACTTTGTCAAAAGCTTTTCGTATCTTTTTTGGGAACAAGAAGAAACAACCATTACTATGCGTCTGCTTAGGAATGGCATTCATCATTTATCTCCTCCCTCAACATTCATTTAAAACTCTCATATCTTTATTATATTTCGTCCTTTGTATCGTATCTCACGTGCTCGAAATTTAGACGAATACAACCTCAAAACCACGTTTATCGCCTTGCAAAACCCCAGCACTCGACTCTGAAAACGAACTCGTTAACGGTGCATGTCTATCAAATCTTGAGGACTCCCTCCCGTCACCCGCTTCGCCCGCTTCTGACCACGCTACTGTCTCATCACACTACCGTACCTATACCCATTCAAGTGACGCTGGCAGTGAAATCGGCGCCAATTCCCACGGTTTTGCAGACCAAGATGCCATTTCTCAAGTCTCTATTTCTGACGTTGAGGACGGGGAAGCCGAAACATTTTTGGAGTGTGAGGACGCGGATGATGAATCGGATGCTGGGAAGATTGCAAAGAAGGATTCACCAAAGGGGGAACGTGAGGTGGTTAAGTCTGGAGTGAAGTCAAAGTTTAGGGCACCTCATTGTAAGCTGTCTGAGGATGGTGAATCTTGGGCTGCTCATTCTGTCGCACCGTCAAAGCGGACTGCGTCCGTTGCGAACTTGAGGAGAACAGGGAGTCGTAGTCCATCAGAGAGCTTTGCAGACATGGAGACTAATGGTGTCGAGAAATCACCGGCAGACGGCAAGAGATTTCGTGTTGATGATAGTGAAGATAGGAGGCCGGTTCTGCTTCGGAGGAGCCCGTCATGAATGGTGCTGACAGATTGGATGATCCATTGACCACAGTTCAAGTTCCAACCGAAACCGCGTTTCCTCTGAAACGCAACCAAGCCATCTCAAGGGCACGTGGAGAACGCATTGCAGAAGCTCTCCACGCTTTTGAAGGTACCCAGGACGGTGGGGAGAGTGGTTCTCGAGATGGCAACAGTGATGAGCAGAAATGCATCTATTCGACGTGGACGCCTGGAGACCGCCATGAAGGGAAACGTGTTGCAGCTGCAGCCAACTCTGCGGCCACCGTGAATGGGACGTCGCGCAGTACAACCACTCGAAGACGGTCCATGCATCTACCGGTCAATGGTGATTATTTCAAAGAGTGGAGTAGCGAGTTGAAGCAAAATAGTGCTGCTGTAGAGGATGGTATTCTGAACCTATCATCATTCACGTTTACCGCTCCCATTACCGAAGCGACAGTTGCCGCAGCCGCCGAACCCCCCTGCTCGTCTTCCGTCAATGTTAACACAAATGTGGATGAAATCACCCCATCTACACCCTGCAGTTCTTCTGAGTCTGGTGATCGCTCCTTGAGAGCTGGTCTTGACGTGTCATTTGATGTTCCGTTGCCGCTTGTCAAGGCCATGGACACGGTGGATGCAGTGTGGCAGACTGGAGTTGAGTTAACAGCGAGAGGTGTTGTGGCGGTATCAATGGGGCTTGTGAAGCCACCGACGCGGTGGTTATTGCAGGGGATTGATGCAGTGGCTAATCGGGTAGCGAGGGTATCGGTGCCGCTTGCTGCGGCTGCTGTGTTGAATGCGAGGTCGAGAAGATATTAGGGGTCGAGGGAAGGGATGATTTTGTTCAGTTTTGTTTTGGATGGTGTGGGTTGGAATGCTTTATGAGGTCGACATTTTATTTTTATTTGGCTCCTTTTGCCGTCTTTTACTTTTTGTTTCTTCTTTGAGCATACACATATGCTTCTTGATTTAGGTTCCTCCGTTCCGGAACCGCCTTTACCCCCTATTTTCTTGTGTACTTTTCACTTTCTTTTTTTATTATGTGTGTATTTAGCGCTTTCTAGCTGCCCCCAAAAATGTACGGTGCTTTGTCACCAGTGCTTTGAGTCGACATTTGTGATCTGTGGTGTCAGTGTTCGGCTTGTTCTTTATTGTTGTTTGTCTAGAGTTGTTTTCCTTTTTCTTTTTTTTTCTTGTCGTTTTTGCAGAGTTGTATATTTACGAAATCATGTATATGAGAAAAATTTGATTATCCTTTTCTTTCTTTCTTTCTTTTTTCTTTCTTTCTTTCTGTTTGTTTGGCTTTGGTTTACAAATAAATGCACAAGAATCTTCCACCATTTCTAATTTTACGCCATATTCTAATAAAAGCCTGGTATACAATCCTAACGGGGTGTGATATTTTTAAAAGTTTTTAGACTATAAAGTGACAAACAAATTAAAGGACGCGTCAATAAGGGTTGTGTAGAGTCAAAATTACAAACAGATAGAATTATGCCAACACAGTCTTCACGGCTGCTAGCAAATCTTCAGAAGACGACCACCAATGTATGGAGGCAGTGATCGCTTCAATTGAAAGTTTGTTTGAAGTCAAGTACTTTTCAAGGGAATGACCACGTCTCGGGAAAACCGCGTCAGCCCTAACGTAAGCGAGATCAACATCAGTTTTTTTACAAAGATAGAGAATAATCAACACCACTCACGTTGAAAGCTTTGTCATAGGACAATAATCATTCCTCCCATCTCCTCCATAAATAAACCTCTCATAACCTTCAAAACGGATCGTCATTTCATTTCCTGTACTTATGTCAGCTCTTCAATTTAAATTAAAAAGGTCACCCGTACCTTTACACAAATTAATCGCACATATACTTTGGCAATTATGTGGAGCGTCTGTTGATTTAATGCGGCGTTGGACGGTTAGGCAGCCTGAAGAATCCCAGGTGCCGGGGTTGGTGACGATTTCGGTGATGAAGTGACGGATGTTTTTGGCCTATCGAAGGTGAGCTAATCGAAGATATATTAGGAAATATGCGTACGATAAGTATTTCTTCTATAAATATGGTGTTTGCGTCGCTATGGAAGGTGAATGATATCAATACATTTTTGGAGCAAGAAAATAGAAAAAGGATTGGACAGGCATGTTACCTCACGATAATTATATCACCACCTGCAGCTTTAATCGTTTCAAAGACTCCGACCATTGCAGGGTTCTGAAACACCATAATTTAACAACACCCAAGCTCTGACGAAAAACGTACAAACGGGATCTCGCCAAGCTTTTTAATAATATCCTCGCTCGTGACTCCTTCCGCATGCAATCCCTTCAAAAGCATGCCCTAAAAGAAACCGCGTGTAAGGGCTCGAAAAGCGTTAAAGACAAACCATAAGGTCCGTCCACTGGACTTTTCCGCTGAGCTGTTGACGCTTAGATTCCAGAAGTAAATAGGAGCTTTGCTCACCTCTTTCATCTACAAAAAATCATCAGATAAGTTGGACAAAACTCGATGCATACCTTTGCTGCTTGCGTCTCCGACAATTTATTGATAACCCAATGATCGCTATCATCGTCAATGACGGTCCAGTCAAAATCAAAGGCAGCCAGCAACGGTTTCTTTTGCGACATCGTTTCAGAGGCCTACGGAGCTCCAAGTACCCCTGATGATCTCGTAAGAGGAGATGTCGTGAAGGTCTGTCTTTAACACCGAAGTTGTCGAGTTCGTCGTGTGCAACTCAAAACTGCATAATTCAACTTCGTCATGCCAGACAACGAAAAACCTCAACCCCTTAACCCTTCCCAACCCACGTCCGACGACGAGGACGACGCGGAAGACGAAATTCAGGAAAACGTAACCTCAGCAGCCGTTGACGCGGCGTCTTCATCCGACCTTACCTCCACTCCAAAAAAGAAGAAAAAGAAGAAAAAGAAGAAGCCCGTTGACCCCAACGCCGCCCCTGTCCCTACCCGAAAACCCGTCATATTCATAGATGATCCGAACTGGGTCACAAAAACCATCCCAGTAGGCTGGTCCACTAACATCCCGCAACCTCTCTCAACCCAACCTGAAGACTGGCCATCTGACCAACGTCCACCAACAAACTGGGACGATGCACCCATCCGCGCAATGCTGCAAGATGCTGTTCGGCGAGACGAAGAGCTGCGTCAGAAGTTAGGGGCAGGGGGACAGGCTAGTGTTGTGTTGACGAACATGCATGGGAATGCATATCCAGAGACGACGGCGAGTGGGTGGGATGCACCTATTCAGGGAGTACAGTTTATTTCAACAGGGTTTGCGGGAGGGACAATGTGGGGAGGTGAAGACCAACCTGCAGTGAACGATGATGGTGGAGTGGACGTTCCTTCAAATATCACAGAACTGGATTAGTTGCTCATTGACCTCTATTATTAAATATATATTCAATGCATATGCACTCATCATGATCCATCCAATTCTCCAATCTCCAACTTTGGTACAATATTCATCGACATGAGTTCCTGGAACAGCAACTTGCATGCGTAAGGAATAGTCACTTTGACCACATTCTTGCGGCTTTTGCAATAAGGACAGAAACCCTTCCAGCCACCCAACAGACCGCATTCTCGGCAGACTTCGGCATCGTAGGCATCTGAGGACAGAAGCAGACGTTCAATGAGAAGAGAGGCTGCACCGTGACCAATGAGACACTATGGAAATGGAAAGGTAAAATTAGGCATTAGCAAGGACCGAAATGCGTCCCGAAAAACGAAAAGAGTTGAGCATACATCACGCTCCATCTCTCCCAATCGAAGACCACCATCATGTGAACGACCTTCCGTTGGCTGTCTCGTCAAGCCGGCACGTGGACCTCTGTGAAGAAAAATTACAAATATAAGTACAATTTAATATATGAATATGATCAAATAATGCTATACCTTGATCGGGCGTGCATCTTGTCCATCACCATGTGTTTTAACTTCTGATAATACACAGGCCCGAAGAAGATGTACGCTTGAAGCGGTTCACCGGTAATACCAGAGGTCACGTAATCCTTTCCACTGTAGCTGAACCCATTCTCTACTAGAATGCGAGACATATCCTCGACCTTGGAACCGCCAAAGCACTAAAGCAATGATTTAGAGTTGTAAGATACAAATATCACTACCGTCCCATATTGCACTTCTCCCTTCAACACACCCGCCTTCCCTGCTAAAAGTTCAATCATCTTCCCAACAGTCATACGTGACGGAAAACCGTGAGGATTCATGATAATATCCGGGCACACACCCAAATCTGAGAATGGCATATCCTCCTGATTGACAATAATCCCACAAACACCCTTTTGCCCGTGTCGTGACGAAAACTTGTCTCCAAGCTCAGGTCTCCTGGTCTGTCTCACAATCATCTTAATCACATTCTGATCCTCTTCGTTCGTCGTCAAAATAACTTTATCGACGACAGAGCCTGGACCAGGATACTTGTAATTAGTGGGTGCGGATTTAAATGGAACCGCCGAGGGGTCAATACTGGGACCTCCCGCCTCCGCATTGGCGACTCGGGGAGCGGTTTCTGTCGGTATTTGCTTATTAATCAACGTTTGGCCTTCTTTTATACGCTCGCCGACGGCTGCGATGCCGTCCGAGTCGATGGCCTCATACTTCTCCTTGTCGGTGTCCGGAGCATGTACAAGGCGATCATAGGTACGGTTTGGATACGATTTGATCATAGTTGTGTACTTTCTCATCACCTGACATCTTCCGAAACCTCGATCAAGTGATGCCTAGATGTAAATATTAATACAGGGGGCTAATCGCACGCCTCACCTTATTTAACACCAGAGCATCCTCGATATCATACCCGGAGTAACTCATGACGGCGACGGTAGCATTCTGACCCGCAGGCAGCTTATCATAACCAATCATTTCAATAGTCCTCGTCCGCACCATGGGATGCTGCGGGTACACCATCAGATATAGCAAGGTATCCATCCTTGTAAACTGATTATAAGCGATCGCACCGATCGCTTGTTTACCCATAGCACATTGATAGGTGTTACGCGGGGATTGGTTATGATGGGGTAAGGAATCAATCCAGCAACGGCTCCGAGGACAGTAAATGGGGCAATTTCCAAATGGGTGGTATTTGTCTGAGCAAAGTCACCCGGCTCGTAAAGGTCCGAGATGGGGTCGCGCTTAGCATCGTACATAATGTCCTTCTCGTACACGGCGATATACGTGTCGGTCTCCTCGTTCACATCGAGATATTCAATTCGGCCTTCCTTTACGAGATCTTCAAAGGTCTTCACTCCCAAAATAATATCCTCAATCTCTTGTGCTTGAACCAAGGGCACGCCCTTAGTAACAATGATAAGCGGCTACAGACACGACCTCCATCGCAAGAGATATTAATAGTTGAGTGGATAAAACTCATGTAGATGGAGACAAATGGATTAACTCTTCCACTTCGCCTCAACCTTCTAAAGTTTTGCACAAACTTGTGAGGATTTCTGTGGGCACCCAAAATAACACCGTTGAGGAAGACGAGGTATGTGTTTTTGTCCTGATAAAGCTCACGTCCCGTAAGCATATTAACATCCTCCACACCAAGGATGAAAGCAAGGCGTCTGATTTTTTCGTCGTCGGAATCGGTGGTAATGTGCGCCATAAGGGCCAAATTCTTTACGAGACCACAAGCCTCTCCTTCAGGAGTATCGGACGGGCAAAGCATACCCCATTGCGATGTCTACAATAATGGTCAGATATCACACGACGGAAAAGTGATACGAGAGGATTGTGGATTATACCTGCAACGCACGCGGTCCGGAAACCTTTCGCGTCTTTTCAAACTGACTGGCAATACGAGTCAGCATACCAAGAGCACTGACGTAACTAAGGCGCGACAACACCTGTGTCACACCCGCTCTCTCCATTTTAAAGCGCTTTACATTCCAGTTCCCACTAGATATCGCTCTGAATAATCCATCGGTGATAAACCGCGACGTCTGCTGAATAGCAGAAGCAGCGTCAAACTGGGTGGTCCGATTGGTCTTTTTCAAGTGATTGTCAATCTGTTTCTTAAGAGAAAAATGCCATGATTTGAAAAGATCCTCGAATAGTAGCGAAAGAAGGTCACCGGCCCTTATGGTTTAAAAAAAAATCCAACAGAAAAATGAGTAATGGAAGACGAGCGGGTCACAGGAGAAATCTGGAAAAATTCTCACAATTCCAAACGTTTGTTTCCAACGAAATCACGGTCATCTACAACACCGCCATCTCGAATCGCCTGCAATGTTCTCCTAGCCATAAGTGCTACATAAATAGCTTTAGGGCGAAGATTCAGTTGTCCTCGAATAGTCTCAACGGGAATATGCGCAAGAACTGTCGTAGCTAGTAATTCCTTTGCCTCTTCAAATGCGGGCCGACGAGCCATGCCAAAGGTTCTTGTTGTGCTTTGTAACTTCACCTTTGGCCCTATGTATTCCAAGGCTTGTTGCTGGGTAACCACATTAAGAACTGCACCCTCTTCGATTGTAGGAGAGAGCAATGCCATCAATTCAGGGTCCTGTCCACAGATAAGCTCCATAGCCTCCAAATCCGAGTCCACTCCTAAAGCCTATGAATATTGATTTAGTGCATAAATAAAAAGATACCAACCCTTAACATGATAATAATAGGAACATCAGCATAAATGGAGTTATGCTTCAAAATCAGTTTGCCTGTTTTCAAGCAAATAACACTTGTCTTGGATCTTTTCTCATGAGTTGTGGATGTGACTTGGGCAAGAATCTGGCCTTTACTATCCTGTTCCACAATGATACGATTCTTGGACATTTGTTCCTGAATAAGCAAGACCTTTTCTGTTCCGCGAATGATAAAGTAGCCGCCTGATGATATAGAATGTCAGTATATACGACTCGATATTGTCTCAAGGAAGATACATCCTATAAATATGTACCTGGATCCAATGGACACTCGCCCATACTAGGGTATTCTCCAATTGGCTTTCCTGTAAGGGCGCATCGATTACTCCGTAGCATTATGGGCATTCGACCGATTTCCAACTTATTCTTTCGAATAACCTGCTTATTCCTTGTGTACAAGACATCCACACTAATCGTTGCAGCATAGGTGGTGTCCCTCAGTCTGCATTCATGCGGAGTTACTGCTTTCATATTTCCCCGAGAAGTGTCAAAAGCCTCTGGGAAACCAACTCGAATCTTTTCGAACCTGTAACCCTCGTCAGGATATAAAACTAAGTCTAGCTTACTCAAGCCAAAAATGGGGATCCACGTCAGAAGTGACTCTCTTGTTGGCATTCACTATTTTTTGAAGACCAGTTTCTATGAAATAATTATAGGAGTCCAGATGCTGCTTCACTAGTCCTTTCGTTTGCAAGAATGCAGGGACAAGGCGCCATTTGTCCTAAGCACCATTAGCAAATCGTGCATCGAACGATATGCGTTTCAGCAGAATGCTTACTTCAACGGTATCAATAGGGTCCGAAAGCTTCTTTCCCGCGTACCGCAATTCATCTCTGGCGAGGACATCGTTTTCAAATATAGACGATCCCTTGCCTCTACCCATTTGAGAAGGAAGGATTCCTGGGGCTACTCGTGATGAAGATGCCTGGCCAGAGGCCTTACTTGCCAGGCTCGCGGCGCTCATGGCTTGTAAGATGTCGTTGCTCGTTCCTTTTTTTTCTCTTTAAGACAAGTTAGACAATTCAGCTATCGAGTGTTCAGAACCCTCAAAACACTCAGTCATTGATGGCAGCAAAGGCTCTCCACGTTCTGGTCCTCGACGACGTCGGCACGCCCACATTACACAAGAGACCATCCTACACTGATTGCATCTCGGACAATGAGAATGTGCGCCTTATGATCATCACATCAAAAGGAAGCCTTCCAGAGGCTGACCGCACAAAATGCTTGGAGGCAATTGAGATCGAGAGGCCAACCAACAACGGTCAGATGGAGCTCTTGGCTATGCAGTTACATGAGAAATATCGTATTGACCGTATATACACGCGACAAGAGGATTTGATTCTTCGTGGGGCTCATATCAGGAAAGCGTTGGGGCTTACAACTGGATTGTCCCCCGAGGACGCATTATTGTACAGAGACAAACATCTGATGAAGGAAATGGTTCAAAGAGGAGGGTTTCCGGTTCCTCATTTTCGAAAGATTCTTTCGCCCGTTGACATTATTCAATTCACCAAGGAGCATGGATACCCCGTTGGTAACTTCATTGCATCGCCATTCTTAAACTAAATTTGTATATAGTTGTAAAGCCTATTCTGGGATCTGCTTCTGCCTTCGTTCGAGTCCTTAAAACGGAGGCAGATAGAGACGACTTTTTGGAAAAGCGGTTTTACGAAAGGATTGATGTTGATGGTCGGCGCTTGGAGTATAGGTAATTGTTACTTGTGAAAAGAACATAACGTCTAATTTAGTGGCGACATGATGATTGAGCAATATTTAAACTGTCGTATGTCGCACGTAAACGGATACGCGCGAAATGGCCGTATAGAAATTACATGGCCCTTTCGGTACATTTCCACAAACTTCGACTTCACTATTGGAACCGCCTACGGCAACGTTCTTGTCCCCAAATCCGATCCCTATTACAAGCCAATGCAGGAGGCTGCCCAACGCGTACTTGATACCCTCCCAACACCGGATCACCTCATTTTCCACCTTGAAATGTTTGAATCAAACGACGTTCCAGGAGGCTTCCTTCTCTGTGAGATTGCTGCCCGTAGACCAGGAGGATCTATTGGACCCCTCATCGACCTTTCAGAAGGACCGGACGTTATTGCTGGGTTTCCTGAGGTGGAGTTCCGGCTTTCTATAGGGCTTCCTGTACGCCATGATAGGTCTTCTTCTGCAAGCAAGTCCAGGTGCGCTGTGGACGACAATTTTTCTGTTGCGGACCTTATGGTGCCTCTTCGTATCGGACGGCTTATCTCAATGCCGGCTCCTGAAGAATGTCCTATAGCTGGAGTCACTTACACGCAATTTCTAAACCGGGCATCGTGTATACGGGGTTCAACATCAATGTTATGAACACGTGTGCGAGGTTCGTGGCGAAAACAGCTGCCGGGGAAAAGATTAGTGTGGCTGACATGGAGGCTCGTATGAAGGCAACGCAAGAATGGTTCAATAAGGCTGTGGTGTACGAGGAGGGAAATTTAGCGTCAGGCGCTACATGATGTGTTTTTGAATGGGCTTTATAACATAAAAAATATGGGCCTTTCCAATCACTTAAAGCAACTTCAATAGTTAAATAAAAGTATCAAAGACATAATTAGATGGTTAGGGTGAACCCCGTAAGGAAAAATAAATATTTTACATATATGTTGATTTCGAAACAATCAAACGAAGAGTAGGATGGCGTGGGACTACAAGATTGCGGTTGATAAAAGGTACAAAGACGTCGCGTCCATTTAACCCATGGCGTTGAATAATAAATAAATAAATAAATATATAACTGGCGAAAATAAGTTAAGGCAAAGAAGACGACAGCGTCTATCGATCTATAGCTGACTGCCTCCGATCCATGCACGACATGCAAACAGCAACATCCCTCCCTAACGGATCAAGTCCAACTCCATGATACATTCCACTCGCAACTGACTCCCCACACCTGGTGCAAGCTAAAAACTTCTTGACCTCTCTATCTAGAGCTTGAGCGCACCCCAAACAGCTGAACATAACCAATCCGCATTCGGAACCACTATCTACATCCCTCATTCTATGTTCCACCATATCTTTGAACACGGTGATGTGCGCGCAGAATGCACACGGCATGGTTAGAAGCGAGCGCATGTACTCTTCACCGAGTTGGTTGCAGTCACGGTGTAGGCAGCAGGAGCAGTTGGCGTGGTGAATGTGAGGTAGAACGTCAGGGATAGTGGAGATAGCGTGGTTATAGGAAGGGAACTCGCTGATAGGGATACGCGGTGGGTGACCCGGTCGTCTAGCAGCCGTATCCGACCATATTGATGGTGGATTGGGCTGATCGGCATCCCAGTTAAAGGTAGCTGAACTTGGCACGATGGTGGGAGGAGTAATGAGATCCGCAACGGCTTCTGTGGAAGTTTCAGCAAAGAGGTGGTAGCTTCTCAACACCGAATCAGGGTAAACCGAATGGTTGTAGTGGGCGTGGTTGCTGGCTGAATTTTGAAGCCACAAATCGTCTTCATCCTCTGTATCATCCGGATCTATTTCTGTGTCGGCGTCGTTTGTGGGTAAGCTATATTCTGAATCTTGGGAGTTGTTGCCGTCGTCGGAAAGACCGGCTAAGCAGGACCCGCAGATAAGTTTGCCCCAATGCTTTGCGTCGTCCGACGAGGTCAGCCACTGAGACGAGCCACAGTAGCTGCAACCGTCTCGAACCATGATGATCGCTTATAGACGTAGTGATCGCTTGCTCTCTTGTTCTTTCCGGCGCCTTTGGAGGACCTCTCCTGACGGAATGAGGGGGGCGATGAGACGGTTTCTAAACTCCGACTTGTTGAGCTGACACTGAATAAAAATGATTAGGGCTGAAATTTGAAATTAAAATTCGAAAAGGCATGGCTACAAGAACTGCAATTACCTTCGTCACGGGCAATGCCAACAAGCTCCGCGAAGTCCAAGCGATCATTTCCGCATCCGCTCCTCACATCCTGTTAAGAAATGAAGCACTTGATCTTCCTGAACTCCAAGCCAAGTCCACTCGAGAGGTGACCATCGATAAATGCAAAAGAGCATCAGAGGCTTTGAATGGTGCACCCGTCCTTGTCGAAGATACAAGTCTCTGCTTTGAAGCTCTTGGTGGTTTACCCGGACCGTACATCAAATGGTTCCTTGATACCCTGGGGCACGAGGGACTTAATAGGATGGTGGATGGGTTTGAGGGAAAGTCTGATATGGAAGGCAAAGACGTCCGGGCGGCATATGCGCTATGCACTTTCGGGTACTGCCCTGGGAAAGGACAAGATGTTGTAATCTTTGAGGGAAAGACGGATGGACGAATCGTTAGACCGAGGGGCCCCAACACCTTTGGATGGGATCCTATTTTCCAACCTAACGGATTTGACAAGACTTATGCCGAGATCGATAAGGATGTGAAGAATCAGATATCTCATCGAGCAAAGGCCCTGGCGAAAGTCCGAGAGTATTTTGCTGCATCTCCTTCAACATGAGGGTGGGGGATGATACGTTGAAGCTAACCAACTGCCGGAATCTTCTTTGGAGCAATACACCTAAATGCAGAAATGCAAGATGAATTGGAGCCTTACAATAAATGATACAGTACCCCGTAAACAATGTAAACGACGGTACATTGGCATGCCTCTTACATTGGATTCGATTGATGCCTCGTTTATCCGACACTACCCTTTTTGCACTGCCCTTTTTTTTTTTTTTGTGTCAGGCACCATGGACAGCGACAGCGGTAGTGATGCGGGAATGGATGCCCCTGAACGGGCACAGCCCAACATTCTCATCACCGGGACTCCAGGAACAGGAAAGACAACAACGGCTCAAATGGTTGCTCAATTGACGGGATTGGAGCATATCGAGGTTGGCAAGATTGTGAAGGAACGGAATCTGCATTCTGGAATGGACGACGAATT
Source organism: Chytridium lagenaria (assembly GCA_025449115.1). Lineage (NCBI taxonomy): Eukaryota > Fungi > Chytridiomycota > Chytridiomycetes > Chytridiales > Chytridiaceae > Chytridium > Chytridium lagenaria. The sequence continues at coordinate 123,916 of JAHLKC010000019.1, read as the reverse complement.
CAATGCTTACATTATTGATGAGGATAAGGTTGGTCTTTATGGAACTAGTGGTTTTTGTGATCATGCTTGTATATGTACTGAATACATACAAAGGTCATTGACGAGTTGGAGGAGACGATGGCGCAAGGTGGCAAGATTGTAGACCATCACGGATGCGATTTTTTCCCTGAAAGATGGTTTGACCTTGTAGTCGTCCTAAGGTGCAGCAACGATGTTCTCTATCCGAGATTAGAGAAAAGGTATTTGCATGCTTTCGTTTTCATGATATTTTTTAACACATTTTTTCGTAGAGGATACTCCGAGAACAAAATCACCGAGAATATTGAATGCGAGATCATGGAAGTTGTAGCTCAAGAAGCTAGAGATTCTTACGAAGCCGAGATTTTGGTGGAGCTCGTGTCAGAGACTATTGAGAATATTGAGGAGAATGTGAATAGGATTGAGACTTGGGTGGAGAATTACCGAGATCAACATCAGTCTTTGGGAAGATAGTTTTAATCACGCAAACACCCTCTTATCTACTCGACTTTCCCCTCTTAATTCTATATGGTACTTTTCAAATTCTTGCAAAACAAATTCACATCGTCTGTAATGCGCATAAATAGCCGCAATAAATACGTATAATCGAGCTTCGAATCATATTCCACCATTTCAAGCACTCTCACCACGCGAATATCGCTTTGATTTAAATTGAAGGCTCCCTTTCATCAGTTCAAACTGCATCCCTTAAACTAGCTCTATCAGGTTATCCCATCGTCTAACAATCCACGTTCATTTTTTTTTAAAAAAATAATCTTTTATTGACTCGGTCCCATAAACCTCTCTGGCGCCCCAGTAGGGCTCACAAGAGCCGCCCCAAAATGCTGCGAATTTTTGAATTCCGAATAAAGCGTGAATATAACATGAAGCGCCTCCACTGTAGATGTGGGTGGCCTTTTCTTCCCATCTTTACCTGCGTTAGCTTTTTGAGAAGTGGCAGGGTTTGGCGCTGGGATGTCTAGGATGGAGGCGATGAGACGTGAATAATTTCCAATGGGCATGTCGAGTTCAGGTGAAGGAAGGTTGATCTTTGGAAAGTAGTCAGAAAAGCGATACATTTCTGTGAGGATAAATATATGACGTACCGTTTGAAGTGCTTGTTCAACTTCTGGACTCCACACTTGCATTAAATCCTCGATATCTGGCATACGTCGCGAGTAATGGACTGAAGGTGGTGGTTTCGCGGTATGGAGTTCCTTCACGTTCCGGATCCAGTTTTCCAAAGGTTTGCTGTTAGATCGCAATGACACAGAGTCAAGAGATCGAACGACTTGCGGGACTGGAGCAGAGGATTTGGAGACTGCTCTTAAATGAAGATCCAGAACTACATTCCCATTAGCATAAGGTCTGGTAAAAATAGCTTACCTGTAGGATCTGATTGCTTTCCTGCAGGCTCATCAAGAACAGAGAGACCGAGGGAATCAGGTTTTCCATCAGGTCGAGGAATCTATGTTTTAAAAAACCCAAACCGAACGTTTTATGCATTGATAGGTTAAAAAAGCCAAACCTTGATGAAAGCATCAATGTCCCCTATGGCTGGAATGTAATCCGGAATAAACGGCTTCAACACGGGCTCCATATCAATTTCCTGCGGCTTATACCGACTGATGTACTGAAATAACTCTTTCATCTCATCCGAAATAGCGAAATCCTTTAAATTCGCATTGAACCTTTTTTTAAAATTATCAATACCAAAAAGCACAGACAAAAATCGCAAGAAACAAGTGCTCTTACGTCGGTTTTCCGGCTGCAAACCTCATCGACGACAACCCCGACGTCTCATCATCCGACCGTCCATCCAAATCATCATCAACTCCAAGTGGTTTCCCAAGTTTCGCTCGTCCACTTGTATCAAGACCATCAGAGTCGCCGAGTTTATTGGTACGGGAGGTACGTTGAGCGACGGATTTGGAAGGAACGGTGAGTTGTTTTTCGACTTGAGAGTTGGAAGCGCTGCGAGGGTTTACGGCGTTTGCTCCTGTACGAGGAGCGGCGCTGATGGGGTGCATGCCACTCTATAGAATTTGTTTTGTTAAGGGTCTCGTTGATGTGATGGTGAGGTGAACCTGTTCATCATCGTCATCGTCTCCTTGATCGTATTCATCTTCGCTATCGGAAAGGTTTCCGGAAGGTGGTGTATCACCCCTTGCTTTTTTTGGTCGATGATCAATACATTTATATGCTAAAGGAGTTTTTACGTGGTTGAGGTGATGTTTCTCCACTGAGCTGTCCATCGTCATCTTCTTCTTCTTCGTCGTCTTCCTCGTCCTCGTCTTCCGTCAACTCCAGAGATTCGTCATAGTATGTGTTGGGCTTCACCTGAGGTAATCCATTTTAGGGGACATAGGGCTGGAGTGATGACAGAGATCAAGTAAGCAGTAAGTGCTTACCCCTCCAGGTCCTTTGTCTCCAGACATTCTTTCGTCCTTGTCAACACCTCTGTAACAACTCAATTGAAAATGTTTTTTGAAATTTCAGAGCCCGATTAACAACCCCCTCACGACGCGATGAACTCGAAAGTCAGTTTACGCCATGGATGGCTAAGGATCTCAACACGGGGAATCAGACCCATACGGAAACACAAGAGAACGGCATTCCAACATCTCGAAAAAACAATATATTAAAGGAATATATATATACTCGAAAATCATACGTAAAATGCATCAACCAAATTGAATACTCGTCTTTCCACCTGGAGCGTGATGAAGTCTCACGGAAGGTCTCTCCACAGACACCCCCATACCCGTAGACGTACCATACCGTCCTCGATCCCCATTTCTAAAATCTTGTTGCTGAGCATGCTGTTGATGTTGAACCTGAACAGGTTGTTCCCTCTCATTAGCATACATATCGTGTCTTTTCTCTAGTTCCATAGCAGTCCCATGCTGTCCCCCAGCTTGTTTATGCATATTATCCAAAGGGGCTCCACGTGGAACTCCATCATCCCCACTGTGACCGTCCTCTCTTTCCACCACCGTCTCCATCCTCTCCATCAACATCTCATTGACAACCCTCAAATCCCCCACCGGCATCACAACCTCACACCCCAGCCGTCGACTAAACAAACTCCCCGGCACCACATTCAACAACCTCAACAACCCCAATTGATCCCAATAACATCTCTTCTCTTTACACCTCCATCCCTCCATCGTCTCCACAAACACCGTCGTCGTCACCATCGGGGAAGGTGAGGTCAGCGTCGGTCGGTTTGATCGTGGGGAGTAACCATGGGATGGTCTTGTGATGGGATAGTCGGATGATGGATTCGGATGTGATGGTGGAGGTGTGTGTGTCGACTGTGGTGTTGATGAGGGTGGATGGGAGGACGGTCCAATGGAGGTCGCGGAGTTGTTCCATGAGACGTCCGATGGAGGGGGCGCCGCGGTGTTGGATGCCGGTGGGGATGTAGGTGATCACGGCGTCGGGAGTGTAGTGTTGGAGGACGTTGGAGGGGGGAGGGAGAGAGCGAAGGTGGGATTCATAGAGAGAGATGAGGGTCGTCACGGGAGAGAGAGGGTTTGGAGGACAGCATTCTTGTTTTGTTTTCGTTCTTTGATGTGTTTAGAGAAAGTTTTCTTTGTTAGATCAAAAATCAACCTCTCTAATATGTCCACTAGTCGTGGTAAAAAGTTACTATCTACATAAATAGATACGCACGATTTACTTTTTAAAAGCAGTTCTCATTATTGACCTAACCAGTATGTAAAAAACGGCGAATACAAAAAACGACGAATATAAAAAAAAAAAACACGAAAAAGCAAAGATTCATAGGGCCATAATAAACCCAACGGGAGTAAGGAAAGTAAGCCATACAGCTACCCACAAAAAAGTAAAGAAGAAATGAAGAAAGGATATGTAGAAAAAGAACGGTATATGACATGCAAAAATATGTCAATCAAGCGAGTCGTAATGTGGACTCCATTTGCAAGGCAGGGAAAAGTCAGGTAACGTAAACAGCATGCGGAGACATATACATCTCGCTTAAAAACAATAAAAAAGGGAAAAGTAAAAAACAAAAGAATGCGTATAAAAATCAACCCCGAAATCTCCTCACGCGATCAATATAGCCCCAGCAAGCCCAACAGCAACCGTCCACGCCACAATCCCCAAACAAATCTTCCTCGCATCCCATCCAGCAGCACCAGCAGCCACCCCTAACCCCGTCGCCTTTGCCGACACCCCCGTAAACTGCGCAACCGTCACCGTCTGTGCATTCGCAATCGTAAAAGTCGAAGCAGAGGCAGTCACTTCTGCATCCACACCACGCGTCTCGGGGGAAACCTCTGTTGGCGAAGCCGTAGCCGCAGTGGACTCGATGGAGGTGCTGGGAACCGGAGCCAATGCAGGTTTGGTCCTTCCGGGGCTTCGGGCGGGAGGACCGGTAGGCTCGGGTTTATCAAGGTCGTCAAGGCACTGGATCATGACCCAGTCAAAAGTGGCGTTGATTTGACGGTTTTCACGAAAGGTGCGTTCCCAATCGATGGGACCTGTGTAAAAAGAAAATAAATAAGATATGAAAAAACATGGATCATATTTTAGGAAAATTCACTCACCGCCAGCCCATCCAGAAGTCCCACGTTCCTTGGAATCACCTCCATTCCTACAAACAAACACCATCAGACACCCCCCCATAAAAAAAAAAAAAGCAATCACCCCCCCACATACCAAATTGAAATCTGCACAGTCGAACGGCTAACAGGGAACCGATCCGTCTGATTCTTATAGTACGTTCTGACAAGGTTATCATTGACATACCACTCAACACGATCAGGAAGCCAGATCACACCGTAATCATGAAACGCTACACCCGAGTCTGGCTGCACGTTATAGTTTTGAACCTGCGAAAAGAATCGCCCCTTGGAGAAAGTGTTGGACTGCACAATCCCATCTCCCTTTGTCCATTCCCAGTCAATCTCGTCGTGATCATCAGACATCTGTCATGGAAGTGTTAATGATGCAGTTTTGCTTTTTTTGCGCACGACTTCTGAAAAGAGGGCAATCACAGCTTCTCACTTTGCAACAGTTGAGACGTAAAAAAAACAACAATTGGAAAGTGGGTAATGTCAGCTCTTAACTTTGCAAGAGTTGAGACGTAAATAAAATAACCTTACATAAGAAAAAAAAGACCTACCGAAATCAAACTCGTCACAACCCCATTCCCCAACCCCGCTCTCACCCTCGCCGAAAACTTTCCATAATCCAAATACGTCGTCGACGTCAACACCACATCCCCAGTCGTCACTCCATCCATAGTATAATTCCCATGCATACCCCCTCCACCAGCCGCAGGAAACCGATCAGCAGGTGGTGTCAGAATCAACGAAATCCCTTTCCCATTCTCCCCTTCCCCAAACACAAGGGAACGTGGATGACCATAGTAAGTGAAATCCGCGTGATCCGTCGTCCCATCCCATTGGGTGACAGGGAGGATCCAAGTGGTGTCTGTGAAATCGTATCGACCTGATACGCATTTGGTTTGGGAAGAGTAGTTGGCGCGGGTTGACCAACAGGAGTTGGTGGATTCAAATGAACCTTCGTTGTTGCAGCCGTGGCCTGAAGTCTTTGGTTAGACTTGAAAATACGGGCTTATATATGTACCGCAGAATTGGGAGCCTGAACCGCAGTAGCTGTTAATTGTGATGTTGGTGAGATGATGAAGAGAGTGATGAAGATGTTACCCATAGGTCGAGCAGCAAGGGAATGCGGATGAGTTGCACGGCTTTAATCCGTCAACGGCGCCACACTGGTCTCCAGGGTCCGCAGAAACCAATTGTAAAGCTGCTACCAACAAGATCGCCGTCAACACCATCATCGCTATTATTGAGCGCTCAAGTAGTGGGTAAGTCTTGCGTTGACCCGACATCATTGAATTCCGAATACCGTCGTGAAGCGTCGAAAGGTATGCAAGAGAAAATGGGTTTGAGCAGGGAAATCGGGACTGCTGTTTATATTATACATGTGAGGCTAAGGTTTTACGGGACTTTAGAGGGTGTTTCCCGCCCGCAGTATGGTAAACTTCATCCTACAAGTTCCTTACTCCAAGCCTTGACAGAAGAATGTCCAAAGGTCTGGACCAGGTTTGTCAATGATAGGGTTGACAATTTATTAAAGGGGTTTCAAGACATGGGGGATGAAGAGGGGTTTGTTTACGGTTTACCGCTTGATTCTGTAACAAAGTGAAACCTTCCGCTTCATCATGTCAAAGCACCTCTAGCAGCTTGTTTGTGTTTGGGTCGATAATGCAGAAAGGACAATTGTAAGAAAGAAGTTACGAATAAGTAACGATGCTGGATATATTATGAAGTCCTTTACAAAAACATGATCAAAAAGTAGAACATTAACGTGTAAAAAAATAGTTGTTTATACAATGATTATAAGCGTCACAAACGGAAGAAACCAGCCCGCCATTGGAACATTTTAAGATGTAAAAAGAAATAAACTAGGTCGGACGTATAGAGCTGACCAAACACCAGAACTGCAAAAAACATAACGAAAATAAAGAGCACTAATTAAAGGACGTGTACAAAAAGAATCTTTGTTTATACAATGATTATAAGCGTCACAAACGGAAGAAACCAGCTCCATATGAACATTTTAAGATGTAAAAAGAAAAAAACAAAAACAACCCAACCATGCAAGCATGACGTGCAGAACTGAACAAAAAAACCGGGAAACCAGCCCATGTTTTTTGAACAGATCGAAAAAAAAGTGAAAGAGCGTGCTTAAAAAAAAAAAAAAAAAAAAGACGGAAAAAAAAACCATGTAGGAGGGTTGTAAAACTTTTGTTCAAACAAAGGTATGAAGTGCAAAAAGAACAAACATGTGGTATGAGAAGACGATAAAACAAAAAAATGCATAACGCCACCCAAACAAACCCAAACACCTCCCCGCCCGTCTTTGAAGCACAGCCGACACTTTTTTCAGGCCATATCCACACCACTATCACAAGTATCCGCCCTCGCCTTCTCAATGACAAACCGGCTCTTTGGTTCAGCGACAACGCGGCTGCGATATCCTCATTCTCAGAAAGCGGGACGCAACCGACACAGAGACTCTTCGCACATGCGAGTAATAGTGAGAAGAGGGTTCCTTGACGACGGTGAAACGACCCTTTTTCGTGATGGTTGTGACGCGGTCCAAGGAGCCGCCGAGTTGACGTGGTGGCGGGGAGGTTGGAGATATGGAGGAAGAGGAGGAGGAGGTTGAGGTTGAGGAGAGGGAGGTTGAGGAGGGGAGGTGTGTAAGTGGTGACGGGGGTCGAGGTGAGGGAAGGAGCGGAGGGAGGATGCTGAAGCGCGACGGAGTGGGGAGTCTGTGAACGAGGTGGATGGGGAGGCTAGTGATGCGATGGAGGTGTTGATGCCTAATGCAATGTGGGAGTGACCAGCACTCGAGGAGGTTGCGGGGGTGAGGGCGAGGGGTTTCCAGTTTGCTAGGAGAACAGCTGGGGAGAGGTTTGGGCTTGATTGGACGGGTGGTTGAGGGGAGATGGGAAAGTTGGGAGCGGAGGGTGTGCGAACGTGGGAACGGATAAAGGGGACAGGGGAGGATGGAAGTGGGGCGTCTGTGGATGAGACTCTACGTGGGAGACTCCCTGTAAAGAGTTGAGGGGAATGAGTGGATGGAGATGAGGAAGGTGGGATAAAGATGGACATGTCGAGACGGGGACCGGAGCCACGGGAACAGGTGGAAGAAATGGAGCTGGTGGCACTGCTGACGGTGGAGTTGGAGGTAGTGGACGGCATGGAGGAAGAGAGACTTGTGGACAAGGTCTCCATCAATGATGTGCAGGACTCGGTATCCGAATCCATTTGGGAAGAGGAGCATAGAGTCGTGTCATCTGTAAGAGGAGGAGGTGGTGCAAGAACAGCCGAGTCCTCCTCTTCTTCCTCATCATCCCAGAGTTGCACATCCATGCGTGTGAGACTGGCAAACTGACGAGCGGTGAGTTTGTCCGAGAAGGCGCAGACAGTCTCCTGGGTTGGCGTCTCCAAGTTGTCTTGGTCCGAGTTGGACGTGGACACGCTTCGTTCGCTGAGTGCCATGGATTTGCGTGATTCTGCGGGTTTAGCAGAGTCTGATGCAGGGAATGCATGAGACCAGGCTGTAGGCGAATGCAGAGAGGTCGCCGAAGCTCTTTTGGGGAAAAGCTCTGCTCTCTGTACGGGAATAGCGATGGGAAGAAGTTTGGATGCATGACTCCGACGGCTGCTCGCCTTGGCCGTGGTGGCGGTAGGTTCTTGTGGTGGTTGCTGATGTGAGCTGGTGGCGCAGCTGGTATCGATGGCGGATTTGCATGCAAGTTTGCGGGCCTTTGTTGCCAGGTTGGTGAGCCATGTTGAAGGATTTGAATGGGATGCGTTCATGGCGGATGAGGACTTTGGGGGTGAGGGAGACATGGTGGCCAGCACAGGCATGTCAGTGATTAATGAAGGGGGATGAAGTGAAATGGTTTCCTTTCTTGACGAGAACATGATGTGAAGGGCAGACTATCTACTCTGAAATTGATTTGAAGAGAGGTTTGGAAAGTGAAATGGCTGATGGTCTGTTTGTGTGCGTGCATTCAATGCAAAGGGAATGAATGCCAAGGTGGTATCTTGCAGGTCCAGCAGCAACTGCCCAAAGAGTCAAGAGACACTTGTGTGTGTGTGAATGCGTTGATGCTGATGCAGGAGCAGCTAGAAGCAGCAGCAAGGCAGCAAGCAAGGCGGCTGTCTGTTGCAGGTTGGTAGTAGACGTATCTGGTAATAGGTAGAAGGTGCACAGATTCCAATAATGAATGAAATGTTATTTGCCTTGAAAAGTATATAATAATAAACAAGTGAAATAGAAGGTAAGGTAGTACATTGTGTTTAGAAAGAAAGTTCCCTCCTGTGAATAATAAATAATAACCTCCTGTTTTCCTTTTTGTTTTGGGCTTGTTTCTGACTACATGATATATAACTATAGGGTATTAATATTATATATTCATCACTGGTAAATACACTATTAGGTATTTATATTAATATATTTATTTATTTACTTTGTTATTGTGAATGGGCAAATGGAGACGAGGCTGACTTTTTTATTACTATTATTATTTTATTTATTACACTTTTTTAGTTATTATTACACTTATTATATATTACATTTATTGAATACATTATTATTATTATTGGGGTCCGACACACGCCACCACCGTCATCATCATCATCATTTATTGAGTGTGTGTGTTTGAGACTGTTTTAAAACCTCAACCCCCATTAAATTATTTATAAATATTATTTTATTACTCTTTCTCATGAATGGTGAGCATTCAGTATTGTAATTAAGGCAAGTTGCCACCAATAAATGTGAATTATATAAATAAATCAATAATATTCAGCCGTCCAATGATATTCCTTGTCATACTTGTCATTGACGGTGCAGTAGTACAATCCATGTCTATTTTAAAACTCCGATCCAAATGAATTGTAATGACAATGACAATTCAAACAATAGAGTAACAATGACGTGGTTATGTTCTCCTTTATTATATATTTAAACATCTAAAAGCCAAAGATGTAAATACATAATAACAAATAAAATTACTACATAATAACATTATTAAACAAACACTGTAAATACATAATATAAATAGTATTTAAATGCATGCTCTTTGAGACAAACGAGGGTCTGATCAATAATAAAAGTATTTAATGAATACTAAATTACTTTTTACTCTTCATTGATATTGATAGTTGATATTGATAGTTGATATGTAAGTATGTCTTGTTGTTGTTGTTGTTGTTGCTGTTGGTTGAACATCCATCCCTTGTATTTCTCTGTGCATGCAATGCAATATGTATGCAATGCATCAATAACTAACTAACTCATAGACTATTTACCACATACTCAACATGCATGAATATAATAAATACTTTGTACATAATATGTAGAGCCATTCAAAGAAATAAATAATCAATGACAAGCTACAGAGTACAGAATGTATTTAATTATACATACATATGACGTACCTATGTAGAGTATATGCTCCATCATTTACTCATTATTCATTCTACATGCATGTTCATCGATACACCCCCCCACGAAAACATAGTTCATAGACTTTTCTTTTTACATCTTTAAATAATAATACCCTGAATCACATATTAAATGAAACGGAAATGAAACTCATGAGAACCCAAGCCTTTATTATTATTATTATATATTACTATTATTATTAAATTAGAAAGAAGTGAGGAAAGATGAAGTCCAAAATTTAATACTATTACATATTTCCTTTTTGAGACAATTTGTATCTTTTGCAAAAAGGGTTGTCATCCCATTCCCATGTTCATCATGTTCATCTGGGACACAAACAAGAGTCCCGTTCAAAAAGTTTTGTGGCCCTTCTCTTGACGTTTCTTTTTTGCTGTAGTTCGTGGAGTATTTTACCTAGACCCTCCTCAGCGTTACCTTCAAGGCCAACCAAGCACTGTCTACAACGAGATAAAAAAAAGAAGCCTCCATCTCTCTTCTATCCCCGCATCACAGCAACACATTCACTTTGTTACTCAATCTCAAAACAACAAACAACAAACCATGCCTCCTTCAGCAACCGGCACATCCAACCTGGAGCTCATCACCAACCTCCGCACCGTCTCTGGCCTCATCAAACACGACAATGTTTCCGAAGCCATGCTTAAACTTGATCGCGCCAACTACACTCTTAGAGTCGAGGGTAAAAAACCCTTACGGCGATCACCCCCTTTCCATCGGATACGGAGCCACCATCTCGGCTCCTCACATGCATGCAGTGTGTTTGGAGTTCTTGTGGGACAACTTGAAACCTGTGAGTTTCTTTTATAAGCTTTCAACCATCTCTGCGCAGAATCTGACTTTTTTTTTTGTTCGAATAGGGATGTAAGGTTTTGGATGTTGGGAGCGGGAGTGGGTACCTTGTTGCTGCTATGGCTTATATGGTTCGTGGGAACGGTGGAAAGGCGGTCGGCGTCGAGCATATCCCGGAACTCGTTGCATTCTCCCAAGCCAACGTTGCTAAAGACTGTCCCGAGTTGGTTGAGGAAGGAAGTCTAAAGATCATGGCTGCCGATGGAAGGCTTGGAAGTCCTGAAGATGGACCATTTGACTGGTGAGTGATTTCTCTTTATATGGATTCACAGAGACGTCTACGGTCACTCGCCGCAAACAGGCATAGGTTGACTCTCTACATCCTCCGTCGTTCCATTCCTTTACCTAATCATATTATGAAAATAGCATCCACGTTGGCGCCGCAGCCCCCACCATCCCCGACGCACTCATTGAACAATTAAAGCCTGGCGGCCGTCTCGTTCTCCCCGTCGGCACTGAAACCCAAGAAATGATGGTCATTTACAAAGACGAGGATGGAAACATTCATAAAAAGACCGAGTTCAGGGCTCGTTACGTTCCGCTCACGTCGCGTGAGAATCAGCTTGAACTGGCCTCTGCGTAAATATTGTAAAAAGAACCCTTCCCTCCTGTATGCTTTCAAGTACCCTATTGTTTTTCTTTTAGTTGTATGTACTTGGCCTACAGTTTTATTGTCTTTCTTTTCTAGTTTTGTAAACCTCTTTTTTGCTCAGTCAATATAACAAGTCGAGTCGACTATTATTAAACAACTTGTTTTCATTATTACACTTCTGCGGGGTTGTGGTATATATTTTTTTCCGGCGCATAACAGCAACTTTCTTTATCAATTCTTACCCGTCTTCACTTTATCAAATATGTGGTCATGCGTCCCTTCCCCTTTAACACAGACATTACTATCGCACATACCAAAAACGGTCAAACCATACCTTTACTTGCACATCCGACCGTTCCTCAAACTCAATCTTTGCATCATTCGCCTGAAGAATCTTGTAGGTAGCAGGTGATACCTGAATCTTTCCTTCCAACGTCGTCGTACACATCCGACTCGCCGTGTTGACGGTATCCCCAAACAAGCAATACCTCCCCATCTTTGTCCCAATGATCCCCTAAATCAAGCGTCGTTAGATTATATAATTCAAAGGAGGACGTCCCCCCTCCCCCCCCCCCCCCCAAAAAAAAAAAAAAAAAAAAAAAAAAGAAGCCTCACCGCAAGGACGGACCAGTGTGAACACCAACACGAAGATGAACTTCCTCCGTCAATCCAAAACTCTCAAAGTCAATCTCCTGGAAACTCTTTAACAGCTTTTGTGTGCATTCCGCTACGGCGATCGTTGCAGCCGACACCTCTTTCTCGGAATGTTCACCGGCGTGGTTGGTGAGGCCTGCCGCGACCATATAAGTGTCAGCGACATTCTCAACCTATTTCCATTAGTCAACGTGTAGCGGTTTCCTTTTTTTCTTTACCTTGTAAAGGTCAGGGTATTCTTGAATGATGCTGTCGAACCTTGCGTAGACGGTGTTGAGGAAGGTGAGGAGATCAATGGAACTGATGGTGCTTGCGAGTGATTTGAATTGAGGGATATCTTTTAGATGAAAGAAGGTTAGGGCGTGATTATCTTCAAAGACAAGCAAAGGACTCACCAGTGAAAAAGATGGTGACCATGTCAAAACTCTTTGGTTGCGGCGTGATTCCATTCTCCATATCCTCAAGCACATGCGCTGGAAGCATCATTCCCAAAAGTTTCTGAGAACTCTCCGTGTCTCTCAGCACTGACCCCTTTTCAAGTTGATGGTTGATGAGTTCTATCCACGTTATTAGTATTGTGCTTCATCTTTTTGGCTTAATAGTAGCGCCCTACCTTCCATGCTTCCCACATGCTCAGCTTTGAGCGCCTGAATCTCCTCCTCATGTTCCTTGAGCAAGTCCGCGAGTTTACGACGATGTTCACGCTGCTTCTGCGATATCAAGCTGCGATGATGAGATCTCAAATTCTTGAGCGTCTTTTGATGGTGTTGACGTAAAACCGATAACCGTTCGCGTCCTATCAACATGACGTTAAAGACCAATCCCCATCTTCCTCATCATCCGTTAAAGTGCTTACCAGATTCTAAAAGTCGGTTCAACTCCTTCTCCTGTTCACTCTCACAACCCTTGAGTCCGTCACTTTGTTGCGCTGCGCGTTCTCTATCGCGAGTGCCGCGTTGCTCCCAGCTACAGTGTCTTGAGTTTCCTCTACAACCTCCCCAACGTCCCCACCACTCGCCTCGCTGACCCCATCGTAAATAGATGACGTATCATGCATAGAATTGGAGCGAGACCCCAAAGAAGACTCCATCCCCTCACTAAAACTATCTTGAGCCAGGCTATCACTCTCCATCTCCCCTCGAATAATAGGGTTCTCCATAATAATAGCCTACGTACACAGACATTTTAGAAAAAAAAAAACCGCGGGGAAAAAAAAAAAAAAAAAATCAAGTTTACCCTTTCCCGTCCTTTCGCGGCCACCCGATTCGCTTTCGCCGTCAACTTCTCCTGTTTCTTCTGCTGTCTCAACACCTGAGTCCGCGCCACCCTCTGACTCTCCAACAACATGTTTTTCGAAATCGCAATCTTTTGTTTCTCAAGATCATCTTCTGCAGCGCGATCCTCCGCCATCTGTTTTCTGTTCAACTCAAACTCCTCTTGACGGGATTGTGCCATCAGTTCCTCGATTTCTTCTGCAGCGCTCATATCGAAATCGTTTTTCTAAACTAGTTCAACATCGAAACGAAGCGGGGGTTGAGTACCTGAGTGAGTTGACGGAGTTGCAGACTTGGAGTTCACGGAGGTTTTCGAGCTCTGGATGATTTTTGTGGGTTAGATATTTATATGGAATAAAATAAAAGTACCTTTTTGCTGTTTCATTGAATTCTGTTGCGCCAGAATCTCATTCTCCTTCTGCTTTAACCGCGCAGCCTGTTTATCTTTCATCGATTTCACCATCGTCATATTGATCTGCGTGACCGTCGACTCCAACCTCCTCTGCGCCAATATCAATTCATTCCTATTTAACCCCCAACCAAAAATAATATATAAGTACGATTCTATGTGTTCGCCGCCCCACAATGCACATACCTTTCCGCAATCTGCTTCTTCTCAAGCCTCGCCAACCTAATCTGAAACGCTTTACTCTTTTGTCGTGTCTCTGCTTCGCCGATATATCACGTTCACGTTCTTCATCTTGAAATCGAAGAAGTTCTTTGATCCCAGACAACTTGTCGACGAGCGCCGCGAGTTGACGTTTTCGCGTCCCTGCAATCTCTAAATCCTTGGCTTCGTTCAACGCACGGTGATCCGATGATGTCTGTTGAGTCAGTTGGAGACGTTCAAGGTGGAGTTGTTCCTCGAGATTAGCGTTATGGATCGTGGCTATGGCAAGTGCGGGGAGGGTGAGATATTTTGCGTGTTGGATTGAAAAACGGAGGGCGTCAGATTATTATTATTTTTTTACCTTCATCGTCGGCGAGTTTGGAGAGACCAAAGGCGGCTTTGAGTTTGGCTTCCTTGATTTTACGACAACGTACGATGGCGGCGATTTGGGTTGGGGTGCCGTCGCTGTTCATGGTAGGGGCGAAGGAAGACATGATGGAAAAAAAGGATGATGACGATAAAGGGGTGAGGGTCCCTGTTTTATATCTGAGGTAATTATGGACTCTGTTGCCTTTCTTGGGGGGGGAAAAAAAGAGATCATTATGAGCGGTCAATGAGCGGTGTCGATCAACGAGGAGGTGTCGTGAAGATCATCCTATCAGAAGCGTTGAGTTGGAGTTGAGTCATTCCTGGTTGTTTTTTTTTTGGGGGTGTGATATTCCAATCATGACACGCGAACATTGTGGTATATGTTTCCACAAAAGTTGAGACGGTGGGCCTAGACCAAAATTGAAAACGAGGATGATTCCAAATATTCAAGTTCTGCATATGGAATGGAATTGAACGAGGGTCCCCTTAGACTCTTGCATCACTTTTTCCGTGTAATATGATTCGGGATCCTCGGATTTACGTACGCCCTCTCACATGGAGACATTGTTATACTTTATTAGGGAAGGGGTTCGGGGTTGTCTCTAGTCCGGTGGATTTAAAGTGGGGAAAGGGTCTCTTACATCACTTTCCGAAAATAAGGTTTCATTGAACTGGATTTACGACCCTGTCGCGTCCATTGAAGAATGGAAGGGGATGCAAGACTGAGTCATTATTTTTTTGTTCTTTTTAACAAGGGTCTTGGGGACATGCTTTACGCTTACCCTACATTTTTTTTAATGGACAAATGTGGCCATCTTATTTTAATAAAACAAGGGACCTGCTACGGCTATTGTCATCCAATCTTCCGAAAACCAGTCTATATCACCCAGGATCATATCAAAGTGGTTTTTACTTTTTGTTTCTCTTCAACTGCGTCGACAATAACACCTCCTTTTTCTCCTTCCCAATATCCCCCATCTCGAGCTCATCATTTTCATCCCATCATCAAGTACGTCGTCATGCACCCTTTCCCCTTTACGCGAAAAAAAATTAGTATCGGAAATATGAGAAGAGCACAGCTCACCTTCACTTGAACGTCGGATCGTTCCTCAAACTTGATCCGTGGATCGTTTGTTCGAAGAATTTGGTAGGTGGTTGGAGAAACTTGGATCTGCCCCTCTACATCCGTCGTGCACATTCGGCTCGCTGTATTGACAGTATCTCCAAACAAACAATACCTCCCCATTTTCGTTCCAATGATTCCCTAAAAGTAACAATGAGGCATTGTTTTTACGATAGACAGAAAAAACGTGAGCTCACCGCAAGCACGGGACCGGTGTGAACACCAACACGAAGATGAACCGCCTCCGTCAATCCAAATCTTTCAAAATCGATATCTTGGAAACTCTTTAAAAGTCGTTGCGTGCATTCCGCGACAGCCATTGTTGCAGCGGCAATCTCTTTCACCGAGTCTTTGTCTGAGTCATTAGAAAGTCCGGCAGCGACCATGTAAGTGTCTGCGACATTCTCCACCTGAACTCGTTAACTGAACGGTCGAATCTTTTCTTAAATACCTTGTACAGACTTGGGTACTCCTCAATGATGCTGTCAAAGCGAGCGTAGACCGTGTTGAGAAACGTAAGTAGATGGATTGAGCTGACGGTGCTTGCGAGACTCTTAAATTGAGGAATATCTTTTGCAGTTATCAGAAATAGTGCGCAAAGTACCGAGTTAAATGAATGGCTTACCTGTGAAAAAAATGGTGACCATTTCATAGCTTTTCGGCTGAGGAGTCACTCCGTTCTCCATATCCTCGATAACATGAGCGGGTAGCATCATCCCTAAAAGCCTTTGCGAGTTTTCCGTATCCTTTAACACGGATCCCTTCTCCAACTGGTTGTTGAAAAGTTCTATAATGAAAGCGTCCCCAAGGATTTACGTTAACGTTGTGAGTAAAAAAGATCAAACTCACCCTCCATTACTCCTATATGCTCGGACTTTAAGCTCTGAATCTCATCCTCGTGCTCTTTGAGCAAATCCGCAAGTTTTCGGCGATGTTCGCGCTGTTTCTGAGAAACCATGCTTCGATGGTGACTTTTCAAATCCTTTAGTGTCTTTCGATGGTGTAAGCGAAGGACGTAAAGACGTTCACGGCCTGTACGAATTTTTAGATCTAAGAATATAATTAAAGCTTCACAGGATCCCTTACCACTGTCAAGAAGCCTGTTCAACTCGACATCCTCGTCATTCAGACCATCGGCCGAACTCACTATTTTGTTTCGTTGGGCATTGGCCAACGCAAGCGCAGTGTTACTCCCACTAATCTCCTGATTGTTTTCTTCCACGATTTCTCTATCCCCAGCTTCGCTATTATTGTCGATCCCGCTTTCACTTATAGCGTCATATGCAGATGAGGTGTCGTGCATCGAGTTACTACGGGAGCCCAATGATGATTGCAGTCCCTCTGACATCGTGTCATAATTATCTCCGTCCAACTCTCCACGAATGATAGGATTATCAGCAATCATAGTCTTCATCGCATAATGCATTAAAAACATATCACGATACATTCACGCTCTACCTTTTCACGGTTTTTGATTGCCGCGCGATTAGCCTTATTCATCGTCTTTTCCTGCTTCCTTTGCTGCCTCATTATCTGAGTCTTCGTCGTCTTTTGATTCTCCAACAATCGACTCTTGTTTAGGAAAAGCCTTTGTTTCTCAATTTCACTCTCAGCTTCTTTTTCTTCAAAGGACTGCTTTTGGTTCAAGTTGAACTCGTCTTGACGCGCTTTTCCCATCAATTCTTCAATATCCTCACATGCGGAGATATCAAAATCGTTCAACTAGAAACCATTTAAGAATTTGCGAGCTGTGATAAACTGCTCACCTGAGTGAGATGACGGATCTTGCATACTTGAAGCTCGCCGAAGGTTTTCAAATTCTGTTATGGAGGAAAATTACGTTTTTAAGTTTTACAAATCGTGGATGTAGTTGCAAACCTTTTTGCTGCCTCATGCGGTTCTGTTGCGCCGTGATTTCGTTCTCCTTCTCCTTCAGACGCGCCGCCTGCTTGTCCTTCATCATATTCACCTTAGCTATCTTTATCTGCGTCAAAGTTTCTTGTAATCGACCCTGAGCCAAGATCAGTTCTTGTCTACACAAAAAAGGTATTTAATACAAAAAAAAAAAAAAAGTTTGAACCCATACACGCCACTTTTTTAAAATACCTCTCAGCATTCTGCTTGTTTTCAAGACGTGCCTGCCTGATCTGAAACGCCTTCCCCTTCTGCCTAACTGCAGCTTTGGCCGATAAGTCCTTCTCCCGTTCCTCATCCTGAAACCTCAACAACTCCCGAAGTCCCGATAACTTATCAATCAACGACCCAAGCCGTCTCTTTCGAGTCCCAGAGACCTCCATATCAATAGCCTCATTCAAAGACCGATATTCCGTCGAACGTTGCACTGTGATATTGAGACTTTCGCGATGAAGTTGTTCTTCCAAGTTGGCATGGTGGATGATCACTTTATTTGCGAGTTAGGAAACGTGATCTGTTGAAGAAAGCAGCTGGGAATTTAAACGGGGGTTTTTTTTACCTTCATCGTCCGCGAGTTTTGTTAAGCTGAACATTGCCTTGAGCTTGGCTTCTTTCACCCTACGGCATCTGCCAATAGCCTGGATATGCGAAGGAGCGTTTTGGCTTTCATGGTCGATAGTAAGAGACATTGTAAATTTCCGTTGGAAGTTTCTAATGACGGTTATAGCTTGTTATGGAAGAATAAGAGTCCTGGCTTAATATTTAAAGAAGGATCGAAGAAGCGTGGGCCAAAAGCGCGCTGATTTACGACGAGTCTTTGCAGATCGTGATCCGCATAGTCCCATCAGAAGGGCTACCTACGGGTTGTCATGGAAATTAACACTGTGAGACGCGTTGACTATGTACGTTCCAATCAGTGGTTGTCGCACGTACTGTGAACATCGAACCGCGCAGCTTTATTAAATCGTAGTCAAAGAGTTGAGGCTTGTACCATAAAGAAAATTTCGGAAGGCACAGCATATGTAAGCAGCAAGTGAACATTAATATATTGAATCATAAAAATGCAACTGTTGCGTTTGAGTCATGACCAGCCACAAACTAGTTTTTCTGGATGGTATTTAACTCAATTACTGGAATCCGTTACATGGTATATAGTACAGATATAACCGTTCCTGAAAGCCGAAAACGTTTAAAACTCTAAAGTAATATGGGACGCCAAAGATTGACTAAAACCATATACGTGAACAAGTTTTTCATTTATATGGTTGATAACAAAAAGGTATGCGTAAAATAAGTAGAATCAAAATAATGAGGCAGTTGGTTATTGCACAGAGCACGAGAGAGTAGGACGAAAACGCGCTCTGAGGTACATCTAGTAACAGTAAAGTAATCAAAGGCAGGGGACCAGAGTCATAACGCTTAATTTGTATGGGTTTCCGGCTTCATGCTTGAAGCCAGTAAGTAGTCATCTTGCCCTTACCCTATAGAAAACAATGTAAGCCTTTATATCAAAACAAAAAAAATATATGTGGAGGTAAGCCTACCTTGACGTTAACTTCGCCGCGCTTCTCAAACTGGAAGTCAGGGCATTTGTTGACAATCTCGTAAGTGGACGGAGACACTTGGATTGCTGAAGGGTCACTGGTAGTGCACATACGACTCGCAGTGTTAACGGTATCACCAAAGAGGCAGTATCTGCCCATCTTGGTTCCAACGATACCCTAACGAAGTCGTGTTAGAAATTATATTTAAAATATCTTGAAAACAACATGGCGGAAGGTGGCAAAAGAACTTACAGCAAGAACGGGGCCGGTGTGAATACCGATACGGAGGTCGAGCTTCTCGGTGATTCCAACATCTGAGAGATCGATGCTCTTGAATGCGTCGAGCAATTTCAAGGCACAGGCGACCGCGATTCCGGTAACCTCCTGGGTCTCGCTTTGGCTGGGCTTGGCGTTACCAGATAGACCAGCAGCTACCATGTAAGTGTCCAGAAACGCATTCGACCTAGACGCATATTTCATTCAGTAAAAAGACAACAATTTTCGTAGAAAAGTGTAATGGCGTGAAAGATGATTTACCTTGTAGAGGGCGGGGTTGTCCTGGATGACCTCATCGAACTTGGTGTAGACGAGGTTAAGAAGGTTAAGAAGTGCGACAGAGTCTACAGTGGAGCTCAGGGACTTGAACTGAGGAATATCTATAAAAAAAACAAAAAACAACCGGAATTAGACTTGATCGCGTAGAATATGAGATTTTTAATAAAACAAAACGGCCCACTTACCGGTGAAGAAAATGGTGACATTCTCAAAGCTCTTAGGCTCCGGAGTGACACCAGCCTCAAGGTCTTCAAGGACGTGACCCGGAAGCATCATACCGAGAAGCTTCTCGGAGGTATCGTTATCCTTCTGGATTTGCTCGCTCTCCTTCTGAGTTGCGATGAGCTCTAAGTAAATTTTAGTCATCATTTTGTTCAGTATAAAATGCAAAGCTTACCCTCCATGCTGGCAACTTGCTCAGCCTTAATGATCTGAATTTCCTCCTCATGATCCTTAAGAAGCTCAGCAAGCTTGCGGCGGTGGTCCCTTTGCTTCTGGGACACAAGGGCACGGTGGTGGTGGCGAAGATCTTGGAGAGTCTTCTTGTGGTGAAGTTGAAGGGCGCGAATACGCTCGCGACCTACAAGGAGCAGAACCATTAATACTAGATTCTTACATTTCCATTAAAGCATTATAAACTGACCGGCCTCCACAAGAGCGTTCATTTCCTTATCCTCTTGAGAAATATATTCGTTGCGACCAGCACCTTTGTTCCTTTCACTATTTGCACTGGTCTCGGCCTCAACGGTTGTTGACAGTTGACGCTCATGAGGCAACATAGAGGTGTCGGGCTCTGACCCTTCATCGTTCGTGCGCTCATCCCTAAATTCGCTTGCACCAACGGAAGAAAGTTCAGCGAGTGAATGAGTGCCCTGAGAAGATTGATCGAAGTTCTCAGACTCATTGTCTTCCCCATGCGTTTCACCGCCATGAATCACAGGGTTTTCAGCGATAAGCGCCTAGAGGTGGATTACATTAGCTTAGTCATAGTAATTGAAGAATGGAGGGGGTTTTTTTTTTCTTACCTTCTCACGGTTGCGAACGGCAAGCCTCTGGGCCTTAGCTTGCATTTTCTCGTGTTTCTTCTGATCCCTAAGATATTGAGACTTGAGACCCTTGTGCTTATCGGTAAGCTGTTGCCTCTCAAGAGTGAGACGAAGTTTCTCGAGATCATCGTGGGCGTTACGCTCCGACTCCATATGTTTCAAAATGGCATCAAACTCCTCGGTACGGTTTTGAGCGTTAAGCTCTTCAAGTTCCTCAGCGCAGTTCACATCAAAGTCGTTAAGCTGAAGAGTTATGTAAGAAAAATGTCGCAAAAGAAAACAAATGATCTATAGATATGATAGATACCTGAGTCAAGTGCCTGACTTTGCAGATCTGAACCTCACGGAGGTGTTCAAACTCTAAAATGTGAAAGTAATTTAGACCTCACGTTCCTAGACAAGCGGGATATGATAAAGGTGGATTTACCCTTCTGCTGCTTCATTCTGCTGTTCTGAGTCGAGATCTCGTTCTCCTTTCGCTTCGACGAGCAAGTTGCTGGTCCTTGATGGAGTTAATTTGAATACCTTGAATACGCGCGATGGTGTCCTGCACACGCGTCTGAGCTAAAATGAGCTCGTTTCTATTGGGTTACCAATTAGCATGAAAATAGTCACCAGAAGCCACGGATTTAGCGTCGACACTCACCTCTCAGCATTTTGACGCTTCTCCAGACGGTTAAGTCTGGTCTGGAAGGCGGCCCTCTTTTGCCTCATAAGAGCTTTAAAGTCGCGCTCTTTGTCGCTCTCCTCTTCCTGGAATCTCAGTTTCTGCTTGATCAAGTAGAGTTTCTCTACAAGACCCGAAAGTTGCCTCTTGCGCCATCCCGCCATCTCCATGTCGTCAGCCTCTCCCTGTTGACGCCTTTCAGTCGCATTTTGCTGCTTCAACTGTGTCTCAAGCTGGTGACGGTACTCCTCAAGGTTTGCCTGTTGGATGGTAGCTAGCGATGGAGGTGAGTCCACTTATGATCGTTTTGATAACTTACCCTCATCGTCAGCGAGCTTGGCGAGGTTGAAGTGCGCCTTCATCTTAGTCTCTTTAAGTCCCAAGCATCGCGGGATCACGACGTTGAGAAGGTGCTCCTTCCCTTCAGTCAGGTTTTTCGACTCGTGGCTCATCGTGAAGGTAGTTGGGAGTGTATCTTCGTTGTTGCAACAATATTACGGTGAGATCGATACTTTTCTTCGATTGTTGAATACGATTCAGGTATATATATGTATAGAATTACTCTTCGGCTTGAGGCTCAAGTGACTTTGGGATCGGTATACAATGAAGCACCGTTTTTCCTCAACGCAATGATGCGAATCACTCAATCACAGTAGGTCCTGGTTCTTAAGAGCTCTGCTGGTTGGCCAATCAATGACTGGTCCCTCGCTTGGGGTCTAACATTTCATTCTTTTCCTTCTACTACGTCCATCGAGAGCGATCGTAATCGAGAACCCTCATAAAGTGACTCAATTGTTGATGTATGCCGGGCAGGACCAAATCCGGAAGTAAAGGTAAATAGTGCAGAGTTATATGATATTGGTTTATTTATGTCCAGGATGTGTGTATATGTGGGAGGCGAGCCATGCCAACAAGCGATGTTGACAAGAAACTACATAAATAAAGAAAAAGTGGTGACAATACTACTGCAGACTAATCGTCATCGTCATCAACATTCAAATCCACGTCAGTATCTGCTTCCATGTCGGCGTCGGCATCCACGTCACCTTCTGCCTCTGCATTCTCTTCAACGTCCAATTCTGGTTCACCGTCATTGTCCACCATGGCGATGGGTCGCTTTCGCGGGCTTGTTTCCTTTGAGACCGTCATGCCGGCTTGAATAGGTATACAGTCCAAAAGCTCGTCCAGTTCAGGTTTGGAAAGTCCACGGAATGCAGGCGTCCGCGCAACCTCCCCAAAACGTTCGAGAGCGAGAGCGATGGCGCGTTCCTTGAGCCCAATCTCTCCAGCACGCGAGGCGCGTAGAAATACTCTTGATACATTCTCAACGTTGAGTCTTTCGTGAAGGATGGAGCAGGCAAGCTTTTGCAGCCGTTCAAGACAGTAGACGTTGCCCATAACCAAAAGATCCGCGATAATCTCATCGGGAAGCGTTGAAAGTGTGTCGGTATAGAGGTACTTGACAAAACCAAGCAAAGTTTCTCTCGGTTCGGGAAGCGTGAGGGATGAACCCAAAGCTTCCGTCATCCCGGAACGAAGAACGGCACCAAAATGCGGCCACCGTGAATTTAAAATAAGCGTATGAACTCCAATTGGTATTGGGTCGTCCTTTGAGAAAATGGAAAAGTCTGTTGTGCCTTTCGAGCTTGATTCGAGATTGGTTTTGGCGTAAAGCGATTCAAAGTCAGCCTGCATGGTGCTTTTGGGAACACTTAGGATACCAAAAGAGTCGATATTCATCTTTAGCATCCAACCCATGTAGTCATCAACATGCTCTTCGTAACCCTCAAGGCTCTCCGTCACCAAAGTGGCAACTCCAAGCAGCATCAGCTTGTTGTCGCCAGGCGCCATCGCGTAATAATGCCATGATCCCTGGTCAAGGCAAGACAGTCCCTTATCATGGCGTTTCCACTTGAAGGTTTGTAGACTTAATGACCAAACTCCGGTGGGAAAAGATCTGCCCTGACTCTTCATATTTTCCAGACGAGGCGAAAACGAAGAGTTTACTACGACTAATCTGTTACCGCATATTTGTGCAAAACGACGACCCAGCTTTGGGGGACTGCTTCGACTTTCAATGGTGAGAGTGCTTGCCTCAAAATCATCCAAATCTACTGCAATGATTTCGTCTGTGTTCTGCATTTTGTCGTCGTTAAGAGACCCGCCGTAAATGTAAAAGCAATTTTGGTACACAAATGTGAAGTGGCCATATCTTGTACCGATAGTCATTGGCCCTGACCACCGCAATGTATCCAGGTCCAACACATTCAAATCACCCAAGAAGTTTGCTACGAAATTTGTTTGACCACCTTAAAATATGATGTTAGAAAAAAATGCCTCTATCTAAAAAAATGTTTACCGTGTATATATAGCTTGCCCTCATGAATCGTAGCTGCATGATTGTGTCTTCCAGTGGAAGGTGGTCCTGTCGTCTGTAGCTTTTCCCATGTCATGTCGGACAAGTGCAAAATGTAGACATCATTCAAGTCAGCATCGCTTGAGTCGCAGCCGCCAAAGATTACGAGCCTTTAGTAAAAAGGTAAGACGTTGCACTAATAGCCAGACAAGAGATTGACTGCAGATTCAAAGGGAGTATGCCTACTTGTTTGAACCCCAAAGAGTCATGGAGTGACCATATCTTGCACAAGGAGGTTCTCCCCTCGTTTGCTCAACCTTTGACCACACCATAGTGTCGGCGTTAAGAACATAGAGGCTGTTATTGACGGAAGCGGAGTAGAGATGAAATCTGTCAATAAACCATAACTAAGTTAGTTGACGGATGGATGAGAGGTCGATTGAATGACAATTCATGACAGCGAAGAGCAAAAACAGAGCAGTCACAGCAAAAAAAAAACACCATCATTACCCTCCAAATGTGAAGATACTCTTTGATGAGACGGCAGCGCATGATGCCAGACAGATGCTTGATGGTGAAGTTCCGAATGTCTTGCGCGGAGTCCAGTTTCCGATTGAGTCAACCGACGACATTTTGCTTTCTTGCCCTTTTTCTAAGGGTTTTTTGTTTTGTGGCTCACACAATTTGAAATCTTTTTCGTAATGTGGCATGAGAGTATCTGTTGGACTGGGGTTCCTCTTATATTACAACCAGCATTTTCGATTTTGAGAAATCGATTACACGCTAATCCGGAACGAAAGTCTGCGATATATTCCTATACTGTATAGGGGCGTTTCTTTGGAGCTGAGGCGACTCTGGGCCATTAAAAATTTTCCAGGGAATCGTGGACGATGGCTAATAATCAGGACGTCGACGCTGTTGCTAGTGCCTCTTCTGTTTGGGGAGATGCTTTTAACACTGCGGAACCTCAACCCCGCAGTGCGTTCGGAGGCGCCGAGAAGGATGCACCGGTCACGAGCGGGACTCGTAATTCAACATTGAAGGAGACTACACCACTTCTCAGTAACACCCATGATGTATCGAATGGGGAAGGCATCCTTTTCAAAATGCGCTCGACTATGTCGAATGCAGTGAATGGGAGTCGGAATCACATGGAATCTGAGTTTGGCCCTGGTTGGAGGCAGATCGTGGAAGCAGCTAACACTCAGCGGGATACCTCCATGAGTTGGTTGAGAGAGCAATGGAGGAATATAAGGACAGCATTTGGAGATGGATGGGAATATATTCTGGACGCATGGGACTCCCTGTTTGGCCGTAAGGAATTGAATTAAAAATTCATTTAACGTATCGTGAAGACATTGAAAGAAATCACACAGTTGAAGAAAAGAATGTTGCATGTGTTGGAGTCGGTGTTGGTTTGTTATACTCTTTCAACCTGATCTGAATCATGTCTAGCGGTTTTTTTGCTCTTCCTCTGGTTATATTCTGCCTTCTTGATCTTCAACCCAATGCATGAAGATACAAAACTCCCGGCACCACTTCCTAGGCGTCCTCGGCCGCCCCAAATAATCCGACCTGTAAGTATATTTGATTACACAGTATCTTGATTTTCGTTTGATAACTTGTCCTTAGTCACCGTCTCCTCCTGTGTCTTTACCGGAGCCAGCATTTTTATGCACGTCCAAGGACTGCATTTTTGCGGCATCTACCATTCTTCAATCGATTGAAACAAAATTTGACCCCTGCGGAGACTTTTATGAATTCTCATGGTAAAAAGTTGAGCGAGGCCTCACTTTCTAACCTTTTTTTAGTGGTGGTTTTAAGAAATCCCATCCTGTGACTGATTCGTCTTTAAGTATGCTTTCGCTTTTGCAGGAAAAGGCTGATGTAAATTTCCACTAAATCATTTTCGATACTGACATTTAAGATTAGGCTGCTTTGAAAAATATTTTGGAATCAGGGAAACTCTCTCCAACTTCTGACGAAGATATTGAGCTTTTGGGGAAGGTCCGCTCTTTCTACTCATCATGCCTGGACTCGTCCGCTATTAACCGTCGCGGACTCCAACCTTTGACTCTCTTGCTTTGGAACCGTTTTTCGAAAGAATTTCCTGTGGTAGTCCCGACTTTTCCAGCAGGCAAAGCCACCGTTAAGAAGGAAAGACTTGTGTCTACACTTGTTCAATCCCATTCATTTGGCTCCGCTACACTTTTCAAATTTCATGTCGACGTTTCCACAGCCTCTGCGTTCAGGCACGTACCTACATTGACCCCTATGGGTCATTTAGGGCTAGCGAAGGAAGATTACAATGACACTGCAACTATTTCTACCTACAAGTCTGTTGCTACAAGTATTCTGTCTGCCGTTGTCGGATCAAATCCATTTTTCACTGTGAAAAGACCCTTTGATATTATTGCAAGCGATGTGGTAGAATTCGAGAAAAGGCTTGCAGAAATAACTCCGTCATGGTAATTATTTTTTTTTTCTTAAGCCGTAGATCTACTCTTTATTTTATTTCGCGTTTCGCTGACCTTCCCTGTTGTTACCTTTAGGATGGACCTTGTTCGTTCAAGAAACGATACTATTTCTCTCGATGACCTCAAAATTGCATCTCCCGTCAATCTCATGGGATGCGTACTTAGATCGTCGTTTTAAACTTGTCGGCGATAAGCAATTCTTAAGCCCGAAAGTCCGGATTGTGGGAGGCTTATCTTACTTCTCAGACTTGTCGAAGATACTCGAGACCACGGCTACGGACGTATTTGAGGCCTATACACTTTGGAGAGCAATTCTTGACCTTGGTTCTTTCGCCCCACGGAAAGTTTTGGATTTAGCTACTCCTCTTTTCTCCCGCCTTAACGGACTTCGGGGGGTTTCTGGGGATAGAACAGCTACCTGTAAGGCTCTTACTCAGGAGTTTCTTGGTGATGTTATTAGCAAGTTTTTTGCTGAGAACACTGTTAGCGGTGGGTTTCCGTCAATTTTTTAAAAAAGTTTTGGGATGTAATTGCTGACCGTTAAAAAAAGCTAAAACAAAGAACCTTGCTACGGATACGATTGAGGAAGTCCGAAGCGAGCTTCGGAAATCTCTTAATACATATCTCTATCTTGACCACTTCTCTCTCCCCGAAGCCTTCACAAAGGTTGACGGCATCAGCGTTTCTGCGGGTTGGCAAGAGACAAGTTCGGCCGTTCTTTTTTCAAAGTATGGCGGGATCACGTTTGATCCCAAACATCTTTGAGACATCTGTGAAGATCCGGGAAGTCGTAGAAGAAAAAAACTTGGAGTTGATCTCACTTCCTGTTCAGCGGAGTGAAATGACTCCGCATGCTTATGCCTTCGATTTGCAAAGCCGCTTGGTGATTACTTCATTTGATATTGTGTTCTAATTGGTTGTTTATTTGCTAGAATATCCGTTTGAACACACTCTTCGTGCCTGCAGCCAGTTTGCAATTCCCTGTCTTCTCCAGCGGTCTTCCTTCCTACGTTAACTATGGAGCTACCGGAAGCAAAATTGGTACGATACTTGATCATATGTTTACGTTGTACATGTTTTTTGGTTTTTTATATGTACTTATTTAGTATCATAGGATCTGAGCTTTTCCACGCCATCGACCGCATGGGCCGCTACTATGACTCGAATAGCATTGATAACGATTGGTGGAGTGAGGATGGCACAAAGTCTTTTGACAGAGCCTCCGAGTGTTATGTTGATCAGTACGCAGGCCACAGCATTGAGCTTCCCAATGGCACCACCAAGGCCGTTGACGGAAGTCTCGCACGATTCTTTGGTATCTCGGACCATCAAGGTTTGGAGTTGGCGTTCGCAGCATGGAAGTCTTCGAGGAATACTGTTGGTGGAGGGGGCAGTAATCCGCTTCTTCCTGGACTGGAAGCTTACACAAGCGAGCAGTTGTTTTTCATCAGGTAATTTTTGTGTTAAGTTTGTTTTTTCCCCCGAATGTCTTGTATTAAAAATGACATAACTTTTTCCAGCTATGCTATGGGCCAGTGCAGCAATTTAAAGGCTGAAGATTTGACTAAGATGGTCGAGAGTAGAATTCAACTGCCTCCTCAGATTCGCGTCAATGGTGCTGTGTCTAATTCGAAGGCGTTTGGGAAAGCTTTTAAATGCTGGCGTGACAGCCCAATGAACCCTGGCGACAAATGCAGTCTTCATCGAGCAATCTCCCGTTAAACTTCCTTTTAAACGGCACCACTAGCCTATTAATATTCTTCGCTTTAACTTTCACTGCTTTGTATTTTTCATATGATATGATATGTGCATTTGTTTGCATTTAGTACCGCCAGTGTATCGCTATATGTTTTTATTACCACCCCCGTTATAGAACCACTATTCGTGTATTCCCGCCCCCCTCACCTCCTTGATTCTCCCGAGATGCCGGATGGCCGCAATGACGCCTCTTCCAACCGGATCAAGTTTGAACGCCGACTTTGACCAATTCTCCTTGATATCTTTTTCCGTAATAAAGGCCTTCCCCTTTGTGTCTTCCATGATCAACTTTTTGTGATCCCAGAACCTTTCTCTTTGGACCTTGGTCATCTTGGGTTGTGGGAGTTTGAGGGTTTGGTATTTTTCGGCAATGACTTTGTTAAGTTCGGAGATAAGGTCGTTCATTTTGTCCCGGGAGAGACGGTTGACGAGGTATTTTGGGATAGCATCGAACTTGCAGATGTTATAAAAAGAAGAGTTTTTAAGAGAATCATACCTCAGTTACAGTGATGGGTAAGATTGAAAGTGACATTTTCTTTGCTTCCGGCGGGAATTCTTGCTTCGCGGATATATTCTCCGAAGAAGGCTCTAACGGTGCTTTTGTGACAGCGACATTGACGTTGGCTTGGTTGCTAGGTTGTAGAATATTTCTTGTAGATGGTTCTTCCCGCATCATATCATTCCCCCCACTATCCGGCGCCTCCCTCAATCCCTTTTTCTCCGAAAACTTTGCTTTTGGCAAGTGCTTCAGGTTTTCAATCATATTCATCAATGTTATCCCTGTTCTTTGTAGATCTCCGAGAACCGCTTCCCGCTCTTCTTCCAGCATCTTCTTTTCATTCTCGATGATGCGCCAACATTCTTTCATGCGCTTTTCGATTTCATCTAGGGATTGGTTGATATGTGATACTGCGGCTGATGATGGCGATGCGTTTGAGGTAGACGGAACGCGGAGATGGATGAGAATATTGAGGTCGTTGACTTTTTCGGTGAGAACGTTGAGACAAGCCTCCATTTCGGACAAATATACTTGGCCAAATTTTGTCCAGTGATCCAACACTTGCTCGTCTAGGTACCAACCTTCCATCAACTCTCTCCTTAAATGGCTTATCGATGGTTCGAATTCTCCAAGCTATATAATCTCTTTGTCCCTCTTGCAATAAATACCGTCTGCAATCTATATCTACACCTGTATTTTTCGTTGCGTCTCAATCTACACAAATTCTGCACACCACCTCATAAGATCTTTGCGGTACAAGTCATTGCCGCTAAGAGGATTGGAGGTGTGATATCCGACAAGCTCTTTATTTAACTGCATGATAACTAAAGATATGGCTAAACATGCGAGGATAAGAGCTGATATTACATTCAAAAGTCGACGTTTTGTCGGCTGCATACTCCAAGGTTGGATTGATTCGCCAAACATTGATAAAAACCATATTTGGTTCAAAGATGGTAAGGTTGAGAATTGCCATTTTCATAAATGATCAAACTTGAACGTTAGCTCAGCGATGAATAAAGTTTAGGTTCCTCATCCGCGATCCTGAACATGATAACGCCGTCTACAAATCCTAAAGCCGTGCTTCCTTGACAGGAACCGCTCCTAAGTACGGCTTGTTGAGGAAAAACGCAATGGATTCCATCCTGTCCCTTCCAAAAAAGGTCATCGTTTTGCCCGTCTTCCCTTTCTACTTTAAACCATGGTGCCCCAAACGAGCCCTCGTTATCCATGGTGGCTTTGGTGACTGTCAGGAGCTTCTCCTTGACCTCGGCTGAATTTGCAAATTCGTAAACGTATTTCCGCGCGAGGTCATCTGACAAAACTGGCGACAAGTACTCGACAAGGTCGTCCTCAGACTGTAGAGACTTCTCGTCCCTCCAATAAAGCCGCTGAGAGAGCAATCACATAGATGAGCCAGCGACAGAAAGGTAGAGGATAAGGAGATGCGTAATTTACCCAGAGCTGCCGAGATGCCTCCTCCAATTTATCGGCATCCTTCATTTGGATTGCTGTAAGGATGCGTTGCGCCCTCAACGAGTTTTCGGGAAAGTTTGCGGGAAACTTGATCGGAACTTGGTGGAGTTTTCCAAGTAGCTGTAGATCTAGCCCAAAATCATGTTTTATTAAATGCTTTGTTGAAAAACATACCTTGATACATGTACTTTCCCTTGTAAGGATTCGTTGCAGGAGGCTTATTTCCTGAATAAGTCGAATGAGTGTAAACTTAATTTAGGCAATTGAACCTGTTCCGCTCATGATACCCCCAAGGAAAAATGGCTGTAGAACCAACTTGTAGTCCCAGATATTCTTGTAGCGATGGGCAGCCTCGAATCCAAGCCTAACGAACGATATTACAAATAATCGGTGATTACAACAATATAAATGCATCTATAATGAAGCAGAAAAACGCATCGTATCGCTTAGAACTTACCACGAGAATGGCGAGACAACGTCGTAAAACAGCGTGATGGTGGCCTGTTTTCTGTGAGGCATTATTGAAAAGTCAACAAAAAACGTTCTGAACAGAAATTTTTTCTTGCGAACCCAATATGGCTGAGGACAAACTTGAGGTAAGCTCTGCTGCACCCCACCAAGGACAAAAGGCTTCTGTGGGGGCGCACTTACAGAGAGTGTGGATGCTAACAGTCCATACCATCATTTCTAAATTAAATAGATTGACCTTGGCGCCTTGGATGGCGGGTAAGCGTCAAAGATGCGTGTGTGTGGTTGTGCTAAGTTGAAACTAGCGGCGAGGAGGCTCTGATTGCCGCTGTAAAGACTCTACTTTTGCTTGGAAACTATGCGACATCTGCCGAGGATCTAGTGAAAATTATCGCAAGATATAAGCAATGTCCTTCACTGTACGTTACCTCTCGCCTTGAGCCTCACAACTAAATGTATTATATCAGTCCGAAACTGGCTGCAGAAGGTCTTACGGTGCACATTGAGAAGCATTTGGAAGTATGCGCATCAGAGAAAAGAAGGCCGTTGCTTGATAAGCTTGTAAATGATGGAACAATAAGGTTTTGGTTTATCGTGTGATGGATGGAAATCGCTAACTGTCTGTTGCATAGATATCAGTTGTGTCTTCCCGGAATCCCTTGTCCTCCTGATGCTTTTTCTTTTGATTCTTGGGTACTCCCACGTCTGCCAGATCTCCTAGCGAAGTCCAATGACCGGTATGAGGACCCTGAGCTTGTCACAAGAACAGCCCAAGACGACGAGGTCAATCAGCCTTTGAAACACTACAAAAAGCGAAAGGGCAAGAAGTTGAGATATTGTGACTCTCTGGATGCTGTGTTGCAGTACGAGGATGCTGATGATGAAGACTATGCTCCAGGCAATCACAAGAGCGGAAGAAGCCAAAGATATTAAAGGAAACAAAAGAACTAAAAGAGTCGAGGATACAAAGAAAGCCAAAGTCGACACCGATGGAATCGATTGTTTTCGATCCATTGGACCATCTCGCAAGCCTTGCGCAGCAGCTACCATACGCCCCCTTACCCCATGGGCCCTCAAAAGTATCAGCTATTGCCCCTGCAGTAGAGTCTTTTGAACACGATTGCATCGCAGAAAGCCCCGCCAAGATAACGAAAAAATCAAGGGAAGCCAAAGAACGGAAGGAATCTAGTTGCCGCACTGTGGTCGGTTTTGAAGAGGTATTGCCGCCAAAATTCTCTCGGAATGATCGCAAGGGTCAAACAAGCCAATTTCAAGACAAGTACTCGACACTCAAACCAAGTGACCTGCAAAACTTAACACTCTCTCCACCGCCAGGCATCCGGGTCCACGTTCAAACTACCAAGTGCCTTACGGCTCTCTACAAGCAGTTTCCACGCTGCAAGCCGTGCATTAGCAAATGCGCAGGCCATATATGCAATTTTATAAGGTTCCGTGTCTTTCCTTGTGATAACGCCGGAAAGTTTTATCGTACGAGCCTTATTTTGTTTGGAACATGCCTGATAATTACGGCAAAGACCAAACACCAGCAATACAACCCGCGGAGTCGGTACTGGTGGATGATGGAGACGACGACTTTCAGCCAACTATTACGGGCCCACTTTCTGCGGCTTATCTGTCTTTAAATCGTCGTCCCAAGAAGTCAAGGGCGATGGTGGTTGATGATGAAGATGACGACTTTCAACCAACTTCTGCAGTAATCTTGCGGCGCAAAAGAGGTCGCCCCAAAGCTTCTGAGAAGCCTCTAACTCCCCGTGCACCAATTCGCGCTGTAGTAAAGGACGTACCAAAAGGAAATGGTACTTCGCCGCTCACCCAGTACACTATAAATGATGAAGAACGCTATGACAACCCCCAGTATAAGAATTGTCTACACCATGAGGCTTTACCGAAACTGTCAGACCATGCTGCCGCTATGCCAAATCCTTTTAAAGTTGAAACCTCCGCAGCACAAACCCAATACTCCAGCACGGTTGAAGAAATTGCCTTGGCTCCAACCCTTCAACATTCCACCGAAGTCGACGAGGATACAGAAATGCATGATGGGAGCATCGACGTGATGGTGCATGGAAATGGGGCGGGTTTACCGTCTGTGTGCGCGGATGACAGAACAGGTTTCCCATCCCCAGTGGATTCAGGTTTTGAGATGGACAAACCCGTTGCCACGCGCGTTTGATCACTTTACGTAATTTAAATAAGCATCAAAATTGATATGTATATAGTCATGACGGACATTCCACGCTGTTTAATATTTGTAATGGAAGTTTCGATGGTTTTGTTTTTTGATGTTTTTCATCCTTATTGAGGGCAAATACATTATTTGGGAACGTAGTTATAGTAGTTTTAAGTTTACAGAAAGATTGGAAGGAAAAGTTGTGAACGTATAGAGTTCAAGAATGAAGAGTTTACTTTGAGCGCTGGAAACATTGTGTCAGACGACTGAGAGAGAAAAGAAATCACATATTTCTTACCTTGTAGATGCGCTTAAGAAAGGTCACAAACATTTCTTGGGGAAGGCTGTTGTCAAGCTTAGAGATCAGGCCGTGAAGACGGTTGTAGCTTTCCTCCTCATAGGTCTTGTAAAGAGCCTCGAGCTGGAGCTCCCTAAACACATTTTTCACAATTTCGACCTTAGCGGCATCCTTCTGACCGTAGTTGGACTAATATAAAGGAAACCGCGTTAAATCACTTCATGTAAACAGGATAAAAGCAAGGTCTTTTTACTCACATCAAGGAGTACCCTCTGCTCAGCCGAAGCTTTAGAAAGAGCCTGGTTGATAAGCCACGAACATTTATTGTCCTCGATATCCGTTCCAATCTTCCCAATCTGTTCAGGTTTTCCGTAGCAGTCGAGGTAATCATCCTGAATTTGGAAGTACTCGCCAAGAGGAATAAGGATTTCCAAAGCCTGCTTGTATGCAGCCTCGGAGGAAACGCCAGCAAGACGCATCGCGAGGGCGACGGGAAGATAGAAAGAGTAGTACGCGGTCTTGTATTCCACAATGTAGGCGTGTTTTGTGATAGAGAAGCGGGAGAGGTCGACGTCGTCTTCGGGGCGGTGATGAGGTCCATGAGTTGGCCCAGTTCGGTTTGGTAGGTGACCTCATATGAAAGTATAGTAAGTGTCGTATAAATAGAGGACATAAATCGAAAGACATAATAAAAACAAAGAATATCTACCTCGTGGAAAAGGTCAAGGAGGTCAACATAGTAAGCCTCAGACCTGAAATATTTCTTCAAAAGGCGGTAGATGATAGACTCAACAATAAGCCATCATTAATGGCGACCATACCAACGCCATCAGCCTTGTACCAGCAAGGAGCACCGCGGCGGGTCTTGGAACCATCCATGATGTCATCAGCGATCAAGAAGAAGCCCTGGAGCTAAAGTCGAGACCATGTCAGTTTTCAAAAGTCGGTGTTATATCGCACTTACCAACTCGACACACCATCCGAGGACCTCGGCTTGCCTGAGCTCGACTTCGGTGAGATCTCTCTTCTTGAGCGATTTAAGGGAGGAAACAACGGTGAGACCACGGTTCATCTTGCCTGAAAAGATGATTAGAAACCCTGTCCAAGCGGGTTAACTGTGTTAACTTACCACCGGGAATGGTGTAAAGAAGCATCTAATAACGCATGATGCAATAATGTATCGAATATTTTCACCATCAGCTATCTTGCTCGCATCCTCTAAAAGACTCCAAAGGAATCCAGAACAAACCTTCTTAATCCAGTCCTTTCCATTTTGAGGCAAGTTGAAGGATTCAATGTCCTGAAGGGTCTCCTCGACGAGAACGTCAAACGTAGCAACAAAGTGCTCAGTTTCGTTGTATCCAGGTTTATCTGTGACGGTCTCCATAGCTGCAGATGCGAGCATCGAAGGTTGAGTGAAAGATTTGGTAAGGCCAGGCTTCCCAACTTTTTTCAACCTTGTAGCATTCAGCAGTTCTCATTGGACAATTCGGATAAGACCATATTTAATGTCAAAACATCCCGAAATAACGAGAAAAAAAAATACATTTCGTCAAGGCAAATGATAGATTGAAATAAAGAAAGGCCAGATAAATAGATAACAAAAAAACTGTAGAATCAGCATCACTTTCTCTTCACCATCCGGTTGACCTTTTCTGTCGTCCGGTCAACCCTATCTCTGACACTGTCAGTCTTGTCAGCGATCTTCGCGATATGCCCATTCTGATGCTCAAGCTCTGAGTTCATGGTACGCCCCATCATTCTCAACCTGGCAAGACCCGATGAGATCTGATCAAGGTTTGAATCAATCTCTGTCTCGGTCTCATCCCTCTCCAACCCATCAGGTGTTGTGTAAGCATTGCCGTTATTCTTCCAATTATCCGGAAGTTTCTGTCCCCTGCCCTCACGTTTCTGACGACCATCTTCGTCAAAACGTTCATGGTAAGAAAAGTTGTTGTTCTGGCTGGTGTCCAACACATTTTGGATACGTTCACGACGCTCGGTTTCACGTTCCAAAGCTGCTTCTTCATCCTGTTTGTACTTTTCTTCAAGCTTCTTGGGCGCGTTTGGCACCGAAAGCCGGTATCATGAAGAAACGGTTGAGGGAGCGCAGTTCGGAGGTCTTGGCTTCAGAGATTTTGGACTTATTCTCGGCTTGGTCGAGCTTGTGTTCGATATTGTAAAGTTGCTCTAGACATTGGGATAAGTATTCAAGCAAATAGTGCGCAATGATTTACAATTACCTGATTGCTTATTCAGCTTGTTCAAACTACTTGACGCAACAGCTTCACTCTGGTTCAACTTTGCCAATGCCTTTCTTGATGTCTCAAGCGAATCGTTCTGCACCTTCTTCGTTTTCCGTTGCAACCATCCCTCATCATCATAGTTTTTCCGTCTCATTATCCACATTCTCCCATCCCTTGTACCCTGATGAGGCGTATCCACTTTGATTTTGGGTTTCAGCGGCTTGAGCTGCAGATGCCCATTTACTTGACGATGGTGCAGGTGCCGCATTACGGTCGTCATAGCCACGAGAAGAAGCACCACGGTCATTGTAGCCACGAGGAGGGGCACCACGATCGTCGTACCCTCGATCGTAGTGGGAAGGTTGGCGGTTGTCGTAACCACTGTTACTGTATGATCGATCGTTTTGGTATCCACCACCTCCACCGCCGTTGTTGGAGGATCCGCGAGGAGGGTGTTGCTGTTGCGAACGGTATGACATTTTTCGTCTATAAAGTTACTTGTCTATTAGAAGGGAATGCGGTGTTCTTGCGGTGATGAGGGCTCGACTTCTGGTGATGTTGAATGGGTTTGTGGTTTTCGAGGCGTTGGCCCTTTATAAGATGTCGTACGAGATTTTGATGTTTTTGTGGCGTGCGATTGCCTTCGCATATTTCAGAAAAATAAATGGACGCCAGTCACAACAAAACATTGACTTTATTCAACGGCTACAGAACTTGGTTAATATGCTTATGAGAAAGAATGCGTAAATATGAAAAAGGCTTAGTTAACAAGGCTGAGAATTAGCGGATGCTTTCAAATAATGCCGCTCTCCTTTTGAGTGAACCCAGAGTGTCCGAACGACTGATCAGCCGAGACGCGATAACCCTTTGTTCGATGAGATCCTTTAGTTGTCCATGTAAAATGAGGAGATGTGGGGTCGATCAGAAAATCACCCTTATCTTGAAGCGTAATAATGTTCCACCTAACAAATCATTAGGGCTCCAGTTTTGCTGATGGACGCCAAAAACTTACTGATGCCTTCCGGCCGTACTGTATCCAGTGATAAGCGCACAATTGAGATCGACGACGTCACAAAGAATTTTAAAAGAGCATAGCTTTATGACGACATAAACCAATCTCGACCTCGCACAGAAGCATCAAGTTATGTCCTTGTCTAGAAGACGATAAGAATGAGTACGCATTAGAAGTCCTAACTTCATCATTTGTTGGTAAAGACGTGCATCCGCTTCAGCACTCGATGGGCCGCCGGGAAGTCCATAATCACCACACGTCTCTCTTACAACACGAAGCAAATATTCCACCAAAAGAGTGTCAACGGGGTATCTTTTCAAACATCAGCGAAGGGGTTTCATTGTAGTTAAGTACTTATACTTCTCGGCAGCAACTCTTTTCATAGCATTCCTCAGCTTTACATCCTTCGCAGGGTTGACAATGATGGTCTCACTAAAACGTATTAATGCATTACACACGGAATGCGCTCACCTATCCGCACTAGTAACCTTATCCCCACTGAGGTGAAATATTTTCCACGTAATCTCCCCCGTTTTTTTATTTTTATACCTCCACGGCACAATAAACTTGGGGTACGGTGTCACAACACTGGAAGGGATACATCCATCCCTCTCTGCGTAAAGCAGCGACAAGAATGGATCATACTGACTTCCATGAAATGTCCAAGAGTCGGGATCACACAACGCACATGCACTTAAGGGAATTAGACGATGAGCAGAAGGGGGAAATTTATACCCCAGCCGTGGATTATCCCTGTAGCTTTTCAATCGATACTCTACAAGTCCCAATTGATCCCTTTCTACAGCGTAACACCTCGAAATAGCATTCCCGGGGGCACGCTTATCAGCAGGCTGACAGGCTCGCTTGATGGTATACCCAGGGGATGGTGCGGCAGGGAGAGCTTTTGATCGCTGTGGGGATTGTGGAGGTGTGAGAATGGTGGCTGCTACAGCAGTACTGGAAGATGATGAGGTTGATCCTTGCTTTCCTTTGGAATATGCGAATGGAGATGATCCCCCCAGTATATTCATTTGAAGAGAGCTTGATGCCAAAGTTTCAGGGTGGAGATGAGGCAATGAAGAGCTGATGTAGGAGGCGGATGTATTTCAAACAAGATCTGGCCGCATGTCCTTATTTTTCTCCATCATGGTATCGGAGAGCGGAAGATGGCATAAGACTTTGCGTTTGCGGAGTTTGGACTTCGAAATTTTTTCGCGGTTGGATAAATTTATAGAGCAAAGGTTGACGAACATAGTAACGAAAAATCATGGTGAAAAAGATATAAAGAATATCAGATTTTTTCATAAATGGGACCAAATGCAACAAACGACTTGCTCGAAAAAAAGGTATTGAGGTACCACTGAAAACATAATACCAGCGAGATCACGGTAACGCACTCTCAAACATGAATAACCAAATATAGAATAAAGTAAGGAAACAACAATTGCAAAAATTACGAAAAATAGACACGATATTTCCTAGTACAAAAAGTCCCTTTAACGTCCATTGTTCATCCTCATCTTCTCGCTCTCTAACCTCTGGTAAAGCATATACAGCGCCACCTGGTTCGCATCAGGCGTCCCAGTGATGGTAACCAGTCTCTCCGTTGCCCCATCCGTCGGCTCCCCAATCTTGATTTGGCAGCTGGACATTTGCCTGATCTCATTAATCTTGGTTCCGCCTTTCCCAATAATCGCTCCAACCATTTCGTTGGGGATAAAAATCTGCTGCATCTGAAGAGCCCCAGGAGGCATCGACGCACCCATACCAGGTCCACCACCGCCAACAGGCGGTCGGGGCATCTGATGGTGAGGCATACCATGCATACCTGCCATGTGGCCTCCTGGACCCGAAGGGCCGCCGTAACCATACCCAGGGGCGTTCATGCCGCCACCAGGATAGCCTCCCATAGGTGGTCCTGGGTATCCGCCACCACCACCACCCATCATGCCACCTGGACCGCCGGATTGGGGACCGCGAGCGTTGGCTGTAGCTTGCCCAGTGACAAGGCCAGGGATGGGCTTGTAAAAGACGGTACCGAGGGACCTCTCGGGGTGATCTTGAAGAACAGTGCCAATGTGATAGGTTGCAATGTGTATCGAGTCTACCACACCCTGAACGGAGACAATACGCTCAGTCGAATGAGGAAGTATCTCCTCAGAGGCGGTGATACGAGCTCCTGAAGCTTCCTGAACGTCCTTGATCTTCTGGCCTTGTTTTCCAATGATGGAACCCATGCGAGAGTGAGGGACGAGAATGCGGATGCAAGTGTGCCTTTGCTTGAGTTCCGTGGGACTCTGCTGCTCTTCAACAATCTTGAAGGCGACAAGAGAAAAGGCCTTGGCAACCATATCCAAAGGTCCCATGATGGTGACCACACGTTCCATTGCACCCTGAACCTGCTCAGAAACGGTGACCTTGGCTCCACTTTTATCTCTAATATCGGCAACATTTCGACCACTCTTGCCAATGACAATACCGGCCTCCTTGACAGAAATGATGGCCCTCATGACCATATTCTTGTTGACCGCCTCTCCATCTGGGCCAACGGCGCCATCCGCAGGCGGGTCAGTGCCGGGAGGGTATTCGTTGGGGTCCTTGTCGGAAGGGTCTCTCTTGGCAGGGCTCGGATGGGAAGAATCTGAGCTGTTCAAAGCTTGACGCTTGAAGCGACCACCTCGGGTTTCTTCATCCTCGGAAGAAGACTCATCTTCTAGTGACCTCTTGCGGTCGGGAGAGGGTGGGAGATCAACAACGGGTTCTGACGACATGTTTTTGAAAGCTTGATTTCAGTGAACGGCTCAGAGCTGAAAGGGAAAAAGGGTCCAAGCTCTTTGAAAGGGGCCGGGATAGTGGTGGATGGGGAGGAGCGGCAAGAGAGAAGATGGTGGATATGCTGAGAGAAGGGAAGTGAGGATGGGGTGAGTGCATGGTTTGGAATAACGACAACTGAAATGGAAACATTCATAAACAAAGGAGAAAGGCTGGAGAGCTTCTGAAAAAGCGACAGCTACAGGCAACGGAGTGGAATCTCCTTGCGGCAAAAACAACGAACAAAAGAAATGAAGGAAGGAAAGTCTCAAAAACGTTGAGTATGAATCAAGAAATACCAGTGAGGGGTGATTTGGGATGTGTGTATATAGATAGGTCTGAGGATAGAATGAAAGAAGAAGGTTTATCGAGCCCTACGAATGTGGATGCTCAATAACGCGGCTTGCAGTGGAAGCAGTTCTGCTCCCTGGTTGCAGGATGGATGACGACCAAAGAAGGAATTATTTCCGGAGAATTTTCGAAAGAGTGTGGTACGCTTTTCAATCACTTACAGGAAGGACTAAGAGAAAGTGTAGGCCATGAATATAGGTTAAACCATGTAGACTCCAAATGGTATAATAGGCTTTCCCGGCTGTAGATACTATGTATTTTCTTGATGGAGTTGCAAAGGATTCCCTTTTCCTAGCCTTTTTTTTTTTTTAAGGGGGAGCATCCGTTAAAGAGTGTAACGAGATTACCGCGTGATGCTGCCGTCATTGCTGTCCCTCGTCATGCTAACGTTACCGCCAATCCTACAATAATTTATTTATTCGTTTCATTTACGTTCGTGCTTCATGACCCTACATGGAGGTACATCGTGACCAAATGATGATTGTCAACTTGTGACAAGTTTAACAAACAACCCATCATGCAGTCAACCGTCTCCAGTACATCATCGTCACTGAAGAGGCGAGAGCTTACAGACGCAGAACGACGTGAAATCTACAATCTCCGAATACAACAAGAAAGCTTAGCATTACGCGCAAAGCTCTCAAACCTCTCATTTTCCGAACCAGCAACATTATCAGCATCAACCTCCTTGACGCTCCTTAAAACCAACACTCTCCAACGCAGCGAAGACCTCGAGAAACTCTTAGCCGACCCTAACCCGCTTCCATACAAAAAGTCATCCAACAATGTTGTGACAAGTGGACTTAAGAGAGCCATCAGTTCTGGAAGTAAAAGAGTTTCAGACCGGATCAAGATGTCATTTGGGAAAGAAGACAGTTCAGGAGGCATTCCCAAAAAATCCGGAAGAACACCAAGTTCGACTGCATCAGTTTCAAGTGTTGGATCCTTTTTGTCATCCACATTCTCAGTTGGAGCGGGAGGCGCTGAACATGCCACATCGGCGAATCCAAAAAGGAAACCAAGCATTTCAGGCTCAATTGGGATGATGGGGCCGGTTTCCTTAAAGTAAAAGTGGAAAGCGAAGACCGTGTCTCGCCAATAGCCTCTTTGGACGCGGTGGGGGCATGGAAGGCTATACGGACTAAGTTGGGTGGAACGGACATACGCTCTACGTCGTCACCAACGTCAAGCTTGTCGTCGAGTACAAGCGCGCTCCCTCTGACATCTGAGAGAAAACGGAATGTTGATACTGATGACGCGAGTACTTCAAGGATTGAAGCTAAAGCTCAAGGAAGAAGGATACGGAGAGAGAAGATCTTGTCAGAGGGGTCTGCAGAGATCGCAGAGGTCTTTGAGACGCCAGACGTCGAAAACTCGGAAGAGAAAGTTGAAGGCGGCATCAGGGGGGATTCGCAGGTGACACTTGAAGACAGCAACGTATCTAGTG
Source organism: Chytridium lagenaria (assembly GCA_025449115.1). Taxonomy (NCBI): domain Eukaryota; kingdom Fungi; phylum Chytridiomycota; class Chytridiomycetes; order Chytridiales; family Chytridiaceae; genus Chytridium; species Chytridium lagenaria. Next base: position 83,267 of record JAHLKC010000019.1, on the reverse strand, counting down.
AAGACGTCAGGATTCCTATTCCGATCCCAAGAAGAGAGCTAATTCTATCCCCAACATTCAAATTGAACTCGAAAGATGTCCGGGACTCCATCGCCAACCGTCAGACCATCAACAGCACGCCTTCAAGATGAGGAATCAACAAAATCATCGGAAGAATACTTTCGTCCTGGCGTTGATATAGATGATCTCATAACAAAAGTCACGTCTGATATAGCCAACTGGTCTGGATTCTCAGAATGCGGATATCTTCCACATAACAGGCCACCAAACTTTTCTGACCAAAGTCATACAGTCCTCCCACATCCTTTAAGAAGATCTGCGAGTAACCCAGGCGACCTTTTTGAAGTCGACTGGCTTGTCGAGAAGAACAGGCAAAGGCAGAAAGAAGAACGTCGATTCGTAAAACCACCAGAGCCGCATAAAATGGATGATCAAATCACGTCATGGTGGCCTTGGACGAGTAGGACTTTTGGGCTTCCCGAAAAAGGAAGGTCACGGAAACTCACTTCTTCGTCTGATATCTCCAATACCTTTTCGAGTGTCAGTGGAATGCTAGCATGGGCGACGGGGTGGTCTGAAGAAACCATTGCAAAGGAAAATGGCCACCATAAATATCCCGCGATGTCTGCCTGCGGCGGAGAAACTCGTAACAAATCAAATAAAGGCGGTCCACGCCGCCGCTCACTCCCGGCACGCCGAATAGTATCAGACACAGTCAGCCGCACTTCACTACCTGTCCGTACACAAACCGTCAACCGCGCCAACCTACTCTCCCTCTACCTCCGCGCCGATATCCCCGTCTCCCAAAACCCAAACCTCTCCACGGTTGTCAATTATGTTTTCGGCGCTGAGCCGCAAATTTCACCCAGACCGCCATCACCCACACCATACTGGCAAATCGCTCCTAATCTTTTCGACGGATACGTTGACAGTGTACGATCGTCAAGTTCGCCATCCTCGCATTTCTTCTCTCTCTACAAACATGAATTTGACAAGGAACGCGTGGCTGAGGAGACGGAGATGGATCGGTTTGTGAATGGGTACAAGGTTCCGTTGGCTCCAAATGAAATTGATGGGATGCAGAGTTTTGAAAGCTGGTGTGAGGAGATGAGGGAAGTGCAAAAACAGGGGATCATTCATGCAGAGGCGCTCGAAAAGGTGAAAAAGCCAGCCACTTTGGATTCTGCTGAGACCCTCGATGTGTTTGATGGCGTTGAAAGCACAATGGCGAATATTAATACGGTTGCCTCGTCAAATGAAGAATCTCCTCCAAGTCGCACCACGTCACCCAGAACTTCAACATGGATGAGTTCAAAGGACCGAATCTGGGAACTGGTCGAAAAGCAAAAAATCCGTTTCTCGGCCGTTGTGACCGCAGCTATCACCACCCCAGATCCCGACCAGATAGAATTTACCGATCCACTCCAATCCGGCAGCCCCTCATTGTCTCCACGCGAAAGCTTGACAACCCTGTTTACACCCCTGCACGGCGTCCGAAGTTTAAAAGGCAAACGCTTCATCCCAAATCATGAGTTTGTTGAAGAACGAACCTTGGAAGAATTGGACACTGCGATAGCGCGGCATGTGAAGGATGGAAGGGGTGAAAGTGTGGTTGTGCAGGCATTGGTGGAGAAAAGGGAGCGGATGTTATATGAACGAAGAAATTGAACCGATGAAGGCCACTGTTATTAAGCTCAAATAAAGATAAGGATCTTAATCTACACCAAAGAGAAAACTAAGAGGAACATAGTCCATTTTCCAAGCATTTTACCAACGATAGAAATCGTTGCTTAAAGGATTGACACCTTGAATCCGTATGCACCAGCAATACCATTTGCCATCATAGCCGTGATGGCAACCCATCCAGCAATGTAGGTAATGGAACGGTGGGGTTGCATGCCTCCGGCGTAAACGATGGTGTGGCACACTCTATATATATATGTTAGACTGCTTAACCACTTTCAACTAGCTTCAACTGCATAATGAAGATATACCTCGAGATTGCAAACAGGTAAACGATCATAGATTGCAGATATGCAGAAGCAGGGCTGAGAAGGGTGGCCCAAGCCACAATAAGACCAATAGGAATGTTCTCAACATCGTTCATTACAATCCTCGACCACCGGATCTCAATAAGCCTAATCAGCAAACGACGTATTAAATTCAATGGACGCAAAGGTTAGAGAAACGCGAATGACCACTTACTTCTCCTTCCGAATCTTATCTTCCGTCTTCCCCGTCATAACTCCAAACGACTGCTTCGCACCTTTTGACCATTCCTCTGTGAACATATCAAAAACATCATCCTCTGGGGGTCTTGATCCAGCTCCGAATCGGGTGCTGCCTTGGATGCTGACAGTGATGACTTTGATTGTTATTAATAATCGCTCGACAAATATAACTTTCAGGCAACAAGAGATGCAACAAGAGATTTAGGACTCACTGAATTTAAGGACGAGAATGGCGGTGGCGATCATGGTGGCCTTGAAGGCCTCATGGTCAAGAGCAATGGTCAGAGGTGCGAAAGTTGCTGGCATTTTTTCTGGCTGAACAAACAAATTGTCTGATCATGGTTGGGGTGTGTGGGACTGTGTAATTACTAATTAGACAGGGTCGACATTCATTGATACAAAACTTGGGATGAATTATTTATCAATGCGGTTGTTTATTCTAATGTTTATCATCAAGTGATTAAGGAATGCTGCGCTCTGAGGATCCTAAGAATTGGGTGCGGGAGGGCTTAAAAATTGGGTGCAGAAATAAGGCTTCTGCCTCTCCACGGACAGGCTCGTTCTTTTGATTACAAACCACATGCCGCTGTGGATGCTGATGACGAGCTACCTAAGCAAGTATCAACTTTTGATGAGTGCACCCATTTCCGCATCATGAAGCATAGGTTACGGCTTTTTCATGGAACTTTTATCAAGGACCTGGCCGAAAATCATTGGTCGACAACTGACAATTAGTGGAGTTGCGGAACTCTCTCCACGCTCACCACGTCTGCGGTCGAACGGAGTATAAAAAGGTTGGGGAGATATCTCCTCGTCATCATTCAAAGCAGCGCCTCTTTTTCCCAACAAAGCTACAATTATCATACACACATATTTCTTTGACCTCTTCTCCAAACTTCAAGAACACCTCTGAAAAAATGGTTCTCGGATTCATCGCAAAGATTGCTGTCATCTACATTGCTATTAAATGGTTCACCAAGGACAAGAAGCAGCGGGTTGAGATTCACGGAAGAGACGGACGCCTTCGTGGTTGTGATCGTGATGCACGTGGAGTTGTTGGTAAGGACCTTTTACGTATTATTTACATTTCATTGATATTGTTTGTTTTTACTAATCATCGCTATTTACTATAGTCAAGTGGGATGGAAAAGACTTTTCCAAATTCGTCAAAGAGCATATGTAAGTCATCGATGACCTTTTTAGTTTGTTTTTTTTTTAAAAAAAAAAAATAGCTAATGTATTTCCATATCTAGTTTGAAAGCCGCTGACTGGATCAAAGAACAAGATGCCACTGCAACCAGAGCTAAGGGCTCCACATCCAGCACCACCGAAACTTTATTCACTGCGCCTTCTAACGATCTCCCGGCCTACACCATCACCGAATACTCTATCTCCGAAACTTCCTCGGCCATCGTCATCTCCGTTGACGTCCCCGGCTTCAAACGCGACGAGGTTCAACTTACCGTCCTCGACGTCGAACGCGATATCCTTATTCGCGGTGCATCCACTGGTCCTAAACCCCGCAAGCTTGACGTGAAGGTTGCTATGCCTAGGACATGCGATCTTAGCAAGATGTCGGCATCTATTTCGCTTGGAGTCCTCACTATTGAAGTTGCAAAGACGGATTTTGAAGGGAGGAGGGTTGCGATTGAGATGGCGCAGACTAATGGGAAGGCGTCACCGGCGGAGGATGGGTGGGAGAAAGGATTTTGAGAATAGTTTTTTTATCTACTTTAAGCAAATTACTTCTATATATTCACATCCACATCAATCATTTTTAACCAAGATCTCTTTAACATAATAAAACCAATGTGTCTCATTCACTTCAATGTTTATTATTATATTTTGGGGGGAGTAGAGTCTTTAAAATAGTTTGTAAGAGAAACTGCCATAGAGGAAGCCTGATTTTCGATCTTTTGAGATAAAAAGTCTCACAATGAGATCAAGTATGGTACAGTTTTCAGAGTACTTACGACTCGCCAAACAAAGCTATTAATTTACTAAATCTATCCGCTCATCATCTATGGCGAGGGAGGTTCAAATTAAATATTTATATTACATTTGCCTTCCTCTATAATTTACGTACGTGAGTTCTAACTAATCCGGGAAGGATAAATAACAATGAACAGTGCACTTTAATACAATCACACGCGCCTTTTCTGAAACTCTCTACACCACCCCAATGATCCTTCACACTCCTCCAAACTCGAAACCAGGAAATAATGCTCCCCTTTATAGGGCTTGGAGTGTTCCCGAACCTCAATTTCATTCAAGGTCTCCCTTCGAAGGAAAGTTTAGCGTCGTCTTGATTGACATTTTTTGAGCCCGGCGCCGATATGGTGTCGGTATCAACAGTATGGGTTGTTGGCAGAGATTGATGAAATATTACAACTTTGAGGAATTTTTTCTTCAGCGGCTTTGTTCGATCTTGGCCGCTTCAACGTCATTGTTGAGGGAAGCATTCTAAACGACAACATTTGGTAAGGACAGACGCGACACCAGGGGCTCGGGGCTAATAGATTGGGAAGATGCGAGATCGGTCCTACTGGCTGGGAACATCTTCGCCGTCTCTCCAATCTCCGCGTCAAGGAGCGTCTGCGACTGCACCCGAAGCATTATGTAAAGGGGATCAGCGACTCGCACATTCCTTTTCGCGCGATTTAGCCTTGACTTGCGTGCCTATTTCGCACGTCCATTTTTTGTCCAAACTTTGGGGACGTCGACGGGTACGGCGTTTTCGCAAAACTTAGAATCAATAATGATAAATTCGACTCCTTTTTTTGTATCAGAGCTAGTGGTCTTATTGATGTTCATGTCAGCGATTTTACTGTTTAGAGAGGGCTGCGATAATATTCCAACGGTTAATTGTCAGTGACTTGGCAGAGGACAACGGCGTCTTAGTTTTCGTCATGGATTTTGACAAAGAACAAAGTGGTCCGAATGCATGTGATCTCCCAAGAATATATTGCCTCCACAGAATCGTTACGGGCGCAAGCAAGAGGAGCACTTAATATGCAAGTCTTAATTTGGACCATAGACTTTGTCAGAATTGAAGAATATCTATCGGGTGGTATTTCTCATCAAGCAGTTACTGAAAAATAACAATTATCCCTGGCCATGACCTCAACAGTCCACCCGACGGCCTCCGCATTTTCGTTTTCATGGAACTGTGCGGACTGTAAAGTGGCTTGTGGTGATTTGTCCAGCTTGTGACAACCTCCAGAAGCTTGCCACGTCGCATGCAACGACGGAAGGTTAAAACGAGGATTCGTGCACATTTTTCAGCAGTACTTTAAGTCGAACGTCGAAAAACATGTGCTTTATATTTGCAGTCCTCGCAAAAATCTATCTGATTTATGCTGTTGCCAAATGGTTTTTGTCAAAAAACCAGCGTAACCATTTAAAGTCTGGTAGGGACAAATTGTGTCTTTAGATATGTTTTAAAGTTTTGGATTTTCTGATATTTCTAACTAGGTCAAGTAAACAAGAAGGAAGTCGCCAAATCGGTTCGCGAGACACTGTAAATATAAATTTTCTTTTTTTTCGTTTTTTTTTTTTATTTCCATTCCATACTGACTCTTCTTCCATCATTAGCCTCATCGCTGCAGAGTGGGTTAAAACTATCGAGCATAATGAAGAAGCCAAGCACCTCATTACAAGCACCATATCAACCTCCAAAACCGAAAGCCCATTCAAGAACCCCTCTACTAGCATCCTCATCACCGACTACTCTCTCTATGAGACCTTAGAGGCTTTTACTATCACAGTGGATCTCCCCGGATTTAGGCGAGAAGATATTCAATTGACGGTTATTGACACCGATCGTGAAATTCTCATTCGCGGCGCGTCGAAAGGTGCAAAGCCACGCAAGTTAGACGTAAAAGTTGCGTTGCCGAGGACGTGTGATCTCTCGAAAGTATCAGCGGTGATCGCAATTGGTGTTCTTACTATTGAGGTTTCCAAGACGGAGTTTGAGGGAAGGAAGGTGAATGTGGAGATGAAGGGATTTGAGGATGGTTGGGAGCCGGGGGTTTAAATTGGGACTAAAAATATTCAACTTGTTCCCTCCGTCCTTCGGAATTGAGACATCTTTTTTTCCCCAATATTATTCCATCAGTTTTGTTTTACTGAGTGTTACTTTTTAATCGATATATCACCTCTTTGTCTATCATCTCTTTAACATTTCCAAGTTTTTGTTTAACTAAAGAGTGGAGTTGGGGAGCCGCACATGTTACTAGTTCATCGCCCATCTGCAACGTCTCGTAACTATATAGTTGGTTATTTGTCTGGTTTGCTTAGCACATCAGAAAAAGTAATTAATTAAATTGATCTCTCGAAGCTTTCATTTCATGTTGAGCTGAAAGAGTCAAGACAACTCTTTAACTTTTTAAGCTTTTTAAGCTCACCTGCCGCTTTGTCACAGTATCACGGTGTCACCCTGTGGGTCGGCCGCATCAGTACGACGTCTGTAACCTAAAACAGATTCTGCATTTTCTCTTGTCCTCATCCTCATACATTCCGTCTTCCATCTTGCAGGATCATTCAACCATCGCATCCATCAGCATCGATCGATCCAGGGAGAGAACTCCTTTTCATTCCTTTACAGTCAATACATTTCATATATCATCAAAGGACGACATTACATAGGATACAAGGGAGATTATGGCCAGCGCGGCGCAATGCTTCACCTTGACAGGGTCAACACAGATGCCTGACTTCAACGGGGCTGCCATCCTGTCAAGTCCAAACACTTTTAACGACACCACATCCCTTGACACCTACCTCACCCAAAACCTCGACTCCAACACCGCCTACCAAAACTCCTTTAAAGACTTTTTTGATTGTCCAAACTGGAATGGCACTGGACAACGTTTCCACATGACCTACTTCCAAGGTCTCATTGCCTTCTTTTCAACCCAATCTGCCACGGCATGCCAACCTACCAACGTTGTCAGAAACATCTGTCAGGATTCATGTGACATTGCAAGAACGTCGCTCTCCGCAATCTTCAACAACACCGCCTTTTGCTCCTCGCAGGACCCTGAACAAAGACGCTCTCAAACCCTCGAAGCATACACTCGTTTTTGTCGCAGGCTACCGACCATAAACTGCATCCCCGCCGTCCGTCTTGAATCAGGATCATGCGGCTTTCCCATCTCCTCCGATGCAGCCAATTATTGCAGATCCGGCGGCGCAGGCGCTGCCATAAACGATCAATGTTGCTTGGCGCTTCAAGGCGACGCCGCCACAGCTGCAAATGCTGCCGGTATCGCCGTCATCCCTTTCGCTCCTGGCGCTGTTATCGCTAACGGTACTGTTCTCACTGCCGGCCCCACCGGCGTCAACCTTCCCGCAACAGCTGGGCCCGGTGCCTCAACAACAGCCGCTTCAGTAAATTCCGGCTCGGGTCAAAGCAGCAACAACCGCAGCATTATTATCGGTGCCGTCGTTGCAGCCATCACTGCAGCCCTGATTCTTGGAAGTATTGCCGTCTTTATCTTTTCCAGACATCGGAAGAGGAACGCTGCCAATGCTAGAGGATACCAATCTGCCTCAGCAGCGTTAGACCCTCCACCGAAAAAGAAGGGACTCTTTTCACGGAAAAGAGATAGAAGTGACACTCAGAGCAGCAATTCATCTAGACTCAATCGATCACCCAGTTACATCCCTTACAATGCTACAGCGTCTGCTGAAAACACTGGAAAGTCGCAATCGTACATTGACAGAAGCTTGCCACCGAGCACCCAGACAAACAACGCTCCATACTTCCCTTCGGAACAGCCACAAGGATCGTTGTTCTCGGGTCTCCTTAACGACCAGAGCTTCAATGAGAGAGGTGTGGAAAACCGAAGGTCATCGCTTCAACCATCGCCTGTACTCAACGACCCTAGAATGTCGCAAGCACCTTCAGAAATGGGAAACAGGTCCGCATACACCTCATCCGCCCTTTACTCTGTCAATGGGTCAGCATCCAATAATGGGATGTTTAAAATGCAAGTCATATATGATTACACTGCAGCCATGCCTGACGAATTGAGTTTGGAGCCTGGCGATATCCGTGAGTAGACCGTCTCCCCTTTTGCTAGCCCATGTGCCTAAATTCTAAACTACTTATTTTTTAGTAACTGTTACTGCTTTGTTCGATGATGGATGGGGCCATGGTATCCTTGGTGAGAACCGTGGCGCATTCCCTCTCGCCTGCGTAGCACCCCTCGATAACAGCATCCCAGGCGGTTCCAAAGACGCACGGCTGTCTATCTTAAATAGACGAAGCAGCCTTTACTCCACAGCGAACGCGAATCGACCTGGAGGCAATGGTGGCGGGCTTTGAGCTGTTCGTTTGTGATATCTTTTTAGAATGGTGTTCTCTGTGATGTTTTTATAAAACCCCCTTCCCCCAACAAACTCCTTTCTTGTATTCACAAAGCTATCGTCATTCCCCGCAATCCCACACCTTGATACCGTTCGCGATCAAAACACGATTACACTTTTATGACCACGTCTTTTTTACCTTTTATTCAGTTTACCTTTGCTTTTCAGCAAGACATCTCTATCTCGTTTGAGATGTTGACATAACCCACAAGTTCTTTCTCTTAATCTCTTTCTCGGTTTCGCCACGCACTCTACCTTATCGTCCCGCACTTTTTTCATTCACCTTTTTTTTTAACCATTATAGTCAAATATAGATCTTAGTCCGACCCACATTGGCCATTTTAAAAAGTATTCAGGAACCCTGTGTATTCTTTCACTATCCCGTTGCTAGACATTATACAGATCAACTCCATATTTTTTACCTTTTGCTACTCTTGTATACTCCATCAACCTTAAAAAGTGATTGTATATGATGTTGCCCCACATCAATGGAAGTGAATCCGACTGAGACCAAATTAGATCGACTTAAACCATATTTATTCAAATATCTCGGCGTCACGATTTCTCCTCACCAACACTTAAGCCATATTTATTCAAATGACTCGACGTCATATCGATTCCCCAATTTTCTCCTCACCAACACTCTCCACCATAACCTATCCGTTCTTCTTACACTCTATACATCTGAAGTTTTACAAGCCCACGTTACGTCCACGGTCAATAGATAAGTTTATTCCCACTCAATGTTGCGACGCAGATGGCCTCGACTCCGCCAACTCCTTCAACTTGCTCTCAACCTCCGCCTCACTCAATCCCTCCAATGCAACCTTCCGTTCGACCCCAAAATCTATTCCACACATCAGCAATCAAACACCTTGTCTAATCAGAGATTTCTTACCGTAACGTCCGAATGCTCTTGCCTCCACAAACGCCGCCTCGCGGATCAGGATGGGTAGGTTGGGGGTTTGCCTTACGAAGTTCGGGGTATTGCGGTTAATAAAATCCCTGTAGATGTGTAAGAAAGGACGAAAATTAATGCAAAGGGGCAGCACCTTGCTCCTTGGCTGCCAGGCTTTGTTTGGCTGACGTGGATGCGGAGCTCACGGAGGTTGTTGGAAAGACGGGGATCCAGGCAGCACTCATTGCAGTGGACGGATGGCAGAGGGGTTGGTTGAAAATTTGCTTTTTTCTTTGAAGTTGGTCAATGCGCGATGAGACCATGACACGAGGCATCCTACTTAGTCGCCATACTTTCCACTCTAGCTTAGATGCACATGGGTAATATATTTCTATTAATGATCCAAATTCGGGGTAATAGCTACACGCGCGCAGGAACAGAATAGTCAAAACTCCCTATCTCATATCCGTCACACGTACTTAGACGTAAATAACCACAGACAGAGCAACATTCTCAACCAGATCAATATGTATGGACTCTATCTTGAGACGTCTCATGCTTTCCCCGCAAACCAAGATGCCGACGTCTTCGGACTTGTCGCACCCTTATCCCCGCCCCTCGCCCCAGCCTCCAACATCTTGATCCTCGCCTCAAGACACTCGATCCTCTTCCCCGCATCTCCAACAAACTCCTCATGCTTTACCATCGTCTCCTTCACAGCCTTTTCCAAATCCACCATATGGTACGCTATTCAACATCAATAACAATATCCTTATACTCTTTATAAAACCATACCTAACGCCAACGATACCCCTGATAACGACAGCATGCCCAATCCCACAATGAAGCTCGGGTTGTTGTCTTTTACAGATGGTTTTGGAGCAGGTTTAATGCTCTGAGCAATGGTTGTGGTGAACCGCCGAAGAAGCATTGCAGTTTGATGGTTTTTCGCCCGTGTGTGACGTTAACGACGCTGACATGGACCCAAAGCAAAAGTACGGAATGCTGACATCTCCAACTCCTCCAAAGCCTATTGCACCTCAAAAACCCACCGTCAAGGGAGTGATCCCGAAGACGAAACCTATCGTAACAGCTGCATTCCCACGTCCTCGCGATGTGAGACGGATGGTGATGGAGGAACTCGGGGAACGAGTCATTGTCAGCGGAAAGAGCGTTGCAGCAGTGTCAAGAGAGTTGTTGAGGTCTCGTTCGATGGATTTCGAGTGGAGTCTGGATTCAGTGTCGGAAGTGAGACGAAGGTCGACTACGACAGGGCCTGATGAGTGTGATGATGAGAGGATGAGAAAGATGTTTCCGGAGGAGATTTGGGCGGATGTATGGAGGAAGGAGGTATGGGCACTTCATAGTTTTGTGTTAAAACTATGTAGGGTATGTCGTCGCTTTGCCGGAAACGGCCGGAGGGGATATCAGCGGTTCCGTCTTGGTTTTCGTTTCGGACAGAGGATGGGGAGAGACAGAATGAGGATGATGATGTTGGAGAATATGATGCTTCGTCGGATGGGGGGACCGATACTTCTGGAGATGAGGAAAGGGGTACGCCGAATCCATGAATTTCTTTCTGACGCGAACATAGCAGATGCACCAAGATTACGGCTTCCCAAGCAACACAAAAAATCCGTCCTGCCAGAACCTCCGCCATTACGCACTGTTGAGGAAAAGATTGTGGAGGCAATATGGTAACCAGCTCTATTGTTTACGATGCAAACACCACGTCTTACTTTTCCTCTTTAATCAGGCCTGACGGGTTTTCTCCGGCAATTGAGCCGCCGTCTCTCACAGCCCCTCCACCAACACATGCAGAACCCTTCTGGTCCCAAAAACCCGGTTCGTCTTCCCCCAAAGCCTCCACCTAACACTCTTAGAACCTCGAAAATTCCACGCTCTATTCACTCCCTATACCGTCTTTAACAACGGTCCCATACCCACTGACCACACCGACCCCCCTGCTCTTGACTTTGAATCCCGCTTTGAAAGCGGTAACCTTACCACAGCGATCCGTGTAGGCCCAACACGGTATGAGCTTTACTTGAGGAGAGATTCAAGCACAAAGGGACATACGCAGTGGTATTTCTTCAGGCTGAAGGGGATGGTGGAGGGATGTCAGTATCGGTTTGAGATAGTGAATTTGATGAAACCAAAGAGTTTGTATGGTCGGGGTTTGAGGCCTTTGGTGTATTCGGAAAGGGTTGCAGAGGAAAAAGGTAATAGTTTTATCAATGTCATATGCCGTATGCTAATTGCTCTAAGGAATTGGGTGGCATAGATCCGGCACCAATATCGACTACTACAAAACTCCATCCACAACCACCGACGATCACCCGTCCCACACCCTCACCTTCACACTCACAACTCCCCACCCCAACGATACAATCTACCTCTCCCACTGCTATCCCTACAGCTACACCCATCTCCAGCGCGACCTTTATTTCCTTAAACTTGATCCCCTCCGGCCCCCTATCTCCGTCACACTGTTATCGGCAAAACTGTCGCCGGAAATCATATTGATATGGTGTCGATCACAGCTACGGCGAAAACCCCCAGAGAATTAGAAGAGCGCAGGGGTGTGATTGTGACGGCAAGGTGTCATCCGGGGGAGAGTAATGCGTCGTTTGTGGTGAAAGGGTTAATGTGGTTTTTGACGGGGGGAAGTAGGGAGGCTAGGGAGATTAGGAGAGGTTTGTTGTGAAGGTTGTACCTATGATCAATCCGGATGGAGTGATTATAGGAAATGTAACTATCTCCCTTATTTTTGTGTGTTTTTATTGGCTTGAATATTTACGCGTTCCTTTTTTTTCTCACAGTATCGCTGCAACCTACTCGGTTACGATCTTAATCGCCACTGGCGTAAACCCGCGGCATGGTCTTTAGCTAATACCCCTGAAATCCACTCACTAAAATCAATGATCTCACGCACCTCAACCGCCCGAAACATCCTCCTCTTCTGCGATATTCACGGTCACAACCGCAAACACGGCATCTTCATATATGGTTGCCCGGTCGTCCCCTTCACACCTACCCGTCCATCTCACAGTCCTCTCGCTCAACCTCTCCCCACCCAGACCTCTACCGCGAACGCATTTTCCCCTTACTCCTCTCCCGCTTAACGCCTATATTTCATTTCCGTTCCTGTCAATTTAAGATGCAGAAATCGAAAGAAGGCACGGGTCGTATCACTGTTCGGAAAGAGTTTAACGTGATGGACAGTTTCACGCTTGAGGCAAGTTCTGCGGAGATTCGGAGAGGGGACATTTCAGGGTAAGGGATCTAGAAGAAATGGGTGAGGAGGTTGGGAAGGCGATTTGGAGGTATTTATGTGGCGAGGGTTGTGAGGAGGTTAGGAGGGAAATTATGGAGGGATTGGGCAGGGGGGAGAGAGAACTGTTGCCGGATTTGAGGTAGAATTTGGCTCCATCGTTTATTTCTATTTTTAAATACTAAATGACTGGTTTTCATTTGACAAAACAGTGAATCGGAAACGACATCCGACGATGAAATGCTCCGTATCAAAGTTGTAAAAAAGAAGGTAAAGAAAAAGAAGGATTGTGGATGTTGCACGGCAGATGGCTGTTTCGCAGACGAATGGGAGTGCTTCTGTCCATGGTTCAAGACCAGCGTCAGCTACTGGATCTAGATCCACATTGATTGAGAGGCAGGCTGTAAGTACTTTCCAGGTTGTTATGGGGGGTAATTGAACTTGTAGCAGCGTACTCAAAAGAACGTGGAACTGAAGCCGAGACTAAGGGTAAATTTAGAGCCGGAAGTAAGAAAAAGACCGCAATCTGCTATGGTAAGTTTTTTTCTTCTTCCAGATATGGTAATGTTCACCAACCCCAGGTAATATAACGCAAACCGTCAAAACCCACCAAATGGCTCCTAATATGAACGCCATCATGCTTGAGCTCGCCGTACGTCTAATGATATATCCATACATTAATACAATTAAAGCCACGTCAAAGCTCTCTTGAAGCCTTGTCACGCCAGAAGCCTTCCATATCCCCAGACGCCCCGTCAACTGGCAATCTACGCCATGCCCGTCACCCATAACACCTCATTCCGTCAACCTGCAATCCGTGTACCAGCTCCATCAAAACCCTCGTCAAAACCACTCACCAGCGACGCATTCGGTCAAGATCGGAATTGGCGAAACCTTCACGGTTACCTATTGTTGAAACGGACGTGTCGGTTGAATCGTTGACGGAATCTATCGCATCGCAAAAGGCGGCGGAAGTGAGATCAAAGACAGAGACAATAGAAGATTTTAGAGAAACTTTTGGTAAATAAAAGTCCTTTATTTTCTGTTTATACTGAGCCTTTTTTTTTTTGTTTTTTTTGCTTTCGGCTTTTTTATCCGTTGAACCAACGCTTTTAGATGGACAGCGTGATGTCACCAAGCTTCTCACATCCATCTCTTATGGTCACCGTCCAATCATTGGCCGCAGATCTCCGTCACGCCATGTAGTGCCTGTGCAGCAGATGGAATATAGCACGGATACACTTGTACACATGTTATTTTCAAAGCCGAGGAAGAAGGCTTATGAGGTGGAGCGCCCTGTGAGAAGAGAAGAGAGAAGGCGGAGAAAGCCTTGGGATACGCAGAGGGTGTTTGAGTTGGAATGAGGAGGTTGACCCAATTCTTTGTGCGATTTTTGATGACACATATTATAATGTATTTACATACAAATAATATTCACCTGATAATAATTAGCTTCGCATTACGCGTACTTTTATCCTTTCTTCAGGAAAACACCTCAACCTATTCAGAGTCCGTATAAAAATGCAGATGGACAGGGTTAGATGTGAACCAAGCGGAACATTTCATCGGCCCCCGTTCGTCCATAGCCACCAGATTAGAGGTGAAAGCCCATCTAGCGCTTTTCCTTATAAAAGGGACCTCATGCCCGCGTCAATCCCCTTTATCGAAGTATAATATATACTTATACTTCACGTTTATTATATTTGAAAGCACTTTGTCATAGAATCCACCAACAATGCAGTCAAACATCATCCTCTCTCTTCTCCTAAATTGTATCGCTATCCTCAGCAGCGCCATACCTTCCGGCCCTCCCCCCAACTGCCAGGATGACCGCGTCTCGGCCGCCGCCAACGCCAACCTTCGCGATTTCCCATGCACTCTTGCCGCCTTCAATTCCGGCTTCACCACGTCAAATGCATGCGAGGCCTGCGATACAAACAACCTTGGTAAGTTTATCGGACCCGCTATCGCTGCGTGTCCGACATCTGAGACGTCGGCTTTGCAGAAGAGGCTGGGCGAGCTTAAGGGAGTCCTTGAAAGGGCCTGTTACCAGTAAACCCCGTCGCCACAACGCGCCTCTCTCTTTTTCTTATATAAAAAACAGTTTTTTGACGTTGATTTGAACGTTTATCTTTTGTAAAAAACTTTCGACCAGAAATAAAACAAGAAATACCATGATTTTGTGGTCAATGCATATATTAATTCTAGCTCATATTAGCGTTATTAAATAATTAATAACTTATGTAAAATATAAAGAGTAACCGACGGTAAAAGTAATCAACTCTTAACAGTTTTAACCCCATAACAACGCCAATATCCTTTCCCTCTTTTTCGGCTCATCAACCAACATATGTACAAGATTAGAATTGAGGACCGCCTGTGCAGCCTCCACTTTTACCTCCTCCCCCGCAACCTTTGAATTCTCTAATAAAAACTCCACCATACTAACATGCCCAAATTGGCGGCATTCCCACAAGCCAAAAACAAAACACTTTGATCCGCCGATATGGCAGAACGACTCATCGCCCCACTCCAACATCTCCACTTTCCCATAAATGGCACATCCGGTGATAAATTCACTGTCTAAAGTGTACCTTTGAAACTCGAGGAGAAGCTCAACGGGTTCAATATGACTCCGGCGAAGGATTCTTGGAGAATATTTACAGTGTCGATGTTGACTTCGTTTTCAAGAAAAAGCGGAGGATGGAGATGGAGTTATAGCGGGGAACAAGGTCTGCAGATTTGTCGATATCGAAGCGTGTAGGATCTGTGATGGTTTCGAGTTGTGGGTAACAGACGTTGCAAAAATGGGAGATCGTCGACAATGTATATCCAAGAGAACGTGTCTCTCGGTGCTTTGGCAAGCTTGAGGTCGTATATGTCAAAGGCAGAGATCAGTGCTCTTGAAATGGCTACTGCATTGGGTGAAAGACGGTCAAAAGATTTGGTAGGCGTCCCTATTACTCTAGACTTAAAAGGGCAGTTGGAAGGATCCGTAAACATTTCTAAGGACACCATTGGTGCTCTCTGTCCCAAGATTATCATGGCCGTGTAGTAATATATGTTCAGATGGCTCCAGTTAATGGATTGAACCTGTCGCATGTACAAAGGTATGGCTGCAGATCGGGTGGCGACATCATGAAGGCTTGGATGTCGATTGGGATATCCAGAAAAGTCAGAGGTTCGCATCAGCGAAACTGTGGGTGCTAACGATGCTAGTGATGATGGAGTGGGATTGACGGCACAACCTGCGGAGACGAAACACTTCGTGTGGGGTGGAGAGGTGAGAGGCATTTCTCGATAAGCTCAGTTGCAAGGGTGAGCAACATGATTTTTTAAAGAAATGGTTCGAACACCCACAGATTGCAAGGACCCAAACTTCCTCTGACTATTTACCTGTTGCATCGACGTTTGGCATAATTAGTCGATCAAGGCTCCCAGTCCCAGCTCATGCTTGACCACCATACTTAACCACCTATTTATTCACTCATTTCTATATACAATACCCACATTCCGCGGCTCGACCACTGAGTGAACCACCTCTTCGCATGGATTTTCTCCCTTATGGTTAAGTTTCGTTATGGGGAGAGTCACCTGCAGCATAAGAGGCACAAAGTATACGCGTTGATTAATCGGCATATGACCTTCACGCCTCCTTAGCAGCCCCACCTCATCGCATATAAAGCACCACTACCCTTCTGCATTTTCCATTGTTTCTCTACATACCCTTCATTTCTCCACATACCCTCCACCAGCAAGATCCATCGTTTTTGCTACTGTTCATTCTTAGACCAAAACCTTATTATAAACCCCCGTCCTTTCCACTTCTTTCTGCATGATGTAGTCCCCCATCTTAGTTGACCTCTCCCAGCTCAATTCGTCTCCTTGTTAGTCGCGTGAAGTCATGGGTGAGATTTTCTCATTTGGTCATTAAATATCTGTTCCTCATCCTTTCGTGCAGTCACTTCGCATACAGGGCAAGCCTTCGTTCAAGTGTTCTATTTACCAGACCATCTGATTATCCACGCCTTCCATCCAGCATTATCATATTCGCCTTCGATCAGAGTTCTTCATCATGTCGCATCCACCATTTTTATGTCAAGAGATAGCAAGAGCATCCAATGAGCAGAGTACTTTCATCGATTCTTTCCTTCAGGCTCATCCCTACACGTCATTCTATAATAATTTCTGCTACACCAGTTGAGTAATTGAATTGTTCTTTCTGACACAATTCTTCCTATTTCACTGATGACAGCTGTCTGGCATGCTAACCAGTTCCATCTAGCTTTATCACAAGTGGTATCATCAAGTTCTTATATATGTCATTGTTTCTTTGGAAAATTTTGTTTATCGAACTACCGGACGTATTCAAGACTATACGCTTTCGCGATTATCGGCTTACGATGAGACTGCCAAGATTACAGCATAGCACATATTCATACAGTACCGAATTTGTCGCGACTTGCGGTGGTGGTTGAAGTCTGGACATTTGGGAAGTGTCTCTTCCGTTACCCTCGGGAATTATAATTGTTCTGACATGTGCTTAGCCACTGAGTTCACCACGTTTAACACGGTCTTTTCGCGTAATTATGGTGAGTTATTTTTAACCTTAAATGAGACTGAGCAGTTCCCACACATCCAAACAGGGTCGGTTCGACGTCGACCTTCGACGTCGAGCCTGGATTTTTCGGTCGTTTCAAGGAGTGTTTATATTGCATTGCACAAGGTTTAGGGAAGTGGAGGGAAGTGGGGAAAGTACTTTCCAAGAGATGATGGCTTTGATAAGGAGAATGAT
This sequence comes from Chytridium lagenaria, assembly GCA_025449115.1. Taxonomy (NCBI): domain Eukaryota; kingdom Fungi; phylum Chytridiomycota; class Chytridiomycetes; order Chytridiales; family Chytridiaceae; genus Chytridium; species Chytridium lagenaria. Next base: position 65,697 of record JAHLKC010000019.1, on the reverse strand, counting down.
ATTGCTGGAAGATGGGTTATAATGAGGAAGTAAATGAGGTTTTGATAATGGGTTGTTCGACTATTTACGTGCAGGAAGAAATTGGATGGGAAAAGTTTGACATTGTTTATCATGTTGTCTAATGCAGAAGATATATAAAGTTTAATAATGTCATGATTTATACGATATTGCATTTTTGTGTTTCGTATGAAAAAAGAGGAAGAGGTGTCTTAGGCAATGTGACTTTTCTTGCCAACCGCCGATCATCAGCCCCGTTCTATCTTCAAATGAGCATTGAAATGAGCATTCAGAGTTTCTCATCTTCAACTGCTCCATCTGTTGTAATTTCATAGGTTCCAACGTATCGCTCGTGGATGTCGGCAAGGTCTTTGATACTTTCAGCTTGGGTTTGTTTTGGATGATGGGTCCATCATTTAGTTTCCCAAGCATTCAAAAATTAACTCATCAGAGTCCGCTGTTATTCGACAAACTCATTCTACATTCTTGCAATCACCATTTGTGTTGATCAGCTCTTGCTGCAACGGATCGCATTTCTCATTCTTGTGCCCTACACTCGAGGAACCATCTCCTAAGCTTTCAATTGCTTTCGGCAACATACCAGCATGCTTCGCGTTGTTGCGTATGGGCAACTGCCCGCCTTAATGCTGTCGCCATAAACCCCGCGCATAATCATGTCCGCAACGCCTCGGTCCTTCGGGCGGTTCATGGCAACCACCTCCAACGGTATCTTCCTCTACTTATCAACCCTCATCATCCTAACCACGCACACAGATTCCTGGAAGACTTCCATACACAAAGTCACTGGCCTCCGCTCCGAACGCACCGACCTCATCCGCAACCCGTCCCAGCCGTCTGTTACGAGGATGCCATCCGTAACGAAGGCGGCACGCGAATCACTACCAGCGGGACGCTCGCCGCTTACTCGGGTCTCAAGACGGGTCGAAGTCCATCTGATAAACGTATTGTGAGGGAGGATAGACATAAGGATAATGTTTGGTGGGGACCAGTGAATGTGGAGCTGTCAGAGGAATCGTTTGCTGCGAATAGACAGAGGGCGATGGATTATCTTGGGACTAAAGACCGTCTATGTAGGCCTTCCTGCTCATATTGATGAGTCATACTGACTTGACCCTACCTACAGACATCATTGATGCGTTTGCTGGCTGGGATCCTCTCCATCGTCTCAAGATCCGCGTTGTCTGCTCCCGCGCTTACCATGCCCTGTTTATGACCAACATGTTGATTCGGCCAACTCCTGAAGAGCTCAAGAACTTTTGGGGAACCCGACTTTACCATTTACAATGCTGGGCAGTTTCCGGCGAATGTGATGACAAAGGGGGTAACTTCCCCAACATCGGTAGCATTGTCGTTTGAGAAGAAGGAGTTTGTGATTCTGGGAACGGAATAGTGGTGTATTGACTTTGGTTTTAATGGCGGTGTCGAACTTGTATTAATACGTGGTTTTTTTCTTCTAGTGCTGGTGAAATGAAGAAAGGGTGAGTTGTTTACTTATGCGGATGAGACCTTTTATGTGTGATTTATCTAACAATAGGCTCTCAATACAGAGTCTTTCACCGTTATGCATTACCTCATGCCCTTGAAGGGTGTTCTATCTCTTCACGCATCCGCAAACGAAGGTTTCAAAAAGAAAGATGTACGTTTCCAACCACATCCCCAAATCTAACATCTCCAAGGTCTCCCTCTTCTTCGGTCTTTCCGGTACCGGCAAGACCACTCTCTCGGCTGACCCCACCGTGCTCTCATCGGCGACGAACGAGCACTGTTGGTCCGACGAGGGTGTTTTTAATATTGAAGGAGTAAGCCCCTCCATCACACCTCCCCACAAGTTTTATCGCTTTTCTAATTGTTAATACCTTGTTAAACAGGGTTGCTACGCTAAAGCCATTGATCTGTCGTATGAGAAGGAACCTGAGATTTTCTCGGCGATTCGTTTTGGATCGATTTTGGAGAATGTGATATTGGATGAGAATGGCGTGGTGGATTATCATAGTAAGAAGATCACAGAGAACACGCGGGTAAGGGCATGTTTTCTCCATCATTACTTTTCTCAATACCTCTTTATGGGGGAACTGATTCGTCTTCCTTTTCCGCGCATTTAAAACTATGAATAGTGCTTCCTACCCTATTGGTGAGTTCAATCCCTTCTCTTAAATTAATGGCGAGTTAACTTCGTGATTAGAGTATATCCCGAACGCCAAGATCCCTTGCGTCGGCGGCCACCCCGAAAACATCATTCTCCTCACCTGCGACGCCTTTGGAGTCCTCCCTCCCGTCTCCAAGCTCACTCCCGAACAATCCATGTACCATTTCATCTCTGGCTACACCGCAAAGGTACAAAATCCGCTCTCTCTTCCCTTCCTCTTTTAATAACCTTTTAATCATTAGATTGCTGGAACCGAAGAAGGCGTGACAGAACCGCAAGCCACGTTTTCGGCGTGTTTCGGTCAACCGTTTTTGGTGTGGCATCCCATCAAGTATGCAGAGATGCTTGCGGAGAAGATGAAGGCGCATAAAGCGAATGTATGGCTTATCAACACGGGTTGGACGGGTGGGAAATACGGAGTTGGATCTCGTATTAACTTGAAGTATTCACGTGCCATCATTGACGCTGTAAGCAATCCCCCCCCCACCTCTTTTTTTCTCGTCTCCACACCGACTAACCCCGAATCTTTTTTAGATTCATGACGGAACACTTGAAAAAAGCATCCAGAAGAACCCTGGAACGTTCCCCGTGTTCAATCTGACGATCCCGCAGGGGGGTATTGAGGGTGTGCCGGATAAGATTTTGAACCCGGCCAAAGCTTGGTCGTCTGAGACAGAGTTTAAGGCGGAGGTGAAGAAGTTGGCGGATTTGTTTATCTCGAATTTCGCAAAGTTTCAAGATGGGAAGGGGGCCAAGGACCTTGTAAAGTAAGTGGAGAATTGATTTGAAGGTGTGAAGTGGAGTTAATCGTTTGTTTTTTTTAGGGCCGGGCCAACCCTTTAAAGCGGGAGAGCTATGGATAAGGATGTCATTTTATTATTATTTTCATGGAAGTGTAGACCTTTATTTTTTTCGGGGTGTGGTGGCGACTATAATTTTTTCTTCTCGTGTTTTTGTTCTTCAGCCTGCGACCACGTATGAAAATATATATCGAGTTTGCAAGATTATTTTTTTTTATTGAAGAGAGTAGTTGGGAGTAGTGGACGGGACTAAGATATTGATATTTCAAGACCTTCAGAGTTTTCTATTCTAATAAGAACGACACTGCTGTTAGATCACTTTTGTGTATGGCGGAATGTGCATTAAAATATATTTCATAACAACACACACACAAATGAGATACATCGCTTATTTATTTTGTTATATATCAATATCATTTCTCTTTCCCTTGAACCACGACCGCTCTTCATCTTCATCTTGATACTACTAATCCCAGCCGATAAACTCGCCCGACCATCCCATTCTTCCCCTCCCATTTTCCTTCACCGGTTAGAGCTGTCACCACACTCAACACCACATACCTCTCCACATCTTTCCCCCTCCCTCCTCACCGCTAAACCTCCTAATAAAACACATCACTGTCCGCTCACCAAAAAACCACATCACCTGATCACATTCCGATAAGCACCGTCCGCTCTTTAACCGTGTCATCCGGGCTCAACGTCACGCTCAACGTTGAGCCCAATTAAATGAAGGGTGTGGGAATTGCTTAGTCTCACGATTTAAAATTTAAAAAAACTCACTATGACGGCGGGAAGGTGCGCGGTGGAGGGTGGGAAGCGATAAAGGAGGTGAGATGTGTCACAAAGGAGTACTTCCCCGATATGCGCCAGCGCCGCCCGAAAGAACTGTTCACTCGCGACCACTTTAACGTTCTTAATGCTTCAATCGCCTTGCTGTCGAATTCAGTATAATAGGCACAAACTGTCGTGTATGGCTGAAAAAAATGACAACGGTTTCCATCTTGCTGTAGCACCGCACAAATCGCCGTGAGGAGATGAAAAGGGTTCAACGGAGATGTCTTGCTGTAGAGCCATTAACAAAGACTTTTGGCACAAACTGTGTATGCGTTTGAAGCGGGGTGGTTGAACGTGGAATACGTGTCTTGCTGTGGAAGTTAACGATGTGGGCACAAACTGTTGACGTGGACTTGAAGCGTGATGGCTGTAACGTGCTACGAATCTTTGTCTTGCTGTAGAACTAGGGATTAACGATATAGGCACAAACTGTTGACTTGGGATTGAAGCGTGATGGCTGCAACGTGGAACGAATCTTTATCTTGCTGTAGAACTGGCGTTAACGGTATGGACACAAACTGTTGACTTGACGGATGGCTAAACGATGTAGGATGGACGAACGTGGAGCATTGTTTCGTGTTGCTGTAGAACCGGGGATGAAAGGACGACAGGCACAAAACTGTTGGCGCGCCATCAGGGCTATGCGGTTGGAATGATCAAGGACCTGGAGCTGGTGGCGTTCGGTTGAGACGTTGGGGGACGACGCGATGTTTAGGGGGAGGAAAGTAATATGGTGAGATGTTTTCGGATGTGGAGGGGGATGAAAGGGGAATGTACACTCACGATGGATTGCTGTGTTCGAGACGTGAATATAATCAATTCCGGACGTGATAAGGATATCAAGAAGAGGCTGTACAGATATGAGAGGAGGAAGGATGAATCGGACAGTCAAATCTGGTAGGGGTATGGTGTTAAACGAAGACACGAAGAAAGACATGGTGATCCTCACCTTTTTATAATCATGGAACACCGCATCCAATCCATCGGGAAGTGATGCTTCTTACAGGGACGGACGGGCATGGAACGGCATGTGGCCTGAACGTTGTTAACGATTGAATGAAATACATGGGGAGTATTTTGTAAGGTAAAACTTTGAAGTAATGGTGATGGGAAAGTCAAAGGTCTTTTATATGTGAGAAAGTGGCGCTGCTATAAATAGGATGGAGGCGTTTTTTGGGGAGTTTCCAATCACATGTTGTTTTTTTGGGGACGCTTAATTGTGCCTCTTGTTAAATTGAAGGAAAGTGTTTCAGAGGACGGCCGAGTGACTTTTTGGAAGTTGTTCAAACTGAGGTGGTTGAACGTCAGGTTGACGCGAACATTGTAAAGCTGGAAAGTACGGAACTTCCGCACCATAAGCACATAAACACCAACAAAGAATAAAAAAAGCCTGAATTCATTCATTAAAATGAGATCTTTAATCAACAAGAATTTATTACAATGTGGAAAACGACGATATTATAGAAGATATTGGTATTGAAAACAAGTAACCCCATCAACGGGGAACACCCGTCATCTTGGGCTTGCGTTGCTTGCGCTGCTTGCGTTGGTTGCGTTGCTGGTGATGGAAAAAGTATACAATCACAGATTCCCGTTCAGCCTTGCCGCCCAATGATTCTGAACCTGCTCCTTCTTGAACCGAATGCAAAGGTCTTGATCGTACGCCATTTTCTTTGTAGCAACGTAAGCGCCGAAACCGAGCCAGTGAGCATCATGCCTGCGAGGGGTAGACTTCGATGGGCATGGTGCGGATGGCGTGGATGAGAGGCATGGTTGTGGATGAGAAGTGTGTTGGTAAGAGGTTTAAGAGTTGGGTTGTTGGTTGGTGGTTGTTGATGATGGTGAGTGATGATGCCTGGGGAGGATGGTTATTTTATAGGTGATGGATGAGAATGAGATCGTATATGGAGGTGTGGGCGTCATTTGTAAGAGTCATCCTTTGCATGATGGTGAGCGAGTCATCACAATCCATTCGATAATAGTGTGATGAGTGAGTTGTCACATACCACCTACTTGTGTAACATGAGTCAGACAAGCATCGTGTGAGTCAATGGAGCCTTTATCGCCATGAAGCCCTAAATAAATGTCATAAATATATCCTATAAAAAATAGATACCAAAATAGGCTATTCAACAACATTAACATGAAATTCCACTGAATATAATATTTTGCATGCTGATTGAAATAAGAAAAATAATAAACAAATGCCTCAAGAACATAAAAATAAACAAGAAAATAAAGATAATCATTGCAACTCCCAAACACCCACCCCCATAATAATACATGTATATCTAAAACACCTTCCCTCTGTATGCGGTTATATGCGAAACAAAAAAAACAAAAACCTTCTCCAAAACGCCAAAAAGTAAACATCAACCAGAAAGGAAAAAGATACGCGTTGGAAGAACAAAAAATACATAGAAAAAAATAGTAAAAGGGAGCTACAGGGGAGAGGAAGAGATGTGTTGACTTCACTCACACCCCTGACTCTTTTTATGCCTCTGCAACGCATCACTCCTCGAAAAAGCCACCCCACATCCACACACATAAGTTTCATCCCCTCATGCGTAAACTCATGTCTCTTCAAATCCTGTTTCCTCTGAAACGTCTTTCCACAACTCTCACATCCAAACGGTCGACCAATCCCATGGAGTTTAGCATGCGCCCGCATCCCCCCCAACGTTTTATACACGTTGCCACAGGTGCAGCGGTAGGATCCGTCTTGGTCACGGGTGGTTGAGGTGGAGGCGTGGTGGTGGTGACGACGTTGTTCAGAGAGGTGGAAGGAAGAGGGGCGGGAGTGTCGGAGGGATCGGAATCTTCGTACTCTGAGGCTGAAGAGTAGGAGGATGCAGAGACCACTGAGGCGCGGCGGGCGCGGGAGGCTACGGGGCGGGTGGACGGCGGGTGGGAGGGGAGGGGTGGAGGTTGGACAATGATGGGGGCTGTGGTGTGACGGGAGAAAAGGACTCGACGGCGGAAAACATGGAAGGGGTAGGGATAGATTCAGCGGATGATTCTACAGCAGGTGAAATGGCTTTGAAGAATGGGACGGTTGATGCTTCAAGTAATGAAGTTGGGAACACCCTCATCGTCTGCATGGATGGAAACATGCTCGCTGTCGTCTCAACCTTGTCCTCCCCCTTATCCAACCTCGGCCTCACATTCCTCCCACCAAACAGCTTGTCGGCAGTAATCTCCTCCTCCTCGTCATCCTCCTCAGCCTCCGAATCAAACAACGACGACTCTCCATCAGCCTCATGGCCGTCCTCCTCCTCTTCCTCGTCCTCGCTCTCTCGAAGTCTCTTGAACGGGTTGGGCGAAAACATGGGAACCGCCTTGACCGCCGTGACGTGCAGGTTCAATAGCTGAGAGTGTCACGGTAGGAGGTTCCGGCAACCTCGCCGCAGCAACCTTTGAGGGGTTGCTCATGGGCGCAGCGGTGTGAACAGGTGCTTGGACGGCGGGTGTGCCAAAAAAATTGACGGGCGAGGGTTCGTAGGAGGTTGGGAAGAGAGGAGCATCAGAAAAGGTTTGGAGGTTGGCTGCGGCGGCGTTGGCGGCGATGGTGCGTTGGAGGATTTGGATGAGTTCAATGCGTTCTTGGACAGAGAGATGAGGAAGGGAGGGAGTGGTGGAGGCAAAGTCGAGGGAGGTGGCAAAGTCGGGAAGAGGCGGGATGATTGACTGTGCCCGGTTGCTCCCGGAAGAATGTTGCTCTTGTTGCTGCGGGTGGGTGACATTCATATTATTTCTCGAGACAGAAGGGAACGGGCCAAATGCATTAAAGTTTGCAGCAGCGTCCAGATATGATGGGAAGGGATTTGGAGTGTTGGTGTTGTTGGTGTTATTGTTGTTGTTGGTGTGGAGCGAGTCAAAGAGATGCGTCTCGCCGGATACCCTTCCACCAAGCAATCTGTCCAATGAATTTGCAGGGGCACAGTTTTCGAATTCTTTTGGCGAAGGGAACCAATTTTCAAGGGGGTCAGTCCCTGTGGAAGGGGCATCGCCGAAAAAGAGTTCAGAGTCATCCATGGTAGAGGGGCGGGAGAGAAGGTGGAGATGGCAGAGAGGGCGGGGGTAACAACTCCGAGTTGTTGTTGCTGCTGCTGAGAGAACGGGTCGAGCAAGGTTTGCATGTACTGTGCCATGTCGCTGCTGTAAGCATCCATCATCCGTGCGCTAAGCTGCTGCTGCTGCTGCTGCTGCTTCTTTGCAAGCAAGTCATTCATGATGGAAGCAGTGCTCCTCTCCTTTTGGGCTGTATTTGTTGCAGATGGATGGAACATGATATTGTTGTTGTTGAACGACGTGGCCAGAGATGTGGGTTGTGAGAGGTCAAAGGCGTTGAGTGGTAGGTAAGGAGGTCCCTCGTTGTTGTTCATTCAGTTCAAATAAAGTGAGTGAGTGAGAGAGTGTTGTTTGGTTGATGGTGATGTGCTGATGATGAGAGTTGAGAAGAGTTTTTGCAATGTAAGCTTTTTTCGTTGATGTGATTTGTGATAAACAGGCGGGTGATAAAATAAATAAATAAAAATAAAATGAATTTTGAATGATGAAATGAGATTTGAAATCATGGGGGTTATCAAAGAGAAGAGAGAGAGAAAGAAAGAGAGAGAGAAAGAGAAGGAAAAGGAAATAAAATGGATAATTAATGAATGACTGACTGAATTGTCATCATCAAATGGATATGGGTGGCTGTGCAAAATGTATGAATAAATAGTCCGGTAACTCTTTTTATCCGCATTACAACTGACCAATTAAATCTATTCCTGTAATATACAACCAATCATATTACACCACACTCCCACTTCCGCACTTGTTCACTTTTACTTCCGCACATTCCATTCATTATTTATTATTAATAATAATTCATGACTGAGTGAGTGACGTGGCATTAAAACTCTGAAAGAATAACTCGGGTCACTACTGTCGTCACACACCCCATTAACAACTTTTAAAAGTACCAAACATCCGACATTTACCCAAAGGTATCCTTTCCCTATGCACGCTATGCCCTTCAACATCTCACATCATCTACCGACGCATTTATCATCCATCATCATGCATCACCCTCAACTTCAACGTCTCCCACTAAACCCATTACATACACCACCAGAATAATACTCCAAAAATATTCATCGACCTCTACTCACGCCATGCGTTCACCCCTAACAGTCATGCGGTTTTTCACAAAAAACCTGAAACGCACCCTCAAACCATATGAGACAGCCCAATAATGGGGATAGAAGCAAAGTTGATCATGCCCTTAAATAAACACACACGTGTTAAGGCAAAACACCCATTCCCAGAGCAACCATGGTCATGACTTGATTGCACACATGCAAAGCGCGATCGACCACCACCAAAGCAACGACAAATAAGACGTTAAACCCTTCTACCATTATCGAAAAGCTCACCAAGCATGTTTCTCACAGTCATTATCCTAGATGCTTTCTACTATCTCTGTCTCCCCACCCGACTTTTAAAAAACCCTATTCCGCACATGTCAATCGACGATGACATTTCCCACCGCAAATGTTATCGTGCGTGCATCTGTAAACAAAAAGCTTCCTTTTTACCATTGACCTCCCCACCCCTCACCCTGCTGTATCAACTCAATCTCACGTTTACCCTGCACTTTTAAAACTTTCTCGAACTCCCCAAACCCTTACACAACGTAGTTACGCCCCCCAAAAAAGCAAGCACGTCCATACGAATTAAGTTTTTTATTGACTCTATCCAGCCAAACCTCAAATTTCTCTTCAACAGCGTTCACCGTCCATCTTTAACTACATATGACGGAAAACAACTAAATGTTAAATAGATCATCTATTCAACACCCCACTTTACAATTCAAAAAAAAAAGGTCAAACCTCGAATATATTTCTCTTCACCGCCAGCGCTCACCATCCATCTTTACACTTGACGGGTGGGGGGAAGAGGACCTAAATATGCAATAAAATATCTATTCAACACCTCACTATACAATCCACTAAACAAGGGGATGAGCTTAAACCCCAAATCTCTCTTCACCAGGGTTCACCATCCATCTCTACCCTATACTTGACGGGAAAAAAAAAAGACCTAAACATCAAATATCTTTATTCAATCCCAATGTACAATCAAAAAAAAGGAGGAGCCTGTCAACACGTCTATCAGATAGCGATCACTCGTCCACCCCAAGATTCAGTAACGGTCAAAAATTCAAGTCATACTGGCTGCATGTCGTCTTCACCGATCGTACCATAGAGCATGAATAGCGTATAACCAAAAAAGCGTCACCAACAGTCTCTTCCAAAAAAACAGCATCAGACATATTGAAAGCAGCTTTTCATAAAGATATAATAATTGTATCTAATCAATCCACCATTTTCATAAAAACACCTCTAAAACTCGGAGATAGAAAAACACAAATTCGTAAACTCTTTCTATAAGCATAAAATACACACAAGCAACATACAAACAAAAAAAAGGTAGGCAATAGATTGAATCTCGATAAATCTCGATAATCGAACATGGAATAGGATTGTATAAAACTAGGGGTATACTCCAAACATAACAAAACAAAAAAAAACAGAGAAGGAACCGTCACATCATAAAAAGAAAAGAAAAAGGTATGAAAAGAGAGAGATACGGGGAGGGGAAAGGAGGGTAATTCACCGTCTCTCCAAAAACATCAACAACGAACTCCCCCCCGAACTCCCACTCCCACTTCTCGTCCTCCCACTCCCCACAAAAGTCCCCACAGAAAGCACAGGCGACCCCGTCGTCTCATCCTCCTCATCAAGCCCCTCCCCCATCACATCCATCTCCGGAAGCAACACCCCAGAATTCACAGAAGACCCTCCAGAAGTCGTCACCGATGCCGTGGGTGACCCCGGCACCACCACATCAACCACAACAGGAGGTACCGTAACAACAGGCCGTTGCACCTCAACACATTCGGCCACTCCCTTCTCCCCGAAATCAAATCCATCACTTGCCCCAACAACCCCCTCCGTTCCTCCTCCTCCCTCAACGTCCCACCCTCCTCCATCCACCTCCCCTCCTCCCCTCGCTCCACCAACGTATTCACTTCAGGCGATCCAACCCTCGTCTCCAAAGTATCCTCACTCCCACTCCTCACATGTCCCCGTCTCATCATCAACCGCGCAGGCGTCGGTTGGAAAATATTCAAACTCGCAGGAACCCTCAACCTCGTCATATTCTGATACGACGCCGCCATCACAGGAACCGCAGGCGCTACAACAGGAACATGCGGGAGATGCAACGTCTCAAGACTCACACTCCTCGTATGCATACGTCGCGTCCATGTATTCGTCAACGTCCTCGACACTCCCACCAGATTCGTCAACGTCCCCGCAACATCCCCTTCCCTCCCCTCCTCCCCCATCGTTCCCACTCCATCTCCATCCCCATTCCTCCACGTCATCGGATCCTCATCCTCCCTATGATGATAATGATAATAAGGCCCCTCCGTATCAGGTAACGACCAAGCCAACGTCGAACTAGCCGACCCCGCCTCCGTCGACACACAGAACAAGCTGACCTCCGTCCCCTAACAATCTCCAAATCCAATCCATCCAACGTCATCCCAGAGGCACTCGCCGTATCCTCAGAATAACAGGAACACGAATATCGACATGACGACCCATCTTCAACCGTCAACAACGATCCTTCAACCATCGTCTTTCCTGTAAACGTTCGAACCAACACACCACCACCAGACGGTCCAGCAACGTGTGACCCCACCGACATCGCCAACGACGTCTCCGACCCCCGTTTCCTCACTTCAAAACTCCCCACCCTCCCCTTCCCTTTCCCTCGTCGCTTCGTCTCCCTTTCCAAAGTCGTCACCGTAGAAGCCGTAGGCACGGCACGCTCGTTGGCAAAATAAAATCCTCAACTCCAAGCACATCCATCTCAGAAGGTTGCCACAGATCCTGTATAGCATCCCTCATAATCCCTTCATTCCTCACATCACCCAACTCAGAATCACTCCACCGTCTCTTCACCACAGGCATGGACTGCATCACTCGAGCCACTGCAACAGGTGTCCGAGGGGTCGCAGGAATATGCATTTTACCAGCAATCAAACGCGCCTGAGGGTCCTTCCCGTTCGTCGCAATACCATCATTCCCCTCCCCAAACGGAGACATCATGTTAAAAGGGGACGCGGAATTCACAGCGGTGCTGAACGACGTTAAGGATCGGGGGGAGGATTCCGCATAGATCCGAGTCTGGATGGGGGCGAGGGTCGGGAGTCGATTTAACGTAGCGCTACGTTGAGGTCGGGTCACTTGAATGCGTGGAGCGTGGAGTTTACCACTACGAGTGGGAGAAGAGGGTTTAGCGTCATCACCGACAAGATCCAAAACGTCGATTCCCTGTTTTCGTCGTTGAGTTTGAGCACGACGAGCATAGGTGAGGCCAGCGACCGTGACGACAACGATAGCGAGATAGCGATAACGCTTACAAACGATGGTAGTGAGACTCGTTGAAGCAGTCCAGCAAAGATAGGGCTTGGTGATGTGTTCCCTCCCGTTCCACCTGTATTGACAGGTTGTCCAGCCGGTTCAGGTATAACTGATGGAACACCTGTTAAAAACAATGGCGGGACGACCATCAACACCGTTAGGGGGGTTACCGCCGTTGGTTGGAGCTGGTGGGCCTCCTGCATCGTTTTGGTTAGGATTGAATGGGCCAATGAGAAAGTTGGGTTGGTTTGGGGATTGGTCGCCTGGCTGAGCGACAACGATGGCTGGAATGCCGGTTGTAGCGGCAACGTCTGTTGGAGATATGGAGGATGCGCCTGGATTGGGGGTGGGTGATGTTGGGTTTTCTGGGGTTGGTGTGGTTGTTGCATCTGCGTTAGGGGAGGTGGTGGGATCCACGGCCGAAGAATTTACTTGGTCACCTGGCGGGCCTGTGCCTGGATCGTTATTGGGTGTGGTGGTTGATTCTGGAGGGCCGCCTTCGAAACGACCAGTGGATTCTCCGGTAAATACTTGTCTGGTTGTTGTTCGTCTTCCTACTCCTGGTGGCGGCGTAAACGGTGGTCGGGTTGGGGTAGGACTTGGTGAGGATTCTTCGGAGGGAGTAGGAGAAGGTTCGATGGGAGGGATGGGGTCGGAAGGAATGGGGTCTGATGGGATGGGTTCAGGAGGAATGGGTGGTGGTGGTGCTTCGGCGTCCTGTGGTGCTGGTAATGCCCATGACACAGGCATCCAGCCAAAAGCGAGAAGCATGGCTTTAACGGATATCAACATGCGCCGTAACTTTTTTGGAAGAGCCCATGCAGTGTGTTATTGATGGTGATGATGACGATAATGTGCATGCATACCGTCTTGCAATGAGAGGATGTGATGGTACATGATGAGGATGGTGGCTGGTGATGACTATGCTTGCTGTGAGTAGGTGATGATGATAGTATTGTAGGTAGAGTGGTAGAAGTAGGTAGGGTAGCAGAGTCTCTTCCGAGAGCTTTCTTCTCTTTCTCTTCATCCCTCTCTCTCTCTCTCTCCTCCACTCTCAGACCAACTTTTTCCTTTGTAATCGTTCCACTTTTGCACAGCTTGTATCCTTTTCTTGGTAAACAGTAGTAAGCAAGTATGCAGAGCTCTCCTTTTCTAAACAACAACTCTTTTGCAAGTTTCTTGTAGTAGACTGTGAACTTGGAAAATGAACGTAGAAGTGACGTCTCCAGCGATGCCCCACTCCCTGATCAAACCGTCTCTCTATTTTTTCTCCCTTTTAATTCTTATAATTTCTCACGCAATAATAATAATATGGATATCATAATTGTACCACCACCAACCACTTAATAGGCAAAACAGGCCTCAGAATCAGCGTCACACCAAATACGAAAAGCTATGACATAGCAATTGTACGTCAATTTTTCCTTGTTTAAAAGACAATTTTATTATTCCTTGCTCACATACAAGTTCACAACACACCACTTTCAGGCTGGGGCGCCGTAATAGTATGTATTCGGCCCCTGCTATTTACTATTTATCTTTATTGGAAGGGACAACAGACAAACTTCCAGCCGAAAACACCCTATATGCCCCCAGCACCATCAAAGGGGGCTGGATGAGTACAAAGGGCGGCAAGGTGTTTTCCACATGGAAGACGGGAAGACACCGGGACGCCCCTTAATATTTTACCTTAATTGGTTTTACACTCAAGGGTGAACAACACCCCCCCAAAACAAAGCGGTCGTTCTCCTCAACCCTGATCCCAGCCAACAACATTCAAAAGACGTAAAAAACAATATTACCGTTACGAGTAATGTATGTATTTATTAGTAGATGGATGGAAGGCATCACGCCCCTCGTATCAGTTTCCGTTGCAGTCGAGGAAGGGGATGGCCGTCAGAAAGTAAGCCCCGTTGCTTCAGGGAATCACTGCAGCCAAAAAAAAGAAAAAAAAAACTGAGCCCAAGTCTCATAGAATAAAGGCAGCAATCCACCCCAAAAATCACAACAACCAAAGACATACTCACCCTTTTTCAAAAATTCTGCTACATGGAGTACCTCATCCTCACATGCAGAATGCGCCATCCCACGATAGCTCTTAAACGTCACATCCCTCCCAATCTCCTTCAACCTTTCCGCCGACATTTTCCCCCATGTGTATTCAACAACGTTGTCAGACGTGCCGTGGCCCATAAAGTACGGCGTCCATTGATTCGACGGTTTAGCAATCTAAAGCATTTACGCGTTAAACATGCATAAGGCGTTGGTAGAAAAGGACGCACCTCTCCGGCTTCAGTCGCGAGAGGGAGGTACCCGCTGAGCGCAACGATACCGGCAAGTTTATGGTTGGTGGTGAGACTTGTAAGCAGGGACATGGCGGAACCTTGGGAGAAACCACCAAGGACGATGCGTTTTGAATCAACGCCTGCGTCGATTTCACGCTGGATCAGGGCATCAACTATGCAATGTTTGAGTAAAACACGGTCCCTACTCAAAGTAGTAATGAAAACAAGTAGACAGACTCACTGATCTCTACGGTCTTTAACATGCCCGGTCTATCTTCCTGTCGAGCTGTCTTGTCCAGTGAGATAATATCATACCTTTGTATTTTGTTTAAAGACTATCTCAAGAGAAAAAAAGAGCGGCGAAGGTAGCCTACCATCCAGGCATCCGGAATCCACCATTCAGGGTGATGGGTATTTGAGGTCTAAGACATCATCTCCCAGTTAGTTCGCGCAATCCACAGCCAGCAATACCAAGAAGACGACTTTTACAAAAAAACCCACTCACGCATGCGGGAGAATAAACTTGACATGCGGAAGTCCTAAACTCAACTCTTGCGCAACAGGAAGCCTGCCATTATTCCATAAGCTTTTAAAAACCTATAGCAAAAAAACAACAAACCATCCATGTCCACTATCCCCTAATCCATGTAAAAAGATGACGGTAGCCGTATGACCCGCCGTTGCATTCACGACGACCGATTTGACTTTGTCTGCGGCTGATGATGATACGGGACGATGGTTGAGTGCTGGTGTCGATGGCGAAGGGGTGAGCATGCACAAAAAGTATTTTATGGACTGTTCAACTCAACTGGTTGGTGGTTGGAGAAAGGGTGGAAGGATGACGGTGAGAGCGAGTATGATAAAGGAGAGGAAGAATATGCGGAGGGATGTGAGGATATGTGTCGAGCTAGGAGGTTGGGAGGAGCTGGATGGAGACTTTGGAGGCATGGTGGACAGGAAAAAAGTTGATGGAGACAAACTATTGAAGGGCGTCAATAGATTACTATGTATTGGAGGTCAACACTTCATTGAACGTTTTCAACTCATGGCATTTACGATGCCGCCATGGATTCAGCGGCTGGCAATGTTTATTTTGTTGGGTTCCTCCATCTTTATCGTAAAGAAGAAGCGAGCAGACGGGGAATGAGGAGAACAGCATACCATGGTCATTTTCAAGTCATTAAGGCACTCCTGGGATAGATACGGTGGTTCATCAAGGCATAGGGATATTGTTTACACCTACTCGATCACACGACGGAACGGCTCTCGTCATCTGCTTCTAAAACGGCTCAGCCAAAAGGAGATATGATGAAGTTTATCGGATGCTCTTAAGCTGACCAGCTTTTAAATGAGGGAAATATCGGAGATCATGATAATTAATATTGACTTTGATGTCGAGAATAATTCTTATGTCGATGAGGATATATGAAGAACGATGGTAACTCTTTGAGGTTGGTTTTTTTGCCGCATATTTTATGATCGTCTACATGATGGAATCGTTCCCCCCCATGGATACACGCGTGGCTCTCCAAGTGAAATCATACAAATGAGCCTTCTCTTGCAAATTGGTGTGGAATAGAGAATAATAGTCATATCGAGAAAGCATTGCTTAATTATCGTTCAATTGCAAGATTCATGGAATTTATATGGGTGCATCTGATGAGTACTTTTGCCAACGGTCTATCTCAGACTCGTACCAACTTAAAATAAAGAAAAGGTTTTCCCTTCCTTAGAGCCTCGAATGTATTAAATATACAAAAGACACCCACAATTTACCATTCCGACGGTACAGGTTATCTTCACGCACACAATAATAGTCAAATGATGAGTCATTAGCCAAGATGGCGTTCTTACCTGCAGTCGTGGCTCACGATTCAACTTTACGACAACCACGAGGAAGTGCACTGTTTTATGAACACGAAAACCACGAGGAAGTGCACGGTTTTAAGGTGATAAGCAACGGAGGTTTGACTTTGAGTTTCAGGGGTCAAAGTTTGTTGTTTACAACAAGGTTTGTCAAGACAATTCCGTTAATACCACAGGGCTTCATCAGATCTTCATCAAATAATTGCCCTTAAATAAATAATTACTAGTTGACAAATGACAATAGGTCACTATTTCATCATTGACATTTTTCCTATTTACCCCCCTCGTCAGTGACCGTCATCCCCTCACTCCTTGGATCTCTTTTGCATCCACATCGATAGATAGAACAATAGAAGATACGATATTGTGATCCTATTCAATCAAACTGGTTGAATAAACGTCCGTCTCGATCGCTGTCAGAAAAGACCTCATCTCCAAAGACTACATACAAGGTAAGCCATGCCCGCTTATCAATGATGCCGTGATGCTAAGCTAACTAATAATTGCATGCGCAGGGTAGCAAAGCAACCGGGAAGCTTTACACAGTTTCATATACTCAGCAGCGTATCTCATACATCGCCAAAGCACCTCATTTCAGGGTGAGCCTTTTCCTTCATTTCTTTAGACCAGCTTTCCCTTCCGCCCCAACACCATGATCCTTTTTTGTGACTTTTTCCTTCCGGTGTCTTGTGGAATACAAAAGCGATACAATGACATCTACCTCAGCATACCGGATGTTAATGGATCGGCGGATCTTTGGAAAGCTTTTTTTTTTCTTCACAGTACCGATGGACACTTTACTGTGTTGCTGAGGAGGAAGGAAGGAATTAGTGTTTCATTTTTCAATTTCTTTTTTCATCGGCCCATTTTCCTTTGGGTTTCAAGTTTGTATTACAGAGATTTGTCAGATCTTATTTTTGTTTTTGTATTTCTGCCTGTTTGTACTCCCTTCCTTTTTGATCGTCATTTCTTTTTTTTTTTTCTTTTTCTGTTTTTTTTTTATTTAGTCATCATCAGTATCCCTATCAGTAGCATTTACTGCTGTCCCCTCCCAACTCATAGAGAAGAGCCCTGATCACTTCATCCCATAGTCAACCCATTTTTATTATCTCAAATATCCCATTCTCACTCGTTCGTTATTCCCACGCATACTTAACATCGTTCCATCATCAGGACATCATCACCTTCACACGCATCCATTCCATCGAACGCTATGGCCCCAATGCTCTTTGCTAGACCATCGTCACCATCATCCACCTCGATGGATTCACTCTCATCGTCATCAACATCACCAGCAACAGCAACATCATCTCCGTCAACTCAATCACCATCCATGCAACAATTACAACCACCTTCACCAGCATCACCACAACCCGCAAAAAAGAAACGCTTAACCCTCCAATCCCTCTCCTCCCTCCTCAACAGCAAGAAGCACCAAACTTCCACCACACCCCGTCAAACTCCATCCACTCTCCCCGTGAAATCCTCCAACTCCTTCACACCTCTCACCTTATCCCTCAACAACCCCATCCTTCCACAGCCCCAACCTCCAGCCCCAATCGCATCCGTCGTCGAACCCACCCCAACAGACGACAGCATCCGCCTTCCAAAAACTCCGCCGTCGTCGTTCCTCCTCAGACTCTGGTGAAGAACTCCTCCCAACCAGTCAACATCACCCCCAAACTCTCCCTCCACGTCCCCGCAACCTACAGACAGGCGTTCATCCCTCCGTATTGTCACTACTGGAAGTGACAATGAAGAAGAAGATGACGAGGAAGTGTGGGAAGACTCGGATGATGAGGAATGCGATGACCGGGCATCTCCTGAGACGGACGATTCAAGCGATACCCTTGCCGCACCTGAACGGAACGGTGTCCCCATGATGGTCATGGGGCGACGACGGGCTTACTTTGACCCCATCCAACTCGCCTTTTTGACGTGAGTGCCCATTTTATTGAAACCTTATATCCTTCACTACCGTCTCCCTCCCCACGGCTCTCTTTCCTTGCTGTTCAGTTCCCCACGCTTCTTGCTTCTCCACTGGTTTCAACCCACTTCTCTCCCTCTTTACCCAAATCCACGGGTGCACCAAATTTCGAACCTTAAGGGCATTGGCTTGTGTGACACTTCAAAATACCCCATATCCCAAGCATCATTCCGTTGCTGTCAAAATCCACACCTTTCCAGGATGACAGAACCCACTTTGTCGCCCTTCCCTCGTGGCTTTCCCACACAAAATAGCTCACTTTTCTTTTTTCCTAGGACGTGCAAGCTGAACCAGGAACGCGTCAACCCCATGAATGACACGCGACGTGTCATCCTCATGCAAAATATGTTAAAGGGGATTTATGGATCTTGGGCGGATCTGTTACCCGCAAGTGGAACCACTGCCCCTGCGACCGATGAAGACGAGGAGGAGCTGTCGTCAGAGGAAGAAGAGGATGATTACGAGGACGCTGTATATGAAGGCGACGACAATGTTGATGAACGTAAACCCGACCTTACTGTTGATTTATCGCAATCCCGTCGAGTCGTCGATCAGTTCCTCTCTGCCGTTGATGGCAATGTATCGCCTACTGCTTCTGCGTATGCGAATTGCGAGGAGGTGGGAGGTGTTGCTATGAGGAGGTCTTTGGAGGGGACGAGGAAAGTGCTGCCTGTCAGTGTGGGTGGGGTGGTGGGAGTGAAAAGGGTTGTGGTTGAGGATGAGGATGATGACGTACCGCTTGGAGAGATTGCGGCAAGACAGTCTGGGGATTTGAAGAGGTCAGCTTCCATCGATAGACCATCTGCAGCTGTTGAGGCACTCGCGGGTGATGCCATCAAGCCTGTTGCTTTAAAACCCGTCACTGCCGTCACTTTATCTAATAAACTCAGCAACGTCCCCGCGCTATCCCCACCAACACCTGTCATCGACTCACCACCCCCTCTCTCCAAAACCACCTCCTCAATCTCAACCCTCTCCACCTCCCCAACCCTCCACACCCGTTCCTCCACCTCCTCCTCCCTCCGCACATCCACCGACACGCCCCCCTTAGTCCGTAAACGCACCTCCTTCACCTCCCTCCTCTTTGGTCGTCGCAAACCCGTCGCGTCCTTCCCTGTCCGCACAACACCCACCGTCGACAAGGAAACACGTGCCCGGAAAAGCCATTCTGCGAGTGAAGCTGATGCGAGGCATTGGGCGATGGAGGCTGCGAAACTTGAACAGGGAGGAGGGGTTTACTCTGTCAGACATCCGGCGATTAAAACGGTTGAGCCGAAAGAGATGGATGAAGAGGAGTGGGAGATGGAGACGGTCACTATGTCGCCTGTTGAAGAGAAACGAAGACGGAGTGTACGAACGGTTTCCACGCATTCGGATCCGTCGACTCTTGCGGGTATTGAGGAAGAAGAGGAGGAGGAAGGTCCTCGATGTCCCCGGAATTCCCGAGTGGGAGAAGTCTGGGAATTCTTTTCTGACGAAGAAATCCGTCAAATGTCGGGGATGCTCCGACTCGCTGAAGCTTCTCCCGTTGATGTCCCGCCCACGCCCGTTGTGACCAAAAAGACGACGAGAAGGAATTCGTTGAAGCTGGATATACCTGAACGATCGTCCAGTAAAGTTTGGGTGGCGGGATGGAGCGCACCTGCTGCGCCTGTGCATGCGAATTTGAGGGAGAAGGGATTATTGGATGAGATTGCGGAGGCGCATGATGGGTTTAGGGAGAGTGAGGAGAGGAGGGCCAAGAGGGAGAATGTGAGTCTTGATGAGGTGTTTAGAATTGGATGGAGGATTGAGTTGGGGAGTGAATTGAAGACATCGTTTTTGTGAAGTAATTTTGAGCTGAATCTTTTCGCTCTGTTGTTTGGCCTTTTTTCCTTTCTTTTGATCGTTCAGCGTGTCTCCTTTTCTATTGAACTGTTTCGTTCCGTGGTTGTCGCGGTTC
Source organism: Chytridium lagenaria (assembly GCA_025449115.1). Lineage (NCBI taxonomy): Eukaryota > Fungi > Chytridiomycota > Chytridiomycetes > Chytridiales > Chytridiaceae > Chytridium > Chytridium lagenaria. The sequence goes on along the minus strand of JAHLKC010000019.1, from coordinate 45,336 downwards.
TTTTCTTAATACTTTTGTTCTTAAATTCCTTCTTCGTATTGGAGAAAGTATAACTATTTATTACAGTATTTTTGGTAGTTTTCTTTTAACTAAAATATATGGGTGTTTGGGTTTAATGAATGTTTCTTGAATGCAGATGTACGTGTGATGGTTTTAAGGATTTCAAGGGTGACGTTGATCAAGGAAGACGGGCTGTGAAGGGTTTGAAACAATTGAAAGGAAGCGCGCACCTCACACAAGTCACGCAACTCACGGAACCATTTTGGGCTAATGGAGCCTTTGTAGCACCTCTTCCCTCCGGTTGTGTTCGGACCGAACTTTGCTTCCGTCGAAACTTGCCCTATGTATTGATCATACCCGTCGTTGTCACCGTCATCATCATGCTCCCACAAACATTCATAATCGCCATCGTCGTCGTCATCTTCATCGCCATCCTCCTCATTACCCTTCTCTACGTTCGATATCGTAAGAACCGTTTAGGGTACGCTCAAAAGACAACATCACCAACATCACTCACACCAGCTGAACCCGCTTTAACTCTTGATAAACTTCATCTCCCACATACCACCCTCACTATCTCAACCTCTCTCACCTCCCCTCTTCTCATGATGACCAAGACCTCGATATCAAAGACTACGTCCTCCATCTCCCACATCCACACTCGCAAACGATATCATCACCCTCTCCTCATACACCCACACCGTCCTAAAACGTCACGACACCATCACAACGAAATGCGACTGTTGTTGCTGTCAAGGCATATGCGACGAAAAAACCTGGGACGACATGACTCTGACGATATGTGGCGTTGGAAACAAAAGCAAGCGGATGCGTTCTCGTTCAAAACGAATGAGACACCAGTGTCAACTTCCACCGAGGGCGTGTACGCGGAAGCCGTGAAGATGATCATGAAGGGGAAAAACGTGAAAAAACGAGCGTCGGATACAGCGATCGGGAAAACAAAGGAGGTGCAACGACGCATGTCGGATGCGTCCTTGGATTCAGCGGTGACGAGGTTATACGATGACCCGTCCCCCTATCTCCATCGAAACCTCACCCACAAAACCGTATCAACAACAGGTTCGATATTCTATCAAATCGATACGCCATCAAGACCTTCCACACCTCCAACAACGTCTTCCGGTTTGTCGGATGAGACATTACATCAACCCCTACCACAACAACGCCCCAGAGTGTCCACAGTGTTTCAACGACCCACGTCCCCGCAACGCGCTGCGTCGCCGGGGATGGTGACGTTAAGCCATGGACGGAGTTTTCGACGACACGGGGAGATGGCGAGGTCTCCAACGGGGTCACCTGTATCGCCGCATCCGCATCGACATCGACATGGGGTGGAGAGACAGTTGAGTGTGGGGTCTGCGTCGACTGTTGGGGGCGTGACTGTGAGTACGGTTAGTTTGTCGAGGTATTTGGTGAGAGGGGAGAATGGGGATGGAGATGCGGAGGTGGAGGATGATGCGAGGACTATGGATGGGGAGGATGAAGAGGAAAGTGATGCGGTGAATCCATCTATATCAAGACCGGCAAGCTGATTTCATTCACTCCCACATATCCACTGTTTCGCTGTTTTTATCAAGTTACAAGCTATACGAGCCTTACCAGAACCCCCTCTTCAACCATGTTTCTAACAACATTCACAAACATATCAATACATAGACTACACATCTTTATTTCATATCCCTTCACTTTCTCCTCTCCACATTCAACACCTCCTCAACACCCTTCTCCGTCCCTTCAATCTTTTTCGCCCATCGATCCCATTCTCCAGGGTTCTGCAACGTCGGATCGTACATGATTTTCTTGCCAAGGATGTAAGCGCCATCTATCATTTTGTTAACGTAAAGTGAAAAGATCAAGGGTTACATGATACGCCTGCGAGGACAGCGGCGAGGAGAGGGTAGCTCTCAACAGGGGTGCGGAGAATCCAGTTACGCGTGAAGAGACGGGATGATTCTTTGATGCCCATGGTGTTTGCGATGTGTAGTTGTGGGGGGTTTTTTTGGTGGGGGAAGTGGGGAAGTTCTTTTATTATAATTGACTTGGCCTCCCGACTCGATTGCTGTCTGTTAATCGCAGACTCCGCCTTATCGAGACGATCTCGCTCTCAAGTGCGGATCATAACATGTAGCGGAACATATGTATGTATCAACGCCATTATATACACACAAAAAAAAGCACGCGTTTATTCTATCACAATATGCATCATCGCAACACTCATCACGCCCCACCATCCTTCACCCTCCACCCCCTCTCAACCGCCTCCCCTCCCTCCGTCCTCTCAACCCGTTTCGTCCATCGATCCCACTCCGTCCCGCCGCCAGACCGAATCCGGAGGTCAGGGTCGTAAGCAAGTTTCTTGCTCCCAACGTAAATGCCATCTAAAAAGCCCATGTTATGACATATCGAGGGAAAAAAACGTCCTTACAAATGATACCGCTGAGGACGGCGAGGATGAGAGGGTAACATTCGACAGGTGTTTTTCGGATCCAGTTGTGGGAGAAGCCGCGGGCGGTTTGGAGGAGACCCATTTGGTTTGAGTGTTGAAGGGGGTTTGGAAAGGAATGCTTTCTTATATTTTTTTCGTTGTTCGGCTACTGAGGTATATCCCATGACTTTGTTCTATGTTTCCCGCCTTGAGGCGTTTGTTTTTTTATGGTTCCTCCACCCTGAATTAAAAACCGTTCACTTTTCCTTGCTTGCCTTGCCGTCATTCATATATTGAGTCAACAACTTACATAGGCACTTATGCGCAAAACATCCTCCGAGATATGGCCCATGCTCCTCGCTTTAGGAGTTGTAGGGTGTAAGCCTCTCCCCTTTTCTTCATATTGCCGTCTCACATTTCCGCAGACGGAGCTACTTTATGACCAGACGCGTACTCGAGAAACCACCGAAACTGGTGCACAAAGATGAGAGTGAAGATAAATATAAGGATAGCGCGGTGGCTCGCTATATTTACATTGCGTAGTATGGGGGCTTTGGTACGAATAAAAGATATGCTACCCACTTCCCCTTCTTTTTCACCGTTAAAAACGTCATGTTGGTGAGAACGGCGCATAACCTTGACTACTGTGGTGGTAAAATAGTTCCGTATATATTTTGGGTCGGACGGCGTACTTATAATGAGCTTGACCTGCCCATATATCTCTTAAAGTAAAATCATACGCTTGAAGGCCAAATGCATTAGCAACTCCATTGTCCACCTCGATGTCAATTACATTACTTCCCCACTTACCTTTGTGCATATATAAAGTCATGTAACTTCCCCAATATCCTCCACTTCTTTCACCTTTCAAGAAAAGCTCAGCAAAACACTACATATCTTCAACAACTTTCCTTCAACAACTTTCTACAAACACCAACCACCAAGAAAAACAACCATCATGGGCGCATACGCTAACGCCATGCAGAGAACTCCCTCCGAGATGTGGATGATCATGGTCCTCGCTTTAGGAGGCGTCGCATGTAAGTACACCGTTCTTGTCTCCATTTATCTTCTTTTTCATCTCTGACCCGCAAATCGTAGACGGCAGTCATTATATGACGAAACGCGCTCTCTTGAGCCCTGACCCCAGGATGAGGAGGATGGGGTCTGACCCTGCTGGGACGCTTGGCGACAGTATAAGGAAGTGAAGAGGTGGCGATGCTTTTTCATTGTATATATGTATAGTGCGCCTGGAGATTGAGGAATAAAAGCTTTTTGCCTTCATTTTGTTTAATTTCCTTTGTTTGATATATTTGTGGTGCGAATGCGGATGCATAGAATTTGCTCTGTAGGTATTATGAAGCACTCGAAGACGCTCTCAGACTACAACGTCAAGGGAAACGGGTTTGACTTCGTTGTCACTGCAGCTCTTAGATATAAAAACATTTTGAATCATATAAAAAACGTTAAACTTTTAATTGATTTTTTAAATAAACGCATGTTAAAAAAGGAACAAAAAAGAAGTATTTCGATAGTGAGAATAATGCTTGCGAAAAAGTAAAACAAAGAAAAGTAATGATCAAAAAGAAGAAGAAAAGAAAACCGAGCACAACGATACCGAGAAAAGAAAGGTTTACTGAATAGTTAAAGGTCCCTGTTTCCAGTGGTCATACCAGCAATACGACAGTTGGTGATGCCCCTGGAACCCATGCCGGCGAGAACAAGGTACTGGTCAATCTCCTTATCAATCCCAGAAACCCTGCAAGCAAGCGAACCCAACACCCTCTCAAGACTCTCCACCCTCCTCTTTGTCCCATCCCCATCCTGCATCTTCATTCCAAGGATCGCAATCTTCTCCGCCTGAATCCTCAACACCGTCCCTGAGACATGATCCACGGTCTTTTTCACATCGGAAAGCACCTTCCCGGTCTCTTCTTGTCGACTCTCGATGCAGTTGGTGCGGACACGGAGTTGACCGACTTCACGGGCGAGGATGATGCGGTCGAGGTTTTGTTGGGCGGTGGCGGAGGTGAGGGTGCGCTCGAGAGTGCGGGTTTGTTGGAGAGAGGTGGCGGCCATCTCGCGGTCATGGCGTTCACCTTTGCTTGGGATTCTGCGTGGCTGTCTTGAAGGGAGGAGAGGGAGTCGAGGGAGCGTCGTTGGGAGGAGAGCTCGGAACGGAGGAGTTGTAATTCTTGACGCATCTCGTGTTCACTGAGGATATAATGCACTGTTTCAGCATAGGATTGTTTTTGGGTAAGATATGAGATGTACTCACCGTCTGTAAGACTCTTCCCTCTGCCTTGCAAGGTCTTGCTGAAGATCGAGAATCTTTTCCAGAGCCATGGACAGCTGGTCAATGATCATGGAGGTGGTCTTGTCGGAAGCGTTGCTGGAGGGGGTTTCTACCTCGTGGGCTTCTTCAGTCTGAATGCACTCGTCAACGGGACCCGAGACGTTGACGACAGTGTCGACACTCTGGCGAGATGGCGAAGACGACCCCGGAGCCATGATGATCTCAAAGTCATCTTCGTCGTGGATGGTGAGGTGAGAAGACATGGTAGGAGTAGGATAGGATTGTATTCTATAGACTCTTGCAAGGAGAAAAGAAGGGAAAACGAATGCAGGAAGGAGGTTTTTCTAAAACTAACGGCAAATAAAGGGGGAGAGTGAGTGAGATATATTAATGAGAAGTATCGAATATAAAAATAAGGGGGGATTTGAGCAAGTGGGAATAAAAAGACGTCAGCTCTTTTAACGTAAAACAGTTTTAATGAATAAAAGGAGGAGATGAACTGAGGAATTCACCTCGTCAGCCCAAATGGAATTGACAAACCTACTTTTATTATGAAACTGATAAGACAATTTATGTAATACAAAATTGTGTAACTGATGGGAAGTGACCTGCTTCAAATTTGACTGATTGTGATTCCTGCCCAGACGATTGCCCTAAATCAGCTATTCATTTCTGACGTTCAAAATGGTCCTTTGGTCCTTTATTCAAAAACAGCAATAAAGACCGTCTATCCAAAAAGCAAAAAACACGCAGAATTTCGTGTGAAAACAACAGAACGATAAAAGAATAGAAATTGAAAAAGGCATAGACGTCCATTGAAAGAGTATATCAACTCCACACATTGGGAGCAGTTTGGGCGTGACAATGCGGGCATCGGTCTGAATCCATCCATGCCGACAACGTCCTCTTCAATGTCCTTCCGACACGAGCTATAAGAAAAAAAATTAACAATACAGCTTTCGCAGTTATGACGAAAAATGACACGAAAACTTACCCGTCGGAGGCATACTAATAGCACCCATATCCGGAGTCCTGTTCGTCATCAAATCATGTCTCATCCGGAACCTCTGTTCATGATGACACAGAGACCTCCAGTCGCTCGTAGGGTTAACTTGGTGGTTCTACAAAATTGGTTAAGTTCTGAAAGGGACTCAATTTACCAATGACGTGCTGATGAGTTCACCAGTTTGTAAACCAATGGAATCAGACACGGTAATGATCTTGTCCATTTCCTCGCAAAGAAGGTACATCGGTACGTATCCCGCAACCTCTTGACTCTCGTTCAGCCCATATCCCCATCCATTCTCCGCAACAGACCTATACACAAAAAAATATTAAGAAATACCGACTAATAAACAACATCCAACTACAAATGAAAAAGAATAATGTACCTTATCGACACCACATCCCCAGCGTCCAGGTCAATCTCGTCCGTATCCGCCGCCCTATAGTTATACATGGCCACGTATTTCCCCGTACAAGTTACTTGAACCACCATCGGATCATCCAACGCCCGTTCCCTCAAATCCACTTTCGGCGTCACCGGACCCCCTTCATCCTCCAAATTCATCTTCTTAAACGTATCCAAAGCCGTCACAATCGCCGGGCTCGCATCAGAAGACGCCGGCGTAGGTGCCGTCTCAACAGAAGGCGGCGGTGGAGGCGCTGTCATCAAAATAGAAGGTGGAGGTGGAGGCGCGACATCCTCTTCCTCTTCGACAATCTCGAAACCCTCAGGAATGGTTTTTTCTAAAGACGCCGTTGATGTTGTTGGCGTTAAAACCGTGGGTGAAGCCGTCTTCTCAGCATTCACACTCGCCGGCTTTGAACCCTCCGGCACAATCGCAATAATACGTTGCGGCACCGCCACCTCTGCTCTCGGGATCCTTGGAATAACAGGTACAGCCAATTTTCGATTAGGCATACCCAGCGACAGAACGAAAATCGGGAACTCCACAATCACCGACGCTCGTGACGTTTCAGGGTCTGTTGCTGTGATGGTGGAAAGTGGGGATGGGTTGACGGCGGCTACGGGTGCGGATTTCTCGTCGGTGAATATAGCGACTGAGATGATGTGGCGGTGGGCAGCGTTACCCGTCCAAAGATGCGTTGGGTGGGTTTCGGGTGGAATGCGGATGGAAATGGTGTGGGTGGCGACTTTTGGGAGAGGTGTGGATTCGTCGGATGAAAGTTGTGTTGCCCAGAGTGATGGATCGTCAAACGTGACGGTGTTTAAGTATTTGATGGCTTTAAGTCCATCCACGACTTTTGGTTTTAAACGTTCCATCATCAACGGAGGCGAGACTTCTGTCAGTGCGCGCAACGACAACCCGACCGATATAATCCTTTTCTTGGGACTCTTCCCGTCCTCGCTGGGTTTCGGACGTACTGCAAGTGTCAACGCAATCTCATCCCCGGGAAACGCATTCCGTCGAGGTATGCTCATCTCATACCTCACCTCTCCAACATCAAACTTGGTTTGTTTCGACAGTGTTCCACTCCCGGGGACCATTTCATCCCACACGTTACTGAGAAACATGCTTGACGGTTTACAGAGAAGCTTGCATCGGGAGGCGACGGATTCACGAAGAACGATGGGGCGTTCATTGATCTTGGTGACGGAACCGTATGTTGTTCCAGGCCATGATGCATGCAACACCAAAAAGTGTTCTAAGGACGCCGCTGCCCTCACTGCAGATGAAAACGGAACCGTGGATTTCCCGGGTAACCCTGGAGCGCTTGAAGCGGTTGGTGTTGTCGGCGTGGAAGGTTGCACTGCTTTCTTTGCAACAGGATCCGTCATCCCTAAACTTGGTCTCAACTTGTCCATGGACGCTGGAATCTCGATATCCAAAGGTATCCCATGATCACCTTTCAACATGGTTCCCTCAAACACTGTTGTCTCAAAGATCACATCTTGTTTGATGTGATCGTGAACTTGGTTGCTGTCGTCCGTGAACCAGATCTTGGAGACGGATTTGAGTTTGATGGTAAGAGTGAGCTTTTTGAGGAGGGTTGTGAGGGTTATCCGGAGCATGCCACGGATTCGACCGCCCATGTCGTAGTGAGGGGGGACGCCATCTTCTTCTATGACTTCGGGGTAGAAGAGGATGTTGGTGACGGCCATGCTGCCTTTCAGTAATGTATGACTTTTGAATTTTCAATTCAAAGTTGACTCTGGCATTCGGTGCCACGATTCTGCTGTCACTTTTGAGACAACACCTGAAGCTCCGTAAGGGGTTCCCACAAAGTCCTCCGTGTTTTACAGTGAACAAAACATACAAAAAACGAATTCAAGTCAAAGTATAAATGCATTTTATTCCCCATCGCTACCAGAGCAACTATGCAAAAAATAAAAAGTCCCACGAGCCACTATATTCATCATATTCCCGCGCTTCACTTCTTAAAGTTATCAGCCATCCGATCCCCGGCAGCACCAGCAGGGTCCGCACCCATCCTCCTCATCCTCGGGTCTGGGCTCATCAACGCCTTCTTGGTCATATAGTGACTTCCATCTATTATATGGCATCCGCAACTAGTTAGGGATGAAGGACAAAAATGAAAAGCAAAGTGGAGGGAAAAAAGGTATCCTTACACGCCACGCCTCCCATCGCGAGGGCCATAATCAACCACATCTCAGCCGGAGTCTTGCGCATGGCATCGGTGTAAGCGCCCATATTAGCGGAGGTTATTGAGTGTTCTTGCAACGGTTTAAGGACTGTGATTGAAGTCTTGAAAGATTGAAGTTGTTGTAAATATCTCTTGCGAAGTTGAGAAAGGCGATAAGCTTGAAAGAAACTCAACTTGAAGGGTAATGCATGCAGGAGGGTGGAGGAATGTCCTATTTATACACATCTCACATTGGGAAACGTGTTTTTTGCAAGCGTCATGGGAGGCATTCCTGACATATTATTTTCGCGGCGACGCGCGGTCAAAGGGTGAGGAAAGATAAGAAGGAAGAGAGGAGACTGCCCGTTTAGGCACAAGCATTTTAAACCTTCAACTATTTACATATTGACAAAGAAAATAATAAAACGTAATAATAGTTTTCATGTTTCAGTAATTACAGAATAGCTAGTGCCTCAAAGCATAAAACAGGTTGGGGACCAGCCCTTATAATAAACACGACATTGGAACATTCTCCAAAAGAAACAAAACAAACCCCCCCCCCCCCCCCATCATAACGGCGCCTCAGCAGCAGGCGACAAAACCCTAATCTCCAACTCCCCCGGAACCACAAACCCTTCCATTTCCGCCGGCGCACTCATAGGTCTATCCACCGTCGCCCTCAAATAATTTGGCGTAACAGGTCTTAAACTGTTCCTCGACGCAACCCTATCCAGACTTTTCGTGATTTCCTCAATCGTCAATGACGAATGCGCGGGTTCAGGGGGGATGTACTCCGAGTCTGGGACAATACCGATGGGGAGAACGTAGCCGCCTCGCATGGGGATGGCGTTTTGACCGGGCCAGGCCTTTGCGCGGGAGCGGGAGCGGGAACGGCTGTGATGGCTGCGACGACGGTGGCGGATTGGGGAGGTTGCAGGGAGGGGAGAAGTGGAAGGAAGAGGGTATGAAGGGGGGAGAGGGGATGCTGGAGGTGTTCTTAAAGGGTAGACAATGTCTTCAGGACTTGAGTCGGCGTCGGATTGAATGTCGACTTCAGCGTGGGAGGTGCGACGTTTTCGACCTCTTGACCACCAGCTGTCCCGGCTTTTTTTGCGAAAGAGGGTGGAGGAACCTTCGTGGTGGTGGTGGTGGTGGTGGTCGTCGGTGTGAGTGTGATGGTCTGTGCGGGATGTGGGTCTTGATGTTGGGTTTGAGGGAAGTTCAATGCTACTGCTTTCGGACGATGAATCGTCGGAATCTCTCAACATGACTCTGTTGGCGGGATCAAAAGCAGCTGTTGCCACAAGTTCGTCGTTTTCCTCTGAAATGATGTTGACAGCAGGGATTTCGTCGACCGGTGAATCCTCCACTGAAGCAACAGGTGGTTCTGTTGCTGTCGTCTTTTTGGTTCTGTTTAGACTCTGAAAGTTGAGGATACGTTGACGCATGGATACAAAGGGAGATGAGGGGGTGTCACTATCGGATGGGGAAGCTAAATCCTTTGCGGACTTTGTGCCAGAGGGGTAGTAGGATTTGATGTCGAGGGGACGGCCAAAGAAACGCATTTTTCGTTTTTGTATGGAAGTATCGCTGTCAGAGGGATCGGATGTATTTAATGCTTGAGGGGATGATGAGGATGCAGTAGGAGGAGCAGCTGGTTGTGGTTGTTGTTGAGATGAGGTTATTGTTGTTGTTGAAGAGGTAGATGAAGAAGAGGCCCGGGATCTTAATGATGCTGGGAGGGTAGTTCTCCTCTTTATATAGGCTATAGCCGATGAGACACCGGCTGAGGTGGATGAAATTGGCACCGTCAGAGGTGTTGAGTGCTCGACCATGATCTTGTTGTTCCCTTCCGTCTTCCGCTTTTATCCAACCCCTAACTTATAATTCAAATACCCTGGATGAAATAAATATGTCACTTTACAGTGACGATGAGTGAGTGATGAATGTGTGTAAAGTTGCTGAACACCCGCCCCTCCGTATTCTTCCTAATCTACTCTCCCCGGGCCTTAATGTTAGGGGAAATCATTTATTTTGAAAAGGTAACACAAGTACTTTTGTTGCGGAAGAAATTGAATCCCGGGTGCATTTCATTCGGGCCTCGGCCCAACAAGCAAACCTCCGAAATCCCGCATTCAGCCGTAATAGCAAGTATATAGCAGATCCCACGATTTAAAATAAAAATAAAAAAAAGAAAGAATGAGGACAAAAAGAGGCATTCATCTCATGCAGAAAAGCAAAAAGCTACGTTTGTTTACCATATAGAAATATACACAAGAAACTGTGCCCCAACCAGCCAACAAAAAGGTCCAAATAAAAATCATAGCCAAAAATACACGTATTCCGCAATAGCATAAACGACCATCCGTTTAACCCTCACACGACCTCAAACTTCCCATTCACTCTCACATCCCGACTCGAAGCCCCAACAATCACCCCATACTCTCCCTTCACAACCCCCCACTCTCTGCTCCCAACAACCCCCCAAACCCTCAACTCAAACCACCCAACCTCAAACTTGACCGTCACAGACTTTCCGCCCTCAACATTCACCCTTTCAAACCCTCTCAGCAGTTTCGGCGGCTCCTGTGCAGCCTCCGGAAACGCAATATAAAGCTGCACGACTTCATGGCCTGCCATTTTATCCACATTGGTGATCGTCACGGAAACAGACACGCCAGTTGATGTGTCGAGAGCGTGCTTCGTGCGCCTATCCAGATGCGATGCAGGTACGATATCCGCAGCGTGGATGGACGTTACGTTCACTTTTAAATCTGTGTACGCAAAGTCGGAATACGACAACCCATGTCCGAACGCGAACAGAGGGTCAACGTTGTTCTTATCAGCGTGCATATGGTCAATATACAATCCCTCCGTGTAATGAATCTGGGGAATAGGCCACCACGATGCGTACATGACATCTGCAGCGTAATCTTTGCGGGACTTGAATATCGTGAATGGGAGTCTTCCAGACGGGTTCGTATCGCCAAAGAGGATCTAGATTACATTAGAAAATAAAAAAGGACGGTAGTAGCGCTTACATCCGCAATAGCATTCCCGGATTCTTGACCTGGCAAAAGCGCAAACACCACAGCCGCAATATTCGGATGGTCAATCCACGGCATCTCCACAGGTCCCACAGAATGTATGACAACAACTGTCGGTGTGTTTGACGCCAAAACAGCTTCAATCTACATTCACATTACTATTTCAATTAGAAAAGAGGTAGCCTTACCAGTTTATCGCCGTTATGCCATAAATGAAGGTCGTTGCGATCTCCAGCGTTCAATTCAACTGTGACATAGCCTTCACCTGAATCCGCGTTCACGAAAACAATGGAGAGTTCAGAGTTGGAGGCGGTACGGACGGCTCCAGTGCGGTCCCAGTTGCTGAGATGTGAGACAACATCGATTCCATCCTTCTTCGCGCGCGCAGTAATTCCTTTCAACGGCTGATTTTCAACATAGGAGTATTACGTTCAGTTAAAAAAATTTATGCGAATTTTAAAAATTCGAAAAGCTCACCGAAACAATGTACGGAAACTCTGTGGTCCCCGACCCCCACCCTTGCGCCAACGTCCCTTCATTTCCACCCCTGTCCGTAAACCTATTCAGTTTCCCCGGCGGTGCTGCATCCTCTCCTAAAACCGAAATCCTTTTCACCTCTTTAATGGGTAACACCCCCTTATTCACCAACACAACCGTGCTCGCCGCCGCCGTCCTCCTCGCATGCGCCTTATGCTTCAACAACATCTCTCCTTCACTCTACTGTCATCTTCAGGATCTTCAGGGATAGTTCTTGGGGCCCATGAGTCAATGGTTGTGGGCGGGAAGGAAATATCTTGGCCGAGTTTGTAATGGGCGGCGAGGATGCCGGGTCACCATGTCGTCGAGACGAAGTTCGGGGACCCGACCGAGACGGATGTTGCGGATGAGGGAGTCTCCGAAATAGGAGGAGCGGGAGAAAAAAAGTTTTGGTGCCGGGCATCATCATGTCGGAGACCATGGCTGTGGGTACTTCCGAGTGCGCGGCCCTGCCGAATGTTTAAACATGATACGCAAAATATGCAAGTCCTACCACCAATCCGTCATAACGAATCCTTGAAAATCAATATCTCGTCCCTATAAATCATTTTAAAAAAACAACTAATATGAGCAACTCTACAAATTCCGCAAAACACCAGCCAAAACCAATGGAAAAAGAAATTCACTGGACCTTCAAAACATGATTCACCACCGCCGAATTTTCACAAGCATAAACGCCATTCACCCTATTATAACTACACATCACGGCTCCACACAAGCCTCAAAAGGCATCATGTAAACCTCCATCAACGTCCTATCATCCAGATTCGACGATGACAACATCCGGAAATGCTCTTGTTCGTTCGCAATAAGATGTTTGGCTGTTGCAATCACGCCGTGGAGCTGGATACCGCGGACTTGGAGAGATGCAGAGATGGAGGAAAGGTAGGGGTCGCCGCCTTGGCCTATGTATGATGTCAAAAAATATAAAGTATTGTGCATTGAGAAATAATGTACTGACCCTCCCAGTTTCGACCACCAGTGGGGTGCACGATAAAGGTTCATCATAGGGGCGAGTGCAACCTTTTCCAAATATTAAGTAAAACAATAGGGGGACCAAAATTCACGTACATGAGCTCCGCGGTCCCTAAACTCACGTCCAAGGCTCTCTCCATGTTCCAACATAATGGCTTTATCAAACGTAGCGGCGACATTGATGCTGAGAGCAGAATATAAGTGTTATATCTAAAAAAAACACAACCAACCTCGCCGGAAACGCCCGTAACATTTTCGCTGAACCTGATACCAGCCGGTCCATCCTGCAAACACAAACCCCTTAAACCCAATCCGCGGAATCGCATCAATGTTCCCAACACATCTACACAGAACTGGTCAGAGGATATCATAAGGAAAGAGAAATTAAGTCATGCTTTGGAGGCTTTAAAAATTAGACTCACGGTCCCTTCTGCCACCCATTCCCCGTCACCACTGTCACCTTCTCCTCAATGGTCATCCCCTTCACCGTTTCTTTCGCTCGTTCCGTCGCATTCCACCAGGGATGATCGCTAGATAAAATTCTAGGTGGAGTCCATGGGTATTCCTGGAGATGTTTCAAGGCACTTCGTTCTGACGCTGTTACAATGATGTAGAGGAGGAAGGTGCCGACGGCAAAGGTGGAGAAAAGAGCAAGGAAAGCAGGAAGTGAGTACGGAGAGTGTAGAAAAAGGATGAAGGGACTTGCTTGGGGGGACGGGGGAGAAAGGGAGTGGAGGCGGAAGAGTAAGACATGAATGCGGGTCCGTGGGGTGGCGAGGTGAGAGACTGGGTTGGGGACAAGTCTTGGTCGAGTCCAGGCTCAGTGTCAGGAAGTTGAGTGTAGTGTGATCGTTGGTGCATTTTGCGATGTGAGGGAAAAGGTCCAACTGTCTCTCGCTGCTTTTAAGACGGGGTTTTCCAGGATGCTTTCAACGACTCAAGGACTTTAAGGTGTTTTTGTCCAAGCGGTTTCATAACCTTTTTGAAGATGACAATTCTATAAATTGTTTTAATGGCATGCTTGGGGTTTGGAAAAGATGGCTCAAGCATCACTTTGGCAAGTTTGAGACTCGTCTATATACCTATGCTAATTTGTTTAGAGCGAATTACGACGTGGATTGCGAATCGGAGTTGTACCAGTCCAAACCCCATTCCCTTAGCGTCCATATTTCTAAAGTACCTATATTAACACCATAGCTACGCGCGCTGAAGCGTTAACAAAAGCCTGGCGCTCTCTGCAAGCTTACTTGTTTTCATTTTTGTAGCTACTTCTGCACATGTACTGCAGCAGATCTTTACAAAGCCGTTTCTACCTCATCAGCATTCCACAACGAGTGTCTGCATAAAACCTCACAACTCTGAACTCCGCCCAAGCCACATGATTTGCAAAACATGTCGCTAAACCTCCTCACGCTCCCACTGGAGCTTCTCGCACCCTGCCTCTCCCCTCTCCACCCTCACCAAATCCATCAACTTCGTGGTCTAAGCAACCTTGCTCTCCCCATCATCACTTCTATTACCAATACGCATGCGTTCATCACAGCAAATCTCTCGCACTTCCTCGTCCAAACTGGACTCCGACATGACCTCTGCGGAAGTCCCCATCTACATCAAACATATCAAGTCAATACGTTGGAATCACATCAGCCCAATGTACCTGTCTGTCATGTTTGAGATGATGCTGGGGAAAGCACCATTGTTTTGCATCAACATGTTGTTCTTGGAATCACCGTTTCGCGAAAATAAGACGGAGAAGTTTAAACGCGAGTCTGTATACGCCGTTGCTGTGACAAGTGCTCTGAAAGTGACCTTCAAGGCGTTTAACGTTGATTTGGCTCTATGCCCACAAGACATCTTTAATTGGTTTGCCATCATGGACGACGCAGATTTCATGGACCACTTGATAAAGCTCCTTCAAAACCTGGAAGATGACTCGAGATTCGCATTACATCAAGCCGTGTCATACGCAGCAAGGCATGGCTCTTCCTCCGTGCTGAAGCTGTTTCTCAAAAAGACATTCGCTCCGAGTCTGCTGTTGCGGATGCGTTGGCGTTTGGACAGGTCGATGTCGCGACAATGTTGCTAGACTCGCGAATGTACAGAATCGATGAGGAGTGTCTGTTGATGCCTGCAAGTTTTGGGATGAAGGATATGATGGTGTGGGCCATCGAACGTTCAGACACGCCGTTTGGGGACGACGTGTTTGCTGCTGCCATGACACGTGCAGCGAGTCATGGGCATAGCAACATCGTTGAATACATCATGTCACTTCCATCCGTGGATCTATCCCCTCACCATGCATATGCGAATGCACTCACTAGTGCAGTGAGAGCATCGCAGGCTGGAGTTGTGGAAACGTTGATGGGGGTGCCAGATCTTGTGGATGCTTTTGCAGAGGCAGATGAGTTTTTTCGGAGAAAGGTGCTGGGGATTGCAGTCATTGGGATGAGTTTGAAGAGAGAACGTTGTACTTTAGATGCTTTACTAAAGTCTAGAATGTTTGCCACTACCGACGTTGAGTATATCCTTAAAGCCTTTTGTCACGGAAAAGCAGTGGAGTGCACTCTTTTAAATTACTTGAGAGTGTGAAAAGGTACATATAAATCCGCATTTTCTTCTAACTTCTTTCAGATGTGCGGATGTTGATTGATCTGAGGGGTTCTTGTAAATATGTAAAAATACGTGATAATTAAAATCTTTAAATGCATACACAACGAATTACATGCATGTGTTTTTATTCATTTATCGCATGCGAACTAGTGTCGCTTGCTCGCGCGACATATTCGCGACATATCGGTGGTATCAGGACAAGCATTCGTTTTTACATTTTTTGACGTTACCTGGGCGTTGAGACATGAGCGCCTTTCAGTCGCTTTTGGGGCATGATCCAAACCCCATCCGGCGGTGCAAGGTCTTCATCTCTCCCACCCATAGATTCCAGCCTCCCTCAACCGTCTCCACTCAATCATCGTCTCACTAATCTTGACATCCCTTACGCCGATCATCAACTCTTAAGATGGACCACTGTCCGCGTCTCGACGTCCTCCGGCTCTTTCCTCGTTGCATCCCCACCGGGCTCAACCATGTCAGACCTTCTCGCTGAATCCAACCGTCTGATGTTGAAGAACCTCCGAGAAGCGCAGGTGATCACGGGCGCTGAGGATGCAAATGGGGATATGTTTGATGAGGAGTGTCCTGTTGCAGCGCTGCTTGGGGCGGGACAAGGGAAGATCATGGAAGTGCTCGGTCTGACGGAAGAAGAGGAAAAGGAGTGGCCTGTGAGACTTCATGAGGCGTTTTCGGGGAAGAAGAAGGTGGTTCCAGAGAAGGAACATGCCGGCACAGATATGATACTGTCTGTAACAAGCACGGGAGGAAGGACGAGGGCTGTGAGCAATGTGGGATCTGTACATAATCTGGAAATAAATGGCACCAGCTAGTATTCCTAGCGCGCCGACCAGGAAAGGCGTCTCAGTATTTGTATCATATTGCTGGTAGGACTCTATTTAACGTTAATGTATGTTATTGACTTTGAATACTTTATCGTAGGCTGAATAGTAAGCAGGCAATGGGAGAAGAGGCAAAGGGACTCTGTGATCCGAGGGCGCTTCATGGGTTTTGAGAGACAAAGGGTTCGATGATATCTGGCTTGACGTTGAGAGGTATGTATCTCTCAGGAATATTTCCTTCCACGGTGTATCTGTCGTGGCAAGGTTTAGATAGTTAATAATATTTATTTTATCTCATTGTAGGATGGCGTCTGGGGGGGATCTTTTCGAGCAAATTGCGACTGGTATGATGGCATGCAATGTTGTTGTGGCGTGTGTTAGTGATGAAGTAAGTATCGTCTTTGTTTTGCAATAACTTATACTCTCCGTAGTATGCTGCGTCAAAGAATTGCGTCCGAGAGCTAAACTTTGCCGTCAACGTTCTGTAAGTCGCCTTCGTAAACTCAATTTGTTATTGATATATTATGTTGTAGTCGGCTGCCTTACATAACTCTGGTTGTTGGCGAAGGTCAAAGCTGGCAAAGAACCAAAGTTGGGCTAATGGTCGGAGATCAGGTATGAACTTTATTTACGATTTCCTTATAAGAGTAGTTATTAATAAACAATTATTGTCGACTTCCAGCTCTACATAAACGCCCAGAACGAACCCGACTTGCCTGAAAAACTCGAAAGCCTTGTTACCTCCCTTGACAAAGTTATATCCCTTCTCCCGCAAACCGTTTCTGCCGTAGACGACGACGACACCGAATCGATTGTCGACAGTCAAATTGACGACACATCCTCCGTCCTTCCCGATTTATCCTATCAATCCGAAATCACAGGCGATAGCGATAAGACTCTCAAACTCCGTCGCCCTCAACATCGTCACCACCGTCTTCACGGATGTGGTGGAAAACCAAACGATTTGGTCTTGGAGAGATCAAACCTGGTGATCGACTTGAATGTGCAAGATGGACAAAATCATCCGGTGTATACTTTCTGCAGGGTCTACATTGGACTCCTGTGCAAATTTTGGAGGTGAAGGAGGCAGAAGGTGATGAAGAGGCAGGAGACAAACGTTGGAGAGGAATGCGAAGAGCCCTTGTGCAATTTGATGCGAGGATCGTGGCGGCAAACAAAGTTGGGAAAGTCAAGATTGTGGAGAAACATACCGAGTGGGTAGATGAGATAATGCTACGCAAACGGAATTATACCGGGGCTCGGTACACCGAATTTTGCATTTGGCGATGAAGTTGAGTAAGTAACCTGTTAATTTTAGCTTTATTAGATGGTGTTTAATCGTATACTCTTTAGATACCGCCTCTTTATTGAACTGGTTCGAACGCCCGAGCCGCAGACGCCTGACACCGTAAACGACAGCAATTCAGAGATAAGTGATATTGCGGACTCGGACTCATATGATTTCTGGCCTGGAAGAGTAGAGGCGATCCTTCCTAGTGGGACAGTTCTACGTTCGCTGCGGGTATGGACCGTGGTTGTCGCCAGAGTCGGGATACTTTACGGGGTCTTTAAAGTTGTGCCAACCTGGCGCCGTAAGGCCTGGTATCGATCCTAGGTTGCGGTGGTTAAAGGAGTTAATTGAAGAAAAGGTAACCCTTTGCCACATTTTATATTGTATTTTCCGTATCTCCATACTAACCAAAACTTTGAACCAGAAACTCTACATTCATGGTACTGGTGCAATCCTTCGTCCTCAGCATATCCTTCCTCCGGATCCTCCCTCCACTCTCGATCCTCCTCTTGACGCGTTCCAAGATGCTTCTCGTCTTTGGAACAAGGCCGACCCGAGTCCATTCTTTAAACCAATACCGCCTTGCACCGTTTTTGTCTCTCATTACCTTCCCGATCCCTGCGCGGAAAATAATGAGGAATGCACTAAAAAGAGGACTTTTGAAATGCGTATGATTGCGCAAGAACTAAGAAGAAATGGCCTTCGTGTCATTTCGGCCGAGAGTAGAGTACGGGATGCTGATACAAAGGCGACTGAAATGAAAGTGGGATTGGATGAGGCGATCTTAGAAGAGGTTTTTAAAGGAATGGTAAAAGGTGAGACGGCTCTTGCAAATGCCATCTAGATGTTACGAATACTAATCCGGTTGTTATTTAATGAATTAAGCCGATGTTGTCCTTATATGCCTGTCACCAGAGTATGTCCGCTCCCCCATAAATCAACTCGAACTTCGGAACCTTCGTCGACTCATTGATACTCCGGTTGTTTTCGCCATAACGTCCTCCCTTGACTCATTTGATCACTCATCTGATCCAAACCCGCATTACCCCGTTATGGACTTAACCACCATCCTTAAACATACGTTTTCTTACGACTACCCATCGTCTCCTGTTATCATCGACCTCACCATTCCACCTCTCTTCATATCTCGCTGCGTCGTGCTCTCCCGAGCGCTCGGTGAAGCAGCAGCATCCTATGACGCCTCATGCGCCGCTAAAGAAGAAGAAGAAAAACACGCCAATCCTCCTCCTTGGCAAATAAGCAAAGTGACAGAGGGTATGATGAATTCGTTTACACTTGAAGGTATGTGTCTTGTGTCTACATTCGTGGAAGAGGTATTGGCAAGCGAGGACGGTGGGAAGTGTGCTCGACAGCGCACTGCCATTGCAGGATATGCTTGGGTTCCACATCATAAAGAAATCCTAAATCGGCAACCAACAACACGTAAGGATGTTTGTACTGTTGCTCTTGTAAAAGAAACCGGGACGAATTGGATTGCATCTTGGGGGTGGGTGCAAGGACAAGAAGAGGTTTCCAATGATAGGGCAGAGGGAATATCTATGGGGAAGATTAATGTGTGGAAAGCGTGGAGGTGGATAAAGACAATTAGGGAAAAGGTTTCAAGAGCGCCGGTGATGGGTGAGAACAGGACACAAATAAACGTTGGGGCTAGAGTTGAGGTTAAAGTATTGTGGATGGAGGGGCAATATCCACGCTTTTTGTGGTAAGTTCAATACTATACTAGCCATGGCCTTTCACCTTTTTCTCATCTTTAGTATTTTTATCTATTTTTCTTACCGACTTTCCCATCTATTGAACTTATCATTTGATTTTTTCTGATGATCAATCAATCCAAAAGGTGGCCAGCCGTCGTCGAGGCAAAGATGGATGACACTTTCACAGTATCTCTTAACGCCATTAAGATGGATGGCAGCGAAGGCATCCGCATGGTCGCCGATATTCGCGAGTTGCGACTCTCTGAAGATCCTCGAGCTTGGAAATGGTTCTCACTAAGGTACATTTATTTTACCGCACAAACCCATAATGGGAATATGGCCCCTTACGCCGCACCTACGGCTTCGATAAATCGAGCGTGTCAGTCGATGGAACAAAATATAAAAGACCGCATATCGCCGGAGGGTTTAGTTTGGACAAGAGCTCCAAAGTATACCCCTCGAGCTGCAGGAGAAGCCGTCTTGTCCCTCATTGATCGATGTCGTCTCGTCAAACGGTTCGATGGCGATCCTAAAAATGATGAGGTTTTCACGGAATGTATTCGCATTGATAACGGTGAAGAAGAACAAGGTTTACTTGTTGAGTTTGGACCAGAAGTAAAGTCGGCCCGTCGCGTAATCTCTGCGTATCCACTTTTAATGGCCGACGGAAAGGACGGAGAGGAAAGTTATGTCGAAATTGAGATTGTGAGTTTGGGTGAGACGGATGATGGGAAAGCTTTTGTAAGCATTGGGCTTGGGCTAAGGCCTTCCCCTCCCTTTATGATGGCTGGCTGGATGCCAAACTCGGTCGCACTTCACAGGTACCGTTTATTTCCTTGTTATCATGGTTATTTTTGATCCTGGCTCCTAATCTGCCTTCTATTTTTCGGTTTGCGCCAAAAGCTTTTTTGGCCGTCGCCTTCGAGAAGGACGCACAGATTTTCCTCTTAGGGCTCAGCCATTTGGAGCAGGTGACATTGTTGGAATATACTTCCACCGCAAGGGGAAGATTGGTTTCACGTTAAATGGGGTCTCACTGGACGACGAAGCCGATTCATGTATCAAGCAAGCTTACCTTGTGCTAAGTGCTGACGGTCCTTGCGTTATGAGGGTCAATGCTGGCCAAAGACCCTTCATTTGCCAAGGTGAAGCAGTGTTCGGGGAACACAGCAAGACCGAGAATCGTGGCGATGGTGGCGATGGTGGTGAAGGGAAGAAAGCTAATGATGCTGAATAATAAATTACGGATGGTGTCAGCGTATCGTGCAACTTGGTGCAGCCTGGTTTGAGACTCGGCAAAGGAGGTCGGCAGATAAAGCCGACGTCATTTTATTGGTCTGTTTTGAAATTGTCCCTGGCTGGCCTGACAATCTTTGCCGAGTCCCGCATCTCTTAAGGTGTCGATAAAACCAGGAGGAGTCGTCAGTGTCCTCTGCCCACATCAAACACCCAACGACGCCCTAACGACGCCCAAAGTGCAATATATTAAAATACAAACTTTAGCATGTCTTCACAAGTTGAACCAACACCGAAGCCTCTCGTCGATGCTGACGTCAAGGTCAAGGTCAAAAGCCTCGATGCTTTCTTAGTCGAAGAAGAGGCCATTATTAAGGAAAACATGCTGCCTGAAAAGGACCGAATGCAAATTGTGTTTCGCAATCTGACCTACAACATCAAGATATCAAAGCCTGACCCCAACGCAAAGTTTCCAAAGAAGAATGTGAGGGCTGACAAGACGATCCTCAAGGGCGTAACTGGCGTGAGTTTTTCTTGTTTCTTCTATATTCTCAACTGTTTAATGGTTTTTCCACGCCTTGGACTAATATTTTCTCAAGTTATTTCAACCTGGCCGGCTTATTGCCGTGATGGGTGCATCTGGTGCTGGAAAGACGTCTCTGTTGCAGGTACGTCAACATGCGATTTTAACGGACATTATTTCTGACGCTGAATAGATTATCGCGGCCGAGGCACATCTAGGATCATTAACAGGAAGCATCACTATCAATGGCGAAGAGGTCGGAACTCAAGGCATCAAAAAGATTTCCGGTTTCGTCTTCCAGGATGAGTAAGTTTGACCTATATCTTCCTATTGCTGACTTTTATCCAGCATTATTCTTGCAACCATGACCGTTAAAGAAGCAATCACTATGTCCGCACTTCTCCGTCTCCCCGCCGACATGTCCGTCGAAGAAAAAAACGACCGCGTGACAAAGATCATCAAGCTCTTGAACCTCGAAAAAGCTGCTGACACTATTATTGGAGACAGCCAGACTAAGGGTATTTCTGGGGGAGAGCGTAAAAGAACAGCAATGGCTATGGAGATGATCACCAACCCTAGTGTGAGTCATCATTTGCCTCAAGGCTTGTTGCTAATTCTGTTGCTTGTAATCTAGGTTTTGTTTCTTGACGAACCTACTTCTGGTCTGGACACTTTTACAGCTTACTCGGTCGTGCGAACCCTTAAGAACCTTGCCGCGACTGGAAGAACTATTATTGCCACCATTCATCAGCCCTCATCCGAAGTTTTGTAAGAAAATTAACGTTTTTGGCAATGTGTATGCATTTTTGTAGATTCTTACCGCCAATTTCTTCGAAAATAGCCACCTCTTCGACGATCTCCTTTTAATGGCAGAGGGCCGCACTATTTACTCGGGTCCTGCTGAGGACGCCATTGAATACTTCGCAAGGCTGGGTTACGAATGCCCCGAGTACACCAATCCTGCTGATTGTAAGACTTCATTTATGCTTTCTCGATCTAACTCTTCTTCTCAAAGTCCTTTTCATGTCTGTTTTAAACAACGAAGACCCCTCGGCATCCCCGGGAGCCGCTCCTCAAGTAACGCAAGCCGAACGCATCACCGGCCTCCTTAACTCCTGGGACAACTCCATTGAAGCTAATAACATCGACTCCCTCACTCGCAATCCTCGAACCGGTGGTATCGAAGGCGCAGCCCAAAAAATTCGTAGTTTATTCACAACTCAATTTGCGTATCTCTTCAAAAGGGCTAGCAAGAATGCTTTCCGCAATCCCTTGGTCGTGCAAGCGAAGCTTGGGCAGAGTGTTGTTATTGCACTCATCATTGGAATCTTGTACTATGGTACTGGGACGGACTACGGATATTCCGGGGCGCAGAACAGACAGGGAATGTTGTTCTTTACAGCAGTAAATATGGTCATGAGTTCAACTATCGGTGTCTTATCGATTTTTGGAGAGGAGAAGGTCGTTTTCACGCGCGAGTATGGCGCAGGTATGTTTTAACCAATTTTATTACCTTATTAGTGCTTATTTCGCGGCTTCTAATATCCCCACAGGCTACTACGGACTTCCGGCGTACTTCTTTTCCAAAATTCTCGTCGAAATGCCATTCCAGATTATATTCCCCTGGATATTTGCCACCATTGTGTAGGTATCATGCCGAAGAGCCGTTTCTACCGTATCGCCAATCTAACGCTGTTTGACGTTTAGCTACTGGTTCGTTGGGCTCCAGAACGTCGGGGTGAAGGTAAGGAACCTCCACAGTTTCCAATCTCTCCTCTTGACCTTTATAATACCACCTGACCTTCTGAATCTGTTTTGCTTCCTTATCTTAAATTACGAAGTACTTGGTCTACGTGCTATTTTCTGTGCTTAGGTACGTCGCCATTACCCTCGTAATTTCAAAATCTTTACTTATTTCCTAATATTATTCAATCATAGTTCCTGCTGCGGCTTTTCACTGGGTATTGCCATCGCCTGTATCTTTGAGAGTCTCGAGACCGCCCTCGCTGCAGCCCCTCTTATGTTAATGCCTTTGATGGTAATGACCCTTTCATTTTCTGTGTACTAATCGGATGAAAGCTTTTCAGCGGTCTTTTCGTCAACAACGGCTCCATTCCCGTTTACTTTGATTGTAGGTTATTTACTATTACCTATTTTTATTTTTAAGTTTTTTTTACTGATGAATTAATTCATACGCTTTTTAACTTAGGGATCAAATACATCAGGTACCGCCGAACACCCTAAATGAGATACATCTAACATACTTTTTGTTATTTTACAAAAACGATTTGCTTAAATCAGTCCCATGAAATGTGAGTCAACGTTTATTTCCTCTCGTTTCAACCAAACGTCCGCTTAACTCACGCCCTATTAAATACGCAGACGCATTCGAAGGCCTTTACAAAAACGAATTGACAGGTCTTCAAATCGTTTGCAACTCTACATCACGTGTCCCAGAACGTGTGGATGGAAGCGTCTGCATACAGAACCAGGGCTTTAACGACAGCTTCAGCATCCTTCTCTGCGTGATAATTCTCCTTATCATGGTGTTAGTCCTCATTATTGTTGCCTACGCGTCACTTCTTAGAGTCGTTTTGGCAAAGGGGAAGGCTGTTACCCCTTCCAAGGCTAAGGCGACTGCATGATTTTCTTATGTGCTTTTATATTTGTTGGGGAGAATAGGGCATACTGTATAACTTCCCCGCCCTCAATACTTGAGTACCCTGAAATACACCATGGGATCTTAACTTTTCTTGTAATCATTTTATCTCTGTAGTTTCTGATCTTGTTCTGTTTCATGTTCTCCAACAATATAATCTTTAGCAATAATATTAATTTTTTGCCATTCGGTAATAAACAATACAGGGGTAGATAAACGGGCCCCTACAGAGTCAGGATCTCTAAAATTACTGCTGCAATGTTTTAATAATTCCCAGTTATTGAGTTTCCACAATTATTATGCGGTTCAGCAAGGTGGTTTTACATGCTACAAGCCCCGCGTTCAGCGCATATTTTATGACCCGGGCCTTTGTAAAACAATACCTGGTTGATAAATATATATGGCAAGAAAAATACGGAATATCCATTTCAATACTTTACATCGGCAACAGCAAGGATAACTTAATAAAATAATTCACATGAAAGAGGTATAATCTCGGGAAAATTATAGGCACTAAATAATAATGTATTTCGATTTGACTATACAAGCCGCTAAAGAAAAGTTTACAAAAAGAGGAAAGATGTTTTTTAAGCAAGTCGGGGCCAGTGAAGGTGGAAGGGGTGTTCTCGAGGACAATCCGGAACCTGGGCTTTCCAGAGCGGACCTTAGAGATGGCTTCGTTGACCTGCTCCATGGGCATGACTTCGATCCAGGGCTTGACGTCGTGCTCCGCAGCAAAGTCAATAGTCTCCTGGAGCTGCTTGATGGTGCCGATAAGCGAGCCGGAAAGGGACTTGGCGCCAAGGATGACAGAGAAGGCGTGCATAGAGACGGGAACTTCAGGAATGGCGACAAGGATGGCCTGGCCGAAAGCGCCGAGGAGACCGAAAAGCTTGTCCAAGCTGCTGTCGTGGAAAGAGGAGATGAGGAGGATGTCAAGGGTGGAAGCGATACGAGCGTAGTCGTCCTCGTTCTCAAGGATGGCAAAGTCGGTGGCACCGAGCTTAGTGCACTCCTCCTTCTTGTTGGGGCTGTGGGAGATGGCAACGACATTGGAGCCCATCTTGGCGGCGAACTGGATGCAAGGTGACCGAGACCACCGATACCAACGACACCGACCTTCATGCCGGGCCTGGTGATGTACTTCTTGAGGGGGGCGAAGACAGTGACACCGGCACACATGAGAGGAGCCGCGACTTCGCTGGAGAGGCTGGCGGGAATGTCTAAAACGTGACATGTCAGCTTCATTTGCTCTCAAAAATCAAGAAACGGATAACTAGAATGAGAAACTTACTGATGGCCCACTCCTCCTGAACGCGAACGTGGGAAGCGTAACCTCCCTGAGCACTCTGGCCGTCCTGGTACTTGGCGTTGTAGGTGAAAACGCCCTTGGAGCAGAAGTTGTCCAGACCGGCATTGCAGGCTGGGCAGTCAAGGCAAGCCCAGACCTGAGCGCCGACACCGACACGGTCGCCAATCTTGAGCTTGGTGGCGTCAGGGCCAACGCGGTGACGGTACCAATAATCTCGTGGCCTGGTAAAGTATTAGAGATGCGATCACGAGGAATCCTGAAGCAAGACGGCGGCCGCTTCTGTAGGAAAGCGCTCACGCAACTCATCCTATATAAAAGCGATCACGGACGGAAATGCATGCTTACCAACAACGCAAGGGTATGTAGTAGGACCCCATCCAGAGTCTAAGGTGTGGATGTCGGATCCGCAGATGCCGCAGTGGGAGATCTCAATCTCGACGTCCTTACCGCCAAGAGGACGGGGAGTGTAGGTGAAGGGCTTGAGAAGCTCGCCCTTGCCAGAGCACGAGAAGGCCTTGATCACGGAGGTAGTCATTTTGATGGATGTTAAGTGGATGAGGTGGATTTGTGGAGAAAAGTGGGGAAGGGTTGACGCTAGCCTTTTATAGTTTGATGAGGATACAGGCATTTCAAAGACGGACATTTTTAGTGTTTTTTTATTTTTTATAAATAATCCTTGTGCACCAGAAACAAGATGGTTGTGCCCGTGTCTCACCTCGGAACCTGGATGGCGTTGGCCACTCGGCGATACCCTCGAAGGATGTGGTTGGCTGGACTTGTAGGGGATCGGACAAGATTACTTTCAAACGTGAGATCATTGCTCATTTGCTCAAGGGTTTGTGCCCAAAAAAACTCAAAATAAAGCCGACGATATGTTTATGGAATGAGTTGGAAGGAACAGGATCGAGAAATGGTGGTGCTCTCCTTACTTTCGTTTCGGAATTATAATAAATTATAGTATAGGTAGATGATAAGAAAACAACGGATGTGCCTATGTTGTATTACGGACATACAACAATATTCTTATATAGAATAACCTCTCGTTGGATTCCAGCCGTTGTTATATCATGTCAGGTCAAGTAATGATGACTGACTGTCATAATTTTGCCGCCTTTTCGCCGTCGCCAGCTCTTGCTGAAAGCTGAGTTTGATAGCCATGGATGGTAAGGCTTGAAGCCGAACAATGGGAGCCCAATCAATTTGACCTTGTAGGGGCAGTGTGGAAGCGCCACATAAAATGAGTGCGCGTTGACATGTACGTTTCCTTATAGGCCTCCAATAGATCAAACTATCAAGTACGCCATGACCGTCCTAGCGAACCCCACAATCATATACCAGAGCGACATCCTCTCCGATGGTTTGAGGCGCCGTACGGGTACCAAGGTAAACTCGGCAAATCCCAAACCAGATAAGCCAACGGTGGTAAGTCGATCGTCTATGCAAAATCTGAACCAGACCGTTGCTAACTACCATCTAGAAGTCCAAACCACAAACTAAACAGCAAAACCATTCCTCCGCTTCGACGAGACCTCACCGCATCCATGTCCCCGCATTTCCGGCACCCGCTGTCCCCACTCTTTCAGCAGCCGCTTCCGTAGCAGTCGCTACTCTTTCAATCAAAGACATGTATCAGCACGGTGCAGCGATTTCTAGAATGACAATCGCACCATCGTCCTCCACTTCTTCACGACGTTCAGCATCGGGGCGTCAACAACCAACCAAATACTTTCATTCTCTCCTTCCGCAACAACAATTATCCGACTACGCCCCAAAAAAATGGTTCAACGAAGCTGCCCGAAAACTACTGAAGACACCTTCATTAAAGCCTGCATCTGGCAGTAACGGGTCAAACCCGAAAGCAGCAATGATCACAGAAGCACCCGCGCAAATGATACCCATTAGTATACCATCATCTATTGCATCGTCGACAGCACCCAAATCGAAGCGGGACAAGGGAACTAGACCCGGTTCAGTAAGAGGCCATGGAGGTTCAGGATCTGTTGGCACATCTTCCGGAAAACGATCATTCAAGGCAAACCTGTTTGAGGCCACCCGCAACGAGCGAGTAGATGAGAAACATATGATGATGGCCTTTGTGTTGCTGAATTAAAATACCCCTCAACACAATATCAAATATAAAGCCGTCAAAGAGCACATACATACGTAAAATCCAGTCTGTACCATATTCTTTGATGTGAGAGAAGGCAAACATAGAGGAACCATATTGAAAAAGCTCTTAAATCGAAAAAATCGACAGCGAACGTGTGGAAAAACGTGAAAAGGTAAAGCAGAAGTACGAGTAACGAGAAAGGTACGGAAAGAAAAGGGCTGTTAGGTGAGGGTCATTAAAAGTACTGGTAAGGGTATAGAAAAAAAACAAAAAACAACCAAGAACAACATAGCCAATGCCACCATTAAAAGGACCTCAAAAAACAGAGTATAAAAGAAAGAGTGTAAGATGATGAAACGTTTAAAAAAGGACTGCAAGCGAGGCAAGTTACAGCCAACAGAACACAGTTAGAAGACCGATATTAGAGAATAGAAACTAACGACAATGCAAACGAAACGAAAGTTATAACGAGAGAAACATCATCAGGGATAGGAGATGGAGGAAGGGATGGTGGGTAGTAAAAAATATTGCGGGTTAAAGAAAACCAAAAAAAAATCCATCAAGTAAATCACCAGATTTCTCGAAGTTTTCCAATAAAATCTTCCAAAGAACTGGATTCATTCAAAAAACTGGTGTGAGCAACAGAATTCAAATCTCCAACAGTCTTGTCCGATGAAATCACACCCGTTGAAGAATAAGTATCCCTGTTGAGGTCAACGACGACAATCGAGGATCTTTTTGACGACGATCCATCCACTTGAGGAAGCGACGCGCCTCTGTTAGATATCTGCGGCTGCAACGGGTTCTGCACGGGAGTCCCAGAAGAGCGGGAGGACTTAAACGTTCCGAAAGAATGCTTGGACGCAAGGGTGCGACTGTAGCCACTATCGACGAGCGATACTCTATCATCAGGAGGGAAAAGTTCGGCCATGGACGGAGGTCGAGAGTTGGGAGAGTAAAGATATTGGACGGCATCGGGGCGAAGCACCGCCTCATCCAATGTCGATGACGCCGGGGTCGAAGGAAGGGATTTAAAGGGAGCCTCGTAAAATGTCGAAATTGTTTGAGTGAGACGGGGGCCGGGGCTGGTGTTGGGGGTAAAGCTTTCTGAGATGCTTCGTACACCAAAGGCTTGGGATCCGTGACAGCCGAAAGGTGAGCAGAAGACTCAGAAACCATCAAGTCCTTTCCACCATTTGGCCAGAATTTGCGAGTTGGACTTCTCATCTTTTGCTGAAGAATAGTGGGGGTAGTGGGGGTAGCACAAGATGGGGAACGCTGAATGTCACGACTTGGGCGATTGTAAAGGGAATGAAACGGATTTGAGAAGCTTGGGCGAGGTGACGCGGGGCCAGACACAGAAGGAGTCTTCTCGTCACGGTCACTGCGAAGGCTAGGAGCGCGGAGTCCTATAAGCAGAGGGAATCTCTTAGAGCTACGATCTTGACCTCTCTTAGACGTATCCAAATATTCGGATGGTGACCGTGGCGACATAGCGGGAGGCTCAACTGCAAAAGCTGGTGCAGTGGTCATGGACCGAGCGGATATGACCGGAGACGTCGACTTTTCCAAATAAATAGGGCGGTAAGACATTGGGGTAGTGTCCCCTTTAGCTTGATAACGCTGTGAACGATCCCTCCCAAAACGCACATCAGACGAAGCCGCACGTTGACCCTGCCCGCTTAAAGTTTTCTCCAGATGATTTTTAAGTAATGTCTCCTTCTTTGCCTTCTGTGTCTGCTTTATCTTTGAGAAAACCGATTGAAGCGCCACCACCTGAGTTTCAAAGCGCTTCTCAATTGACAGTGAGGATTTTGGCGACGGCTGGGGTGAAGGAGGTGCTGAATCCGACATACTCTTTCTCGGTACAAAGGAAGAAGGTGTGAAGATCGTTGGTGGAGAGGCGGGTATTTCCTTGGTAAAGGCGAGACCATCAATTTTCACTGGTGGTGGAGCGACAGTATCCATAGGAGGAGCAACGTGAGCGAGAGGTGCTGAGTCTGACATGCAAGCACAAGATCCATCTACAGCCTTTTCTAGTCCGCAAACCCAGCATTCATCCACTTGCAATGCTACAGGCTTGTTTCGGCGAGTACTATGGAAAGATGCCATTGAACGTTGTGAATCCTGAGACACCATTCCACGGGTGCCTCTATCCATCTTCTTGCCGAAAGACCTTTCCCCGTCACCGCTGGCAGATGGATTCTTGAACATATTCTTGAAAACAGAAGAAATGAACATTCCCTGTAATGTTGAATGCTTTAGAAAAATGTGTACCAAGAAGCAGGCTGTGAATCGTTCATCGCATTAGACGAAGGACCAGCAAAATGCAAGCCTGATCTCACCTTGGAATGGTGAGGAACAGAGGATGAAGCCTCAGCGACCTCAGGATGTGCCGAAGGCTTCTTTCGACGATGCCACATAGCAAGAAATGGAGATTTGGGGGCTGACGGTTTATTACGCAGGCTTTGCCTTCCAAGAGTTGAGAAAGAAAAAATGAAATTTTGGACCCAACATCGTACCATTGGTGTTAGACCTTATCTGCGTAACGCAGCTCAACGGTATTCGAACGAAAAGGTGCATGGTCAATCGCGGAAGGCGATGTCTGAATGCGACGGCAAGTTTTTTGCGGACTAATAGATATTGTTGAAAAAGCTTGTTGTAGAAATAATGTACAGCAGATAAATAGAATAGAATAGGGGATGTGTCAACCCTATTTAGCAGAGTGTGCTCATTCGACGCTTGAAAGCCATCATCCATGACTCGAATTTAAACGAAAAACTATCTTGGCTTGAAGCCGTATCTGAGCGGATAATAAAGTTAAAACCGAGTTAAAAGAAATAAAAAGAAATAACACGAATCAGGAGAACAAAGTGAAGCAAAAGAAAATGAAAAATCGATCTGAGGGAAGTAACTAATAAAAAAAATAATAGTAATAAAACCAGGAATATTCAAGAGCAATTGTACACCATATAGCCGCGTGAAAATGCAACAAACAGGCATAGAAATGAAGGAATGTGAGAAAGAACATGTTAAGAAGAAGCGGAAAACATATGTGGAAAGCCTAGACTTACTTTTTGCGTTCGTAAAACAAATCCGTTTTACTACTGCCCAAGTTTACAATCTTTGGGCATCCGTCTCTCTAAAAATAATAACCTCTAGTCAGAAAGGAATATAGATACTAGCCACCAAGTTAATTAGCGAATTCGAATAACTCACATCCTTTTCTAAAATGACACATTCCTTGCAGTAGTAAGCGTCTGATATGCCCTGTCCTCCGCAAATGACGCATCTTCCTTGAAAGGACCCGTAGTTGCATTCGTCACAAATTCGAACAAGGTCAGCAGGCCGGACATAGGAGTCGCAAATGACACATTTTCCATCGCACTTCTCACAGAGGCGCCCGATAGCTAAAGTATGTAATGCAGATGGTGTCCCAAATGATGTTTTAGCACTAGAGAAACATAGGCGTCTGCATGATGTGAATGTGCCGAAGCTCTCGAGGGGTAAAGGCAGGGGAAAGAAGAGGATTGCGATTCAAAAGACAGTTAAAAATGGCCCTGAGCTTACCGATGCCTGCTTGTTTGCGACAAAAGATCAAGTCGGGGTGATGGCGAGCCATGACGACCTTGCAAGTTTACTTTTGTGTAACTTATGTCGGACTGCGGTGAGATTCTGAACAACGTCGTCAACGAGTAAAAATACAGGAATAACATGGATTTATTGTTTATAGATAAGCAGAAACAGATAGGAAAACATGTAGGAAACGAAATTTGTCGTAAAGTTCTAGTTTTGAAATAAATAAGAACAAATATGGTGTTGCAGTAAGGAAAACATGCGAAACAGAAATAAAAAAGTTCACGGCAAGCTGGTTAAGAATAACTTGATGAGAAAGGTAGTATAGTGCTAGTAGGGCTAGCCTTCATCTTCATTTGAAAATGTCGCATTTACTGGTCGAAAGTGATTGTTCGGCTCATGGAAACCTTTTTCTCAACCAGCTTTCCGCCGATATCTTTGGATGCTTTCCGTCCGGTTAGCCAATACGTGGAGATCTTTGTCTTAGTGCCCGAGTTTTCAACGGTGAGCGTCTCGGAAACGTCGAATTCATAATCGTCTTTGACAAGATCGTATGTTGCTCCACTAATATGAACGGCGTTCGATTTCGAACTTTGCCCAATGAGAGCAGTGGTGTTGATACCTTCACCGAACAGGGAAAACCTTTCAATCTCGTCAGAGGTTGTATCGTTGGTATGTTACTTACTTGGTTTGATTGGACGTAACTCCGCCGATGGCACTACCAGTGTGAATACCAAGACGAATCTCGAGCCTTTCATTGCCGAAACCTTCGAGGTTTTTGACAGCTTGGAGGAACATCAACGAACACTCGACAATGTCGATGGCGTTCAACTTCGGGCTTCGGTTTTGGGAGTTAACGCCCGCAACAACCGTGTAAACGTCGCCTATCATATGCCTGTCAGCTTATCACACTCTCCTTTCCCTTTGAAATGTTAAAAGATCGCGCCCCTACCGAAAGTCTCCATTTTATACACATCAGTGAAAGAGCCGATGATTTCATCCATAGCAGAGTAAAGTGTGGTCAAAGTGCCAATGACCTGCTGTGGTGTTCCTTCCGAACTAGTTCACCAATTGGGAAATTTGTTAGAGACAATAGAAGCTCCTAACGCGACTCTACCTCACGCTTGATAAGTTAACGATATCGGCACTTAAAAATACAAGGTTTTGGAACTTATTGGGCTCGATGGACTTATTTTCTTTCAAGGTATCCACAACATAGCTCTGGGGTTTTCATCAATTCTTCATTCATTCAACCAATCAAATCAAATTAATTACCGGAAGTGATATGCTCATGCGATCATTGGCAATTTTACTCTCTTGATCGTTTGCGTTTAAAACATCCTGACTTTCGATGAGAGCTCGCAACTCTTTATCTTGTTGCTCCATCATCTTTTTGAGGTCTTAATGGAAAAAAAATTAGTATATGCGGGAACAACCACTTTACCTTGCTCCTGCTCTTCCAACAAGTCGCTAAGCGCCTTGGACTGTGTCTTCTTGAGGTTCTCACGGTATTTTTTGTTTTGAACCTTAAGCTTTTGAACCTGGTCCCTGTGGATCTTCCGCATATTCTCAATCCTAAACATCTCCTTTGCGAATAACTTGTCAAACGCAGAAGCTTCGGTCACCATCTTGGCCGCCGACTCGAGAATGCTCTCGTCGAGATAGTCGTCCATATCGGCCTCATCTTCAGAGACCTCCCTCTCAAGGAGCATTCGGGCATAATGCAGCCGGCTGCGGTCGAGAAGCAAATTGGCCTTTTCCTCAAACCGCTTCTGGTCGTGCGATCCATGTGCCGCAATTAAGTGCTCTCGAAGAGCTTGTTCCTCAGACGCCCAAAACAGTCTCTCGCGCTCTTTTGCATCATCAAGCATCTTTTTCTTCAGCTGCCTTGCATCCTTTTTGAGCTTGGAGCGCTTCATAGCGGATTGATGGGCTGCTTCGGCTTGATGAGCCTTGACACGGGCAACTGTCATCTCGGATTGAAGGGCTGTGTCCTCCTTGTCGGCGATGGTCTTGAGCTCCGCCTCAAGCTTTTGCTCTTCAAAGGTGTGCACAGCAAAAAGAGACTCATGCTCATCAATGAATTCGAGCTCCGTGTCGCAATACTTTTATAGGCCATTAAGATAAAATAAAAAATCACAGTGAGCTGCAGATCGTGAAGTAAATGCAAACAAGTCTACCTTGGTTGTATGCTTAAGTTTGAGAAGGTGAATCTCACGGAGTTGCTCAATCTCCTTAGTGTTACGAACAAGCTGGTTAAAGAGCCTGGCACTCGTCATTTTAGTTTCCTGCAAACTACGGTTAACCACATCCCATATTTTTATACCTACCTCGGCCTTTAAGGCCTTCAACCTCACGTTTTCGGCCGCAGCAGCCTTGTCGTTGTATTCTTTGCCACTGATAATGATGCGTAGCTCGGGATCCTCGATATCCCTGAGAGTGATATTACGGGAAAGCTTGATATCCTTAAGTTTTCGTGCATGGGCCTCTGATTAGTTGTTAGAAATCGTAAACAGTAATAGTTTGTACAAACCGACGAGACTTCTCCTCTCGCGTTCTTGCCGGATATCGAGACGTGCCAGTCGGTCCTTTAATTACAAAAAGTCAGTAAAGTTGAGCAAGTGGAAACTTACTCTGACAGCTTGACGACGTTCCTTGACACTTTTTTTTTTTTTTTTTTAAAAAAAACCGGGAAAAATGTTAGTTGTAATGATAGCGAAACATTTGTAAAGCGATCTGGATCAAAGCGACCAGGGATGAAATTAGTCATGGAGCTTTACTAACGTTTTTTTAGCACTTTTCCTCATGTCAGCAGCAGCACGATTCTAGCAGTGACGTTAATACTATGCCTGACATAATTGTAAAATAAAAACTATTTGAGTTAGCCGCTGTCTTTCCTACCTGCAAAGACTGAAGTTTCAGATCAATGATGTCGCTCATGATCTGGCCGAAAACTTTGCGGTCATTTTCGATAGCCGTTTGTTCGGAAGCCTCCTCAGACTATTTGATGTATTAATATAACGTGAGATTACAGAAGCAGGGATGATGTCAATCAAGTTCGTAACTACCTGCCGAGCAAGAAAGGTTGCATGCTCCTCATCATAGATCTTTTCGAGAAAGTTGGTTTCCGTCTCTTGAGCGCGTCGAATGTAGAGCTCGTCCGTTCGCCAGTTATTCAACCTTTCGGTGTGTAGATACTTGAACTCAATATCCTTGCGATCAAGGGCGATTCCATTAATGATCTCGTCATCCTCTTTTTTAGCACGGGTAATCAAATTGAGGGTAACATCGTCCATGAGTTTGACTTTGGAGGCCATGGTCGTCGTGCTTTTCCTAGACTGCCTTTTTTCAAGAGGGGTTGCTGACGAAGTTTCTTCGGTGTGAAATGAATATTATATGGATCTCTGGCCACAGGTTTCTTGCGCTTTAAAAGATTCCATCGCTGGTTTGAGGGGAACTTTAGCCCAATCATGCTCCAAATTCATTGTCGAGGAGCAACACGATCCTGAGAGACCGCCTAGAATTACACGGAACAAAGGTGGTCGGTGGGGATCGGAAAGTACTTTTGAGGTCTAGTGACAACGCCGAAGAACCAACAAGAATAGTGTACTCAAAACTTGGAATCTCACACCAAGGAGTGTTTATTTTTTTCTATCAATTAGAATTGATGACAAATTCTTTAATATGAAGAAGTAGCGTTAAACCGAAAATAACTTGTTCACTCGGCTTCAGAGGAATTGGGTAAATCCAGCTTCTAGAAATATGACACTACATGCGCAGGAAACAAGTTAAATTGAAATCTTATTGCGTTAAACATAATAATACGTGGGGGATATTTATTAAAATGAAAGACGCCGAGTGTTAAAACATATTACTTGAATTTGAAATAAAATGGGTATCTATTGCGTATGCGCTACTCTACTGATCGAATCTAATGCCTCGGCTCACCCCAGACTTGATTCTATTGATTTTCGACATACTTCCCGTCGCTGTAGGCTTATCAATTGACCTCTGAATCTGCTTCCTCCCAACAAGCCAATACGTAGCCATTTTCTTCTTTCCGCCTGCGCCATCCTGTACTGCCACGCTTTCGGAAACGTCGAATTCGTAGTCATCTTTAACGAGGTTGTAAAGGCTCTCGCTAATGTGGATTCGGTTTGGTTTCGAGGTTTGCTCCATGATCCCCGTGATGCTAGTGGTATCTCCGAACAACGAGAACCTGGTGATTTTTTGGAGTTGAATATAACTTAGAAGATACAACAAAAGCGACTCTGCTTACTTTGGCTGGGAGGAGTTGGCAACTCCACCAACGGCGGGTCCGCAATGAATGCCGACGCGCATCTGAATGGAGTCGCTGATCTGGTCCGACATGTCAAGGTTTTGGACTATTTCAACAAAGCTGATCGCGCATTCGACGACATCAACAGCATTTAAATGTGGGCTTCTATCCTGAGAATTCAATCCAGCCACAATACAATACGCGTCTCCTGCGAAGAAATCAAGTCAAATTAAGCGAGTAGAAACTATGAAGATAGAATGAAACGTAGAGGATAATAGATTTAGTGGAAGCAGTACCAATAGTCTCGAGTTTGAAAACATCGTGGAAAGAATCCAAAGTTTCATCCATCGCAGAGTATAACCTGTTTAATAAAGAAATAATCTGCTTTGCAGAGCTCTGGGAGCTAACACTCTATGAGATATTATTTTAAACGTGTGCTTACCTAAGAGATGTAAATGAAACAATGTCAGATGTCAAAAGAATCAAATTGTCGAACTGGCGCGGCTGAACGGCCTCATTACGTTTCATCGCTTCAACAACAAATCTCTGTGAATCAACGAGTTACATATAACTAAAGTGTAGATATCCTACTGGAAGCATGGCGTTGAGGCGGTCATTCAACAGTCTATTGTCCTCGTCAACCTTCTCTGAAGTCTTTTGCGTTTGGAGCAAAGCAAACATCTCCTTCTCCTGCTGGGACCTTAGATTGTCTTCGTCTGTGAGAAGCGTCAACAAAGATCAATCAAACGGGGAAAACCTGCTTCGTGCTCCTGCACCAAAGCCTGAAGAGCCTTATGCTGCGATTTCTTGCAGGCCTCTCTGGTTTTTCTGTTTTGTATTTTGAGCCTTTGAACCTGTTGGGCATGCGTCTTCCGCATATGTTCGATTCGATACATTTCACGTGAGAACCTCTTATCGTCCTCACTGGCCTGTGCATTGACCCTCGCAGCCTCGCCCTCAAGGCTCTCCATAATTTCGTCCTCGTCGCTGGAGAAATCTATTATCTCATTCTGCGCTCTTCTAAATTCAAGGCGGCTCTTGTCCAACAAATTCGCGGCCTTGACCTCAAATTCGACACCCGCATAAGGCTGACCCGTTGACTTTAAGTACTCCTCTAAAATTTTCTCTTCCTCGTTCCAGAAAAGTCGCAGTCGCTCCTTTTCAGCTTCTTTCTGCTGCTTTCGAAGAAGTTTAGCTTCTCGCTTTCCTTGAGCGGCTTTGATGGCATTTTCGGAAACTGCGATACTCTGGGCTTGCTTTGCCTTGGCAATAACCATTGCATTTCTCAAAGCCTCTTCTTCTTTATCCGCACGGGCCTTGAGTTCAGCCTCAAGTCGGTGCTCCTCATGAATATGTGTCGCCTTCATAGTTTCAATCTCGTCTATAGAGTCAAGCTCTAAGTCGCAATACTTGAAAAAGGAACAAGGACATATATTAAAGCCATACCTCTGCGGAAAAACCAGACATTTAAGGAAAAAAAACAAACCTTTGCCGTGTTCTTCAACTTTAAAAGGTGAATCTCACGGAGCTGTTCGACTTCTTTTGTGTTTCTAACGAGAATCGCAAAAACTTTTGCATTAAAAGCCCTAGTTTCCTAGATAACACGCCATGAGTAAATATCTCAACCTTAATATTCGTGCCTGGTCTTTCGCGGCCTTGAATCTTGCTGCGTCAGCTGCAAGCGTCATTTCATTGACCTCTACTCCTGCGACAATGCATCTCAACTCCGGGTCTTCAATATCTTGAATAACTATGTTGCGGGTGAGGTTCAACTCCGTGATATATCTTTGATGTGTTGCTTGAAACTTATGAGAATGCATCAGTAAATGTTTCGTTCTTACCACTCAAACTCTTTCTTTCCTTCTCTTGTCGAATCTCCAATCGTTTCAACCGGTCCTAGTTGTATATTAATTATACAGAAAGGCAAAGGATTCCCACTTGAACAGCAATTCTTCTCGATCGAAGCCTGTATATTAAAACAGACAAGGTATTAATTGCAAAAGAAGGTTGAAGTTGCCACTCACGTTTTTTTCTGGCTTTTTCGAAGCTCCGCCGCGGCTTTGTTCTATTACCGATTATTTGGTAGCAAAGACCGTCACAATACCTGAAGGCATTGTAGCTTGAGGTCCTTCATGTCGCTCATGATTTTCCCAAAAACTGTCCGGTCTTCCTCAATGGATTCTTCCTCTTTCACCTCCTCCGCCTTGTACATGAAGAGTGAGATTAGCAACGCGAGAAAAGAAATAAGCGCCACCTGTAAAACGAGGAAGCTCTTCTGCTCCTCAATGGCAAGATTATGTAGGAAATTTGCCTCTTCTTCCTGAGACCTCTCGATATATATCTCATCGGTCTTCCAGTTGTTGAGCCTTTCAGCATGACCATTTCGGAACTCTGCGTCCTGTCTTTCGAGCCCTAAACTTGCAACAATCGTCCTGTCGTGTGCACGTTTTTGTCGAAGAAATTCGAGGCTCTCAGCGTCAATTATGCACTCCTTGCCCTTTGATGACATCTTTCCTGTAGTGGTGCGTTGGATCCGTAAGCGATGCACAAAGGCAAAGTTAATGGGATAATAGTATTGCTTTTTCTATTTAGGTCGGTTAGGAAACAACGGAAGCTGAAACAATGCATCCGAGACATTCATCGGGGAAGCGAGAATCCAATCGCTTGAGTAAATGGCTCATAGTAAGGGTAATAATGGCAACTATTGCCAATCAATTTATTAATTGCAATGGAAGCGGTAGCTTATACTGGTGGGGAGATTCTGGGGAACGATTCAAGGGGATGGGGTAGACCGTCCGAGTAAGATCCGAAGGTCACGGTAGTTTAGGCTATTTATTGACTGAAAGTAATGTTGCGGCTGCTGGATCGAACCACCTTTTCCATCTTCACTCCATCCATCCTGTTCCCATCGATTTTAGAGGCAGATTTCCTTCCAGTAACCCAATACGTTGGGATCTTCTTCTTTCCACCAGACGCGTCCTGAACGGTGACGCTCTCGGAGACATCGAAGTCGTAATCATCTTTTACGAGTTCGTATGTGGGACCGCTGATGTGAACCATGTTGCCCTTGGAGCTTTGCTCCAGAATGCCGGTAGTGGTCACGGTATCGCCGAAAAGCGAGAACCTAAGAGAACACGGCTGGTTAGAAAGCTTTCCGAGGCACCAAAAACACAAACAATTTAAAGTGTAATTACTTTGGTTGCGAAATATTTGCGACTCCTCCAACAGCGGGACCGCAGTGGATACCGATACGCATTTCAAGCTTATCGCTGACCTGATCAGACATATCGAGGTTCTCCACAATTTCGACAAAACTCCTCGCGCATTCGATCATATCAATAGCGTTCAACCTAGGGCTTCGATCTTGCGAGTTCAGACCAGCCACAATGCAGTAGGCGTCACCAATGGTTTCAAGCTTAAAGATATCGTGGAAGGAATCAAGCGCTTCGTCCATAGCAGAGTACAAACGGTTGAGTAGCGCAATGATCTGCTGTGCGGAGCTCTGAGAGCTTTAAAAGAAAATACTTCAGTCCAAAGTTCATGGTGTTCGCTTCGTTTAAGTAGGGTATGAACTCACCTGAAGGAAGTAAAGGAAACAATGTCGGAAGTAAGGAACACCAAGTTCTCGAATTCTTTTGGAACGACCGTCTCGTTCTTTTTCATTATGTCCACAACGAATTTCTGTGGACTGATCAGAGAGTATCAAAATAACAAATCTTACCGGAAGCATAGCGTTGAGGCGGCTGTTTAAAGCGATGTTGTCTTCATCGGCCTTTTCAGAGGTCTTTTGGGAATCGATTAGAGCCTTCATCTCCGTTTCCTGCTGTTCCATTAGCTTAGTCACTTCTAGAGGATGTAAATTCAGCCCCCATACTTAGCAGAACCCTACAAAGCATTTCATTACGCACCTATCTCCTGCTCTTCCAAAAGCTCCCTCAAGATTCTAACGTGGACTTTAAGGATGTTCTCCCTGATCTTCGCATTATGGGCCTTGAGCTTCCGAATCTGGTCAGAATGAATCTTCCTCTGATTCTCAATCTTGAACATCTCACGAGCGTGCTGGCGGTCCGTCTCGCCGTTGTCATAGTCCATCCTTGCAGCGGCTTCTCGAATGATCTCTGCATCCGTATCCATGTCACTATCGGAACTCTCCTTCTCAAGGTACGTGCGGTTGTGCTCCACACGGCTACGATCAAGAAGATGAAGCGCCTTCAACTCAAACGCATTGTCGTCGACCA
This sequence comes from Chytridium lagenaria, assembly GCA_025449115.1. Taxonomy (NCBI): domain Eukaryota; kingdom Fungi; phylum Chytridiomycota; class Chytridiomycetes; order Chytridiales; family Chytridiaceae; genus Chytridium; species Chytridium lagenaria. The sequence goes on along the minus strand of JAHLKC010000019.1, from coordinate 6,038 downwards.
ATCGTCCAGAGGTTACAAGGTGTTCACGGAGACGTTCCTCCTCTTCCGCCCAGAACTGTTTCACGCGCTCCCTTGATTGAATTTGAAGTTCTTTTTTGTTGTGCTTGGCCTCGGCTTTCAATTTCATGCGCTTGACGGATGCCTGTTGAGCTACCTCGCGTTGAGTGGACTTGACCTTTGCGGTGGTCATTTCGGCGTTCAAAGCTGCTTCGGCTTTGTCGGCGATCGCCTTGAGGTCGGCTTCGAGCTTTTGCTCTTCGTTGAGGTGAAGGGCGATAAGTGATTCATACTCGTCCATCGTGTCAAGTTCGGTGTCGCAGTACTATTGAGGGAAAGTTTAACAATAAATCCACAATACTAATTATTCTCTACCTTAGTTGTGTGCTTAAGCTTTAACAAGTGAATCTCACGAAGTTGCTCAATCTCTTTAGTGTTTCGAACAAGTTGACTGAACACAGTAGCGGTGAATAATCGAGTTTCCTAAAGTAATAAATAGAAAATATACGTGAGACTGCGCCCTAACCGAAATCATACAAACCTCATTTTTCTGTGCATTCGCTTTTGAAGTCTCGGCGGCGAGGGTGATAGAGTTGAATTCGTTTCCAGCGACGAGAACGCGCAATTCATTGTCTTCGATCTCCTTAAGGGTGAGGTTGCGCGTCAGCTTCATATCCTTAAGATGCCTCGCGTGAGCCTCTATATTATGCAAAAGAATAAGATTTCAATGTTACAGATAAATAAAGAACTTTTTTAGAGTCAAACTAACCCGCAAGGCTGCGACGTTCACGCTCTTGTCTGATTTCAAGGCGAGACAAGCGATCTCTAACAGCGGTTCGCCTTTCACGGATCCTAGAAAAATGCAATATTAGTACGTAGATAATGTATTTCACTCTTACGTCTTCTTGGAACTCTTTAGATTATCCGCAGCGGCCTTATTCTAATGAAAAAAAAGCGTTAGTTTAAGTCTTTGAGCTTTCAACAAAATCTCACCTGCAGACAGAGCAACTTCAAATCCTTCATATCGTTCATAATCTGCACGAACGTCTTCTTATCAACTTCAATAGCGTTCTGCTCCTCAACCTCTTCCGACTGAAATTTGAAAAAAAAATAAAAAAAAAAATGACGCGCTTAGCTCAAACGACTTCACTCAAAAACCCACCTGTCTCGCTAAAAGACTCTCAAACTCATCGTCATAAAGTGTATCAAGGAACACCGCCTCAAACAGCGTTCGCTCTCTCAATATACAACTCATCAGTACGAAAATTGTTCAACCTCTCCGTATGGCCATGCTTGAACTCAATGTCTTGACGGTCATGGTTGATCAAGTTCACGAGATCCTTGTCCTGTCTCTTGCGGTGTTAAGAAAGTCGATGGTATCATCGTCAACGAGTTTGAGCTTGTTAGGCATGCTGTATACAAGGTCTACTTTTTTTGGAAGGTGGGAAATGGTAGTTGCTTCTTATGGAAGCTGGAATTCTAATGCAAGGAAATAGTAAGTGGAGGGGACGCCACCGTAAGACCCTCAAGCCTCAACAAAGACATCGAATCAAAATAGGTGATCGACAGGAAATGTATGATTCGACACCTGAACTTGCATCGGTATATTTGAAGAACGAGGAGAGATGTGCACATGCGGAACGTAATTGATAGGGGATGTTCATGCAAATCGCGACTTGGATAAATTCCGTCAGACACGATCGCGCGAATAATCGATCTTTAAGAAAGTACCAGAACGGAAATAATTATAAGGATCTAGTATGAGACGCCAACGGTTATGACTTTAAAGAATAATTTTATTGGAATGTTCTAATTATAATTGAGGTCTCTGGTTGAGACAACCGAAAACTTGATTCCAAGGGAGTCCAATTTAGGAACGAGGTCAGTGGCACCAAAAGCTGACGCGGGGGTAAGAACACCGGAGGGAACATCACGCTGAGACGATTTTTCCTATTATTGTGTAAGCCAATTGAACATTAACAAAAATATACAGAGAAAATAAAATGACTAACCCTATCTTCCAGGATGGTGTAAGCACAAGCAAGAACTGCGATGGGAGTAGCAACGTATCCGGGCTCTAACGAAATAATATGAATTTTAGTAGAAGAGAAACCGCCTCACCTGGTCCATCCACCTTCGTAACAATCTCATACTCGGGCTTCCCAACGATAACTCCCTGCGCCTCCCCAGCCGCCACAACACTCTTATAGCCAACGCCCCTAAAGGTACTCGTAAAAGACGTATCCCTCATTTGAGCCTCCGTTGGCCCCTTCCTCGTGAAAAAGCCTTATAAAGTAAGAACAGTACCGCAATATATTGTAAATTACCAAACGAGAAAAATCCAGGGAACTTTAGAAGAAGATACCGCCCCAAACGAAAAACGAGAAAAAAGGTGAGGAACGCGCCGAAAACGCTAATGCCGACGAGGGACAGAGAGGATTTGAGACCCATATAGGCGGCAAATTGGACAGGGTGGAGAGAGTGGACGGGGCGCGCGGTGATGGTAGAGGTGCGGAGGGATTCGCTCAGTTGCTGGCCCATTCGAACCTAATATAAATTGATTTTGTTGAGAACGTATAAAATAAGGCGACAGCCACGAATATTCTTACCACAGAGGCATCAGCACCAATGAACGGGATCACCCATTTCTTTATAAACTTATCGAACCTCGCACCAGGCAAGATTCTGAGCTTTGCACCGAATTGGGGAACAGTGGGTCTCTTGATCTGCAGGAAACTTTAGAACACGGTGCTTACAGGTATGACTCACTTGCTTGCGAATCTTACGGAGTTCTTCGGCGTTTGCGACGCCGTGGACAGCACTTTCGTACGTTGCAAAGTTACCGGCTCCACCTGCCTTGCCCGTGAATATGGAAATGTACATTTCCACAGCCTGCGGTAATAAGAACGATTAGTACTCACGGTGATAATAAATACTGAAAAAAGGCTTACAGATGCAGTGTATCCACGCTTATGGAATTCTTGCTTGTTAAAAAGGTTTCCAAGGTCAGCTACAAATCTGTAAGTATACATTTATAAATCGAATCAAAAACAGATATGAAAACCATTCATCCCCGGAATGCCTTCTTTGCAAAACACCTACCGGGCACAGAATCAAATCCACAGCATGGCACAACCGCAAGATTTTTTGCCTTAGCGGTCTCATTAAACTCCAAGAACACCCTTTCCACGAATTCCGGCTCGCCCGTAATATCCACATACTCTGCATTCCCTTCAACGCAAGCCCTCACAACCGGCATTCCATAAAATCGGAACGGCCCGACACAATTGACCACAACTCGACACATTGAAATCACTTTTTTCAGCTTTTCCGGCTCGGAGACATCGGCGATGAGAATAGCGGGGGCTGAGATCGAACTGGGGACGTTGAGCCATTCAACCATTTCTATGGGAGTGGATTAGATGATGTAGGGGTGTGATGTTGGCGTACCCTTCAACTTTTCGCGATCTCGACCGGCGACGGCCCATCGGAAGGGACGGTTAAGCTTGGGCTGGACTCGAGTGATCTCTTTCGCAACACGCTTTCCGGTGAAGCCTTTGAAACCGATGTTAGAGCGGTTGAGAGAATAAAGTTGACTTTGAAAGGAGCTTACCAGTAGCTCCGTAACTTTGATTTGCGCATGAGTAGATTCAAAGTAAAAGCAGGAGGATGCATGCATTGTGGAAATAACAACGGGTTAGTCGGACGCTCATTCTCTCCAATGCAACTCACACCAGGATGTCGTACTCCTTCATGTCGGCCATGATAAAGTATTCTGCCGTATGCAGAGATGGTCACACGACAGTATTTTGCATTGATAGAGGCTGGAGGGGACGTTGACAAGTCAGAACAGGGAGGCTACGCAGTGAGCAAACCAACGGATTAACTCTCACGGAAACCATGAACATGAGCGCTTCTTCTCCTCCAAGACCCAGTGAAATACATAGCCCATCGTCGTCATCTCATCGGGGCTCGTTAAAAGCACAAGCGGCGGCTATCCAGACTACCAATGCGATTTCATCTGCACTCGCGGCTTCTCTTGTGAAGGAGTATCTGGCTGCAAAGGGACTGGAGAAGACTTTGGAAGCATTTCGGTTGGAGTATCTGCAGTTTCAGGTGATAAGACCAAAGCATTCAGGTGATTTTGACGATCGAAAAAGAAAGCGCCATTGGTGACGAGCAGGTCGGAACTATCAAAACAGCTAGGCGTCGGCAAGATTCTGAATCAGAACAGAACCTCGGGTATTAACTACTTTGCTTAGTGAGATTTTTTCAATAATAACAGTTACTAATTATTAATAACCATACTTGTAAAAATACGATAGACCAACCGTTGAAGTCACAACTTGAAGTCATCGTAAAGTCTCTCTCGACAAAGGCATCTTCCTCCGCGAAAGAATCCAAGCAAATTAGTACAAGTGACCCCAAACTATCGAAACGCTCCACGTCTCCATCATCCGGACCTTCAACCAGACCAACTTCATCTTCCTCTACCGTCGGGAATCATCACCCTGCCCCACTGAAAAATAGCCCGCCTTCTGTAGTCACTTTCAACACACCTTTGGGTGGCTTTGATTCCAAGAATCCACGAGCTTTGAGCGCTGGAATGAGTTTTGCAGCTGGAAGTCCTAGCACGAACACGACTTCAATTTCTACGACGAGAATCGGAAGTGCCTCGTCTTACGCCGGTACAACGCCTCCCATTTCAGCTGGTTGGGGAGCGAAAGATGGAAATACTGTAACAACCAACTGGATGTCCTCTACAAATAATTCAGATCAACCGACGTTACCGCCATCAAGAACCAGTATTGCAGTGGGAGGAAACACCGACTACGAATCTCCACGGACATTCCGCAGCTCAACAGCCTCAAAGCATCACGGAGATTTAGAGATTACAGAGGACATTGGATTTGATGACGATGATGATGACGACAGTGATGATTTCAACAGATATGGAGCGTCGAAAACTTTTGGAGGACCAAGAGTGAATTCATTGGGACCTGCGGCCGTTTCAAAAGGATCTTTGATTACGACACAGAAAGCTTTGATGTTGAGAAAAGTAACGTTTGCGGGAACCGGTACTGAGGATTCGAGGTCACGGTCGACGTTTCCGGATGAATGGAAGGGGAAGGGGTTTGTTTTTAACAACCAGGCGTCAGAGATTTCTTATGGATTGATACAGTCTCGGGTATGCCATTAAGGGCCTTCATGTTGTTTTTTTTTCTCTTTTTTCTTTACGATCCCACCTGATAACTTTTTTAGGGTGGACCGTGCGGCCTTCTTGCTGTCGTTCAAGCCTTTGTCTTGAAACACCTTGCCTTTGGTCAGGACAGCTCCGCTGTTAGGTAAGTCTTTCCTGTCAGGCTCATCATACTTACGCACTCATAGATCAGGGAAACTAAGACCAACGGCTACGCAATGCAAAACGGCGCTTATTGAGGCTATATCCGAGATATTGTGGCTGTCTGGAGGAACTCGTAGCAGAAAAGCAGTAGTTGCATTGTAAGGGTTGAGTCCTTTTAGGTCCATCCTAACTTTTAAAAAGATTTAAGCCGAACCTTCGCGTCCAAGCCAAATCAGATTTATCGCGGGAGCGCTATATTCCCGATGGCATAACAGAAAATCTTGAGCTCCATGAGTTTACAGATTCACTTTCCCTCCGTGATTTCCTTTCTCACAACTTGGATAGTGTAAGCACAGACCCATTTTTTCGAAATGAATAACACGATTTCTAGTTTCTGAACAATGACCCAAGCCGACATGGTCTGATACAGCTTTTGTATTCTGCTGTATTGAGTCGCGGCGCAGAAACTATAAGAGATGAAGACTTTGATGAGCCAGGATGTTCTTTAATCGGGCGACATGCTTATTGCACACAGGTGGCTCGTGTGAGCATTTAATCTATTCTTACAAATATTTTAGGAGCTGGTCAATCTCTTGATGATGGGCCAAGCAATCTCCAACGTGCATGATGGAGACATACATCTTGGCGGAAGTGGGGAAGACGTTAAAGTTTTAAAAGGTTTTAAAAAGGCTCAGCA